>VXAD01000132.1:54552-147260 GCA_013399195.1 Dicrurus megarhynchus | reverse complement strand
TCTGGCCGCAGCCACGGCAACATGGCGGCACGAACACTCAGACGGTCGCAAAGTCACAGAGTCACAGTCGCAGGTTGCCCAGGGAAAGTGGCTGCCTCAGGATGTTCTGTGATTCTCTTTACCCCACTGTAAGCACGGCAGCCCGTGGTGCTCAACTCCCAGCTCTTACAACCCCAGCACGATGTAAGGGTGGTCGGAGCTGGGGACAGGGCACGGCACCGGTACATCCAACCCTCGCTCTGCCCCGCTGCTCTCGAGCTATCCATGCCCCGGGGAGTCAGTCCCGGGGGCAGAGCGATGCCGAACTGCGGGGGGACGCGTACACTACCCCTGCCCGGGGATCGATGACCACAGACAGTCACACGGCTGCCCGACAGGAACACGGTCGGAGCCAGGGGCCGGCGGACGGACAGGCAGACAGACCCCCCCTCAGAGAGCCTCCCCCAGGCCCCACTCACTGTGCAGCCGCACCGCCGCCATCAGCTCGTCGCGCGCGGCGGGGTCGGGCGCGCGGGGCCGCAGGCTGAGCAGGAAGCGGAGCTGGGCGATGCGGAGGTCGGGGTTCTTGGGCAGCCCCTCCTCCTCCAGGTTCTCCAGCGGCATGGCGGTGGCGGTGGCGGCGGGACGGGGGTCGCGGGGCCGGGGCTCGGCAGGACGGGCGGCTCTGGGCGGCGGGANAAGGTGTCGCTGTCCATGGCAGGGGGGTTGGAACTGGGTGATCTTCAAAATCCCCTTCCAACCAAAACCATTCTGTGATCCCAGAGCACAGAGTGCAAGGTTGTGTTCAGATGATTCTGGAATGTTTCTAGTGAGGGAGAGTCCACAGCTTCTCTGGACAATCTGTTCCTGTGCACGGTCACTGCACAGGACAGTTTTTCCTCATCTTCAGGTGGAACTTGCAGTGCGTCAGTTTGTGCTTGTCTCTTGCCCTATTGCTTGGCACCACTGAGCAGAGCCTGGTTGATCTTCTTGGCAGTCTCCCTGCAGACACGGACAGACATTAATGAGGTCCCCTCTCAGTTGTCTCTTCTCAAGGCTGAACAGGCCTAAGAAGGGGCTGTTCACAAGGGCCTGTCTGCTGTTTGGGCACAGGGGAGGGACACAGACCTAGAAGGGTTCACAGGAAAAAGTGCGTTTGTAGCCTTTGTAGTTTCAGAAAGGAACTGGAATGTGTTACACCAGAGCTTGTGGCACAAAACAAGTAGAAGGCAAATAAAGTGCCTAAACAGCCCTGGGTTTGGTTGTATCTCATCCAGGAGTGTGGGGAAGTCATACCTGACTCTGGCCTGTGTTCATCTACTTCTCATTTTGCTTTTCTTGATGTTTCTCTGTCTGTTTATTAAACATCTTTGATTTTGTCTTTCCCAACCTCACACAGCAAACACTGCCAGTGCTGGAGCGTGTTCCCTCCCTTGGGAACGTCACGTGAAGATGGTGGCAGAAGGGTTGGGTGGTCCCCATGTGTCACCCCACCCCATTGGCCCTGGTCCTGCTGAGCTCTCCCTCCTCACCAGGGCTGCCTACAAATTATCTGTGCCACATGTTACAGATGGGGCATTGCCTGTGCTTCCATAGGCCCTGTGTGTGGAGTTGTTGAGGTTCATCCCCAGGTGATACCTGAAGTCAAACCCTTTTTTTATTCTTTACAACACTTTGTATATCAGCCACTGTATTCCCTTGGAAGTTGGCAATAAGATAAAAACGTTGTTGGTGCTTTTGGAGTGGAACATAGCTGGGTAGTGGGGCAGGCACAGGGTGCTTCGCTCCTGCAAAGGGCATTTTTGGTGCCCAGGGCTATCTTGTGGGATGCAGGATCCCACCCAACATTCTGGACCACGCTTGCTCTGCAGCTGAGCTCTTCCAGACACATTTTGTTGTTGTTTGTTGGAATTGGGGTTTAAGTACAACGCTTTTGGCCAATGCCTCTATTTTGGAGTTGTGCTTTGCATCTGGTGATGGGAGAAACAGTTCCCTTGACTGTTTTGGCACTGTGTATTCCCAAGATTGGCTTCTGTATATTGGGTGTGAATCATTTAAGAGATCATTGGAAGAAACAGTAGCCTGCTGTGTTTTTGATAAGTGCTAGTATTTTTTACGTTGATTCTGACTTTTTCTCCCCTTCATTTATTGGCTTATAGTTACAGTATTTTAGAATAAAATGAAGGAGCAACTGTGTTTTAAGTTGGGCAGTTCCTTTGTTTCTTTAGGAGCAGTCATTTTTTCCCTTTGTCTTCTGTTTCTCTTTTTGAGTTGCTTTTTGTATCATTTTTGTATTGATTGCGCAAGGAGCAATGGCTTTGATGCTGAGTGGGGAGCAGCATGCAGATCTTTTGCAGCAGCGTTTATGTTATTTGCCTGTTGGCCTTTGCATTTGCTCAGAGGCCTATTAATTAGTTTTATTTATGACAGACACTTTTAGGCCTCTTGCATGTTTTTTTTTCATCTTGTCCCCAGCTCTATTCCTTAGGCAGTGTGCTCTGGAGCTAAGGAATGCTGTTTATTCTTTGCATGCCTTGTTTGGGAAGAAAAGGATGGTTGGGGTTTTTTGTGCTAAGTAAGGCTGATGTTCCAAGTGCTCAGACATTGCACACACGGGTGAATGTTGCTTGTGTGAGTGGCTGAGCTGGGATTAGCTCATAAAAATTGAAGACAAAAAGAAATTGAACCAGCTCCAACATACAGTTATTGCAGACAGTCCCTCCAGCGATGGGTGGAAGGTGGAAAGTATGTGCAACTCCCTTGTAAGCAGATAACCTGGCTGTCACCATAGCTCTTTTCCTAATCCCTAATAAAGATTGGTTTGCAGCCACAGCTGGAGGTTTGCCCTCTTCCAAAATTCACATCATTCATAACCATTATAGTTCTGGCCATTCTCACTGTCCATAGAAACACCCACACCCTGTCAACCTCGCTGGGTTTGGTATCCTCAGCTCATTGTGGCAGTAAAAGCCACAGATTCATTATGTACTGTGGGAGAAAAATTTATTCATTCTCCCATTTCTGGATTTGCCACTTTTTAATTGGCTAAAAAATAAGTTACTAGGTGTGAGAAGAGTAAGGGAACCGAGTTTTAATTTTCCTGGGTGAAGTTATTGCTGAAATGTCATGTTTTTGGTTTGTAACCATATGAAACACTAGTTAATTACCCCACCCAGCATTTATTGCCTGTAAATATTTGCCCATATTTTCATATTTATGTGCATTTCAGCAGTAACAGGGAGAAAAGGAGCTGGCTACACATTGGTGATATTCACTACTAAATGTGAAAAAAAATTCAGGGAGAATACTTATATCTCAAATATTTATATGAAGAAATAAGGCCTTGTGGTGACCATAATTTAATGTGGTCTTACAGCATTCAAAAGGATCCAAATTTTTTTTTTTTCCAAAATGGATCTCATATCATTATGCATAGATGCATCAGGGCAGCGAGGAGCCCTGTGATGGCTCCTAGTAACTCTTTCTTGAAGAGTGACAGTATGGATGTGCTGCAGGCGGGGTCCAGACCCTGCATGCCCTTGGTGATGCTCACACGCATCAAGAGGTTTGTTTACTCCTTGCAGTTCCTGGGTGAACGCATCTTGTGTGGTCAGTGCCCCAGCCAGTGATCACGGGCATCCCAAGTAATGCCGCCCTCCTCGTTATCATTTTTGCAGCCGTGGGAGGGCACAAACAGGGCCGGGAGTGCAACTACAGATTTCCAGATCCCCTCCTTCCCCAGTAACAGCTGTTAGTTACTAAATGCTACCCAGAGCAAGGTGGCTTTCTATGCGTCTGTGTGCTGCTGCTCTTGCTAGTGTCCTGGCTGCTGGAGCCGTGCCCAGGCCACCCCCATGTCCAGCAGGACAGTCTGACACAGTGTGTCTGGCTGGGGCTGAGCTGCCACAAGGTGCCAGTGTTTCAGAGCAGTAACTGCGCGGTGTGTCTGCCTTCTGAGTGTTTGCTTTGCTGGGCTGTTTTTCCCCTCAGGGTGCCTAGTGAAGCCCTGCTATCGCTGAATGTTGACTGAAGTCTTTGGGGACTGCCAGCCTTCTGCAGGGGCACAGACCACCCAAAATCTGCTGTGTCCCCTCCCCAGCCACTGCCTGGTTTCCAGATGCCTGTGTCCAGCCACACACCACTTTGCTGCTGGCAGAGATATGTAACATACCCGTTATGGCAGTGTCAGTATTTTGCTTGCCAGTGCCATTGAGGGAGCCAGGGAGCATGTCTGTCACTGATCCCTCTGCTTGTCCAGCCCTGGTGAGTGCAGGGGCTCCTCTCTCCCAACCCGCAAAGGGAAAAGCTCCCATCACTCAGGGCATGTGGCACTTTCCAGCAGCAGGTCACAGAGTGCTCCCCTTTCCTCTCCAAGGAGGTCCTGCAGCCCTACTGGCTCTCCCAGGCTTCAGAGACAGGGACCACCCTGGCACTGTGAGCATCCTCTGCCAGCAGATGAGGATCTGCAGCAGGACCTGGGACTGGACCCAAGTGCTGCTGGGTGACTTTGATTTCCATTGCAGAAGGCATGAAGGGCCCTAGGAGCTGTTTGACCTGTCTGTGCTGTAACGAAGAGCTCTTTGTGCACAGCCACAATGCTGTGAGCTGCAGGCTCACCTCAGCAATACCAATTATGCTTTCATACCTTGCTGTCATCCTCAGGCATCTTCAAGGCCGGTGCATTTGTTTCATTTGCAGGGCTGGTTTAACTGAACTTGGGAAAAGATGGCACTTTAATCACATCTGGCTTCATTCTTTGCCCTTCAATAGTGGAAGTGTTGACAGCAATACTCACAGCAGCACTGTATAAGCATACAAGTGTTAGGCATTGATTTCTTCTGAATAAGCTCCTAGAAGTTGCCTGTTTTCCTAGGTAATTATTGTTGGCATAGGTATGGCTGTTGTCTCAGGAAGTCTGGCTCTCCAAAACTACAGTCTGTGTCAGCAAGGAATGAAAAGCACAGGGTCAAGCCCTCTGCTAGTGCAGCTCCATGGGCTGGCTGGTGTTAGACAATCCCTGGCACCAGCGTAAGAACAGTTAGAAAATGCCCTTGGAGTGGGATTTCTGCCTCTCTTGACCTCCATGATATTCTTTTGTCATCTTTTCTGTGTCACTAATTGCATCTAATCAGCCAAGTTTCACAGCAATTAATATAATTTATTCCCTTGCATATTTTCAAATCAATAAAACCTTGTTTGGAAGGACAATATTTTACATAGTGCCCAAATTAAGTCTTTTGCAGCATTAGAGTCAGGGTGTTCCAACAAACAGACATGTTGGGGGAGTTCATTACTCTGGGAAGAGGGGATGAAAGTGCATCATTACTTAGAGATCTGAAAAGCTATTAATGTGTAATGGCCATGAGAATTCAGACAGCTAGGGGCAGTGGAGGAGCCTCTTCCTTTGCTCCACACCTCTGGCAGCCCTGGGTGCAGGGAAGGCTGATGGCATACTGCTGCCTGAGGTTGGATATATTTAACACTATTGCCTCAGGAAATCTCAGGGGAGAAGCTCTTTCTGAACAGGTGAGAACCCAGGGGATTTGGTGCCATGAAGACATGCAGCAAGTGACAGCTTCTGGGTGGAATGACTGTAATGCGGAGTGGGAGAGAGCGCTGCTGGCACAGAGAAGTGAAATCCTGCTCAGTGTCTGTCCCATCATCAAACCAAGAGACACTGAAATGACATTTATGGAGATGTGTAAATATACACACACACACAAATGTTTTATGCTTGAGCCTTTTGTTTCAGATCCTGTGTTCCAGCTCACCTGTTACAAGCAGAAAGGGGGATACAGACCTTGGAGGGTCCATGGAAGATGGTAGACTGTGAGTCTGACATCAAAGTGAGGTCTGTTTGTTGTGTCTTTTCTCCTAAGTGTCGATTCAGTTTCAGAAAACAGATACTCTAGACCAACCCACTGATGTATTTGTTTCATACACAGCAACAGCACCCAGTGTTTCCCATGATAAATGGTGTCAATATTATCACAGGCTGGTGCTGGATCTGGTCCGCATGGAGCACAAGTATTGATACCTCCTCCAGATTGATGTGAGTTTTAGGGGGGTGCTATGCACGGGGTAGGGTGTGCTGCTGTTTAAGGTATCCTATTGCACATAAAAATCCACAAATCCTCATTGAGATTTGATGGCTCCAGCTGTTTGCCTTTGTTTTTTAGGTAATTTGTGCTGTACTCTTTCACCCCATGATTGCTTTTATTGTATATGGATCCTTCTGTTGGGCACTTCTCTGTTGACTATGATTACTACCACATCAACTCAAAACGCTCTTGTACTGTATAATTAACTTTATCTGCTTTGCTACAATGTCTCTCACTGGTAATTACACACACTTCAGCTCTTTCACTACATTTCTAAGACTTTAAGAAGTGCTGATTACTCTTGCCCAGTCTCTGTCCAAACTGGAGGGGTTTTACATGCCTAAAATGATATCTTTTTCCTTGCAGCAACCCTGGCATAATCTGGATATTGACTGTAGTACGTATAATGTGATCTCTAAACAAACCATCTGTTTGGAATTCATTGGGGTTTACATGTGCTGGTGGCAAAAATCTTATTTAAATCCTCAGGTTGTTGGTGGGCTGATGTGTTAGCTATCAGTTTACTGAGATAATTTGAAATGAAGAACAAGGAATTTGAAATCTTTCAGTCCTCTGGGAAGTTACTCCATTTTCTTCCTCCTTAGCTCAGCTTTGTCAGCCTTCCCTGCGGTTCCAGAGTGACTTTTGTCCTTTGATGATTTTTTTAAGCCTCTTTTTCTTGAGCAATAGTCTCATGCAATTACACCCTCTGCCATCAGCCTGTGTTTCTGTGCTCTAATGTCTTTGAACCCCTTGGTCAGCTTGACCCAAATCTGATAAATGTCATGAGCTCTTAGTAATGTCCAGTTCCTTGAAGTTACATGAGATCAGGGAGGGCAGATCCAAACTGGGAGGATTGGCCGTTCTGGCTAACCCACGCCATCCTGCCCTGCACTCCTGTGCCTTTTGCTCAGCTGGTGTTTAGGGAATCTGGCCAGCAGTAAGGACTGCTGTGTGACCATTGCAGAGTGCATGGAGGGATGGGAAATACATAGGAGTGAGGAGCAGAGGAAGGAAGAGCTGGGAGTCTCATCGCAGTGGGGAGGGAGCAGAGTGGGGAGGAGGGGTATGGGATCCATGGAAAAGCAGCCTTCATCCCTGACTACTCACCTAGCAGCAGCTGCCACTGTAATTGCCAATATTGATGTATTTTCCACAGCTTCTTTTCCAACACACAGCCTGGGTTTTTTTTGTTTGGTGGTTTTTTTTTTTTCACTCTTTATAACACAAGTGATTTTCACATCATGCAAGGAACAGCACTTGGCTGAGAAGTGTTGTGTAACTTGAGATCTCATAGCAAACCAGGCACACATTTATTAATTAAGGCAAATAATGTTTGACACAAATAATAGTGTGATGATTGAATATTATTTTGTCTTCTAAAATAAACCCAGTGTTGACATGACCACAGTCTGAACATCCTGGTAAGTTCACAGGGCAAGGCATTTCTCTAAAATATGTGGGACTTTAGATCTGGCTGTTTCTGCAGACTTTTGGGGTACCTGGAGAGCACCTGCCAAATGCCCATTGGCTTGAACACCAATTTAACTGAGGAAGGTGCTCTTGTTTCCTTCTCCTGAGTACACTTTGAATCCCAGAGCGAGTGGGATTTCAGGGTACACACAGTGCTGTGTCCTTGTGCCTGGGCACTGATCTCCCCAGATGTTTTGCTTTTACTAATGGGCAAGTTGCTAGCCTGAGAAACTTCAGTTTTGGTGAAAATAGCTGGATTGTTACTTTAGGGGGTTTTATGTTGGTTTTAATAAGTGAGCAGAAAATTCAAACCATCTGGAATTGAGAGTCCATCCCTGTGCAGTGCTAGAGGATCCTCCTCGGCTGATGGAAGGAGTTTTGCCATTGCACAGAGGTGCCTGAGTGACTTTGGGAAGCAGAGAACTCAGGTGCCCTGAAAGATAAATACCTCCAGTAGATTTCTTTCTTTTATTTGCAAGACTAACTCTGCTTTCACAGAGTAGGAATATCCTTCACCCGGTAGAGGTGAAGAAAACTCTCCAGATGATTTACATCACATTTCAAGATCAAACCTTCAAAGGTCAGAGAGAAAGGCCTTAAGCAAGGAAAGTGTGATTTAGCCCTCTATAAATGCTACTGTTATTAATGGTATTACATCAACGTAGCCGACTTCTGGTTGCATATTTAATCTTCCTGAGCTGCGATTTCACGTTACTGAGTAAAAAACCCCACGTAATTAATTCCTTTTGGTGTCTATGTTGTAACCTCTCAGAAGTAAAGAAACCTGTGCCTCCATGGTATTTCATAAATACCTGGTTAGTGCCCTGTAAAGCCCTGACTGGCTGCAGCATCCAGCCTCTGCTGCTGGATGGCAGTTTTCTTCTGTCCCCATGGCACACTGCTCTGCAGCTGGGACTGCACTGAACTCTCTCTCCGCTTGTAGCTGATTAGAATTGCCTCTTAGCTAGGGTTACTTTTCTCTCAATTTCCATTTTCCTTTCACCTTCCCTTGACCTTACCCATCTCATCTTTTGCTCTCTGGACCTTTGTTTTTTCTCAGTTCCTTGCACTTGGGAGTAGCAATCCCCTCTGGTGAATGAAATGGTTCTTCTGCTGTTGCCTCCTTTTGGGCTGTCATTTGCGTTACTGATCATTATATTTTTCATGGTGTGGATATGACCAACTGTCTTGGTTTGGAAGACAGGTGTCTACCAAGGAAGGCAGGAACTTTCCTTGGGATGGAAAATATGACCCCCTTCCCTCCGAATTACTTTGAAATTAAGGGGCTTTCAGGCAAAGATATGGGAAAAGGAATAACAGTTCTTTACTAGTGTATATATACGTATAACAAGGCAAACAAAGAACAACAACGGCAGCAACAAGGAAGAGAACCAGAATGCAGCGCCAGCCCTCTCCCGGCTGCCAGGCCCTTTCCCCGTCGGTGCAGTTCCGCTCACGGCCGGCAGGGGCGCTGGTGGCTCCCGGCCGGGCAGGGCGGCTGCGGTCGTGCCCCGCGGCTGCAGGGGGCGCTGTGCCGCGGGCTCGGCAGTCTCCTTCACGTGGTCATGGCGGACGCAGCTGGTGGAGGAGATGAGAAAATGGGCTGCAGCAGGAGCCGCGGGGGTCGGGTGGACACGGGGTGTTGGGTTAGAGTGCAGCGAAAAAGCCTGAGGCAGCGGCAGAAAGCAGCGGGGCTTGGCAGCGGCAACCAGGCTTCTCCGTAGCAGCTGGCGAACACAGCTTGGGAGACATGCCCTCTTGGGAAGGGGTCGGGGGTTTTTCCCCTGAGGCATCTGAATAGATGGTGAGGGTCCTTTCCAGTCAGACAGGGTGTTAATAAGGTCCCAGTGCAATGGCTGCTCTTAACGAGCAACGGCTCCCCCACCGTAAGGAAGAAGCAGTACAGGGCTGGGCTCCAGCGGTGACACTGAATGCTCCCTGCAGTAAGCAACAGCTCGACCGCCCTCCTCTGATGCCGAGAGCGAGAGAGTCAGGAGCTGCGCCCAGCCCCTTCCCCCCAGTCCAAAATCTCAGGTATCTCTGCCCTTCCCAAGAGAATGCCCCTCAGCTACGATAGTGCAACCAGCTGCAATCCCCGCCCCCCCCTCGTCTTCCTTGGGTATATCTTTTCTTTTTTCTTTCTCTTAAGTACCGGTCATTATTGTCTCTTAGCAACAAATGGGAGAAATTCCATGAGAGAAAGAAACAAAAGGAAAAATCCTAACCCCCAACACCAACCTCTAAAACCCCCCCACAACTCACATGAACCTGCTGTAATGCCAGAACACCTCTGGTACTCACCTTGAACTCTTTTTGTCTTGCCTGCTGAGACACACTGCTTGGTACTTACTAAGGGCATATATACAAATTGTTGTCGCAGGATTATTCCTGGTTAATTCACTGTTTATTCCAGCGTGGCACAAGAACTGGGGTGGGATTATCCTGGCCCCAGCCAGCAGCAAGTGCTGCTGAGTGATGTAACATACATTCTGCTGCTTCTCACATCTTCCAGCTAACACTTTTCCCTGTTACAACACAACTCGTTCCTCTTCAAGTGCATAAACCACCCTTTAATGTTTTCCTAGTATGACCTGCATGACAATACCTCCACATCTCGCCTGCTTTCCTCCGTGTTCACGCTGAATCCTGCCCTGTCATTCCCAGCACCATTACATGGAGGTTGTACCTGCTGCTCCACTTTCTGGACTGGAACCCCAGCTCCTTCCCCCGTGCTTGCAGCTCCTTGTACTGGTAATTTTGGCTGGAAGAATATCCCTGGATGTGCCACCGAAGGAAAAGGCACTTTGTGAAATGCAGTTTGCTGCTTTTTTGAGCAGAGATGAAGGTTGTCCTGGTTTGTGGCCATCTCTGCTTGCTGGGAATTGCTGACTGCCTCCCTGTCGGCTGGAGGCTCTCTGGCACAAATCCATTCTGCTGTTAGGTGCTGGATCTCACCCTCTCTGTGTGTTTTCTGGTCACAGCCATCCTTGGGCAGATGCCATTTAGACACTGGTCCAACTCATCAGACAACTTGCTTTCCTGTTCAAGGCCTTGGACTTCAGTCAAGTTAACCTCTGAGAAACCCTCTCATCTTCAGTTGGATGCAGGAAGGATTTGATTTGTGCTGCCTTTGCGTTTCAGTATTTTTTTTTCCCAGTAATGTATAAATATAACGTATACACCTATATGTGTATGCACACTCTATGTAGTTAAAAATATGCACTCTGTGCTCCATGTAATCACACACACATGCATTAGTTTATCTGTCTGTCCATACATCTGTAGGTATGCATATTATAAATCTTGTAAGAGTTTTACTTGCACTCATTTTTCTTTCAGAGATTTTTTTTTTTCCTGGAATGTTTCCTGAACCACAGTTTTGTGGTTTGCCCCATTTTTCCCTTTAAAATCCATTTTCCAAGAACATCTAAAATTACTAAGCTGTTTATTCAGTTGCCTTTTAATGTCTAGAACCTTTGCAAAGAAATATTCCAGAGCAGCTATTTTCAGCTACCTTTTTCATACCTACTTGTGTTTTGTGCTACTTTACTTGTAGTTTCCATGACAATTATCCCCAGAGTTAGAGGCAGCCTTGCCCTCAGCTGCTGTTCGGCAAAGCAGCCATTGCTCTTGCCCGTCTGAGAATCTGGCTGCAGAAGTTCATGTTTAATACAAGTGTTTATTTTCATAGCTTCTCTATATCCCACCAGCACTACCTGGGTTCTGCAGGTTGCTGTAATATATATTGCATCCTGTCTACTGCTATGGGAATGATCTGGAGGGCAGAGACATCCCATCCTCAAAAGGAAAAGCATATTCTGGCTGGTGGAAGAGGACATATTATCCACAGAAGGACTCACACAAAGGATTAGCTTTGCCCGGTGCAAGGTAACCCACTACCCAACAGGAATTCCCCACAGTGCAGTGGAGCCAGGTTTGGTTCCTGGTAGGATGGAAGAGGAGGGTGGGCACAGCGGGTTTGTGCCATGTGTGGTGCTGGTTTGTGCCATGTGTGGTGCTGGTTTGTGCAGAGCCTGAGCCCTGGCTGGCTCCTGCCCCACACCCCCGATACCAGCTCCCTGCTGGGCACAGCCTCTGCCTGGCCACATCCTCCCTCCTGGGCACAGGATGCCACTCTCTTCCTGCACAGTTGTCCAAACATGAAAATAATGTATTTTGAATATTTTGAACTGTTCAAGATATATTTCAGTATCTTTTAATGTTATTATCATCTTGGTGTTTTCCTCTCACTCATTCCCCTTTTCCTGTTTTCTCCATCCCACCTCTAGTGACTCACAGCAATTTTTGAAGTGCCCAGCAGCAATCCTTTGATACATTATCCTTATACATTTCCTTATTATCCTTATCTATTCAGTCTGGTACATGTAACTCTGAGCTTTTTGTATGATCTACTCTCAATCCTGCCAGTACCTCCTCACCCTTTCTATGCATCTTTTTTTCTTCTTTAGTTGACTGTTTCCTTCCAATTTTCCATGTGCTGCCTCCTTTCATTCTTACCTACTTGCATCCTTTCCACTCACCACCCCCAGTTTCCTCTCCTGAATCCACTTAAGTGTAATCTAAAACATACTGCTTGAAAGTGGAAGCCCAGAGAAATATTTGCTCTGGCTCTCACTAGCACCTCTCAATGCCAGTGAGCTCTGAGACAGTGGTTTCTCAGCCCTGCAGTAAAATGAGCTTTTCCCGTAAGTTTAAAATTTGGTTCTTTCTCACAAGCTACAGTCAAAGTGATTGTCAGCTCAAAAAGTACGTTTTAACTAAATTCAAAGGAATGCATTCAGAGAAGATTTTTGAATTTACGCCATGATAAAACTAATTACAATTAGCAGCTTGTTACTGAAACAGAAAACATCCAGAATGCCACAATATTTGAAGTTATATTTTAAGGAAAAAACACAGATCAGAGAAGAAAGCTTCAAAGTCCAAACTTATTATCTTCTTAAACAGTCTTAATTGTTTGTAAGATAAATGGAAATGAAGAACTAGAGGAAAGAGAGATCTTGCAGAGAGTGTGATCTGCCATAGCACATGAGCTGTGAGTGATTCAGTACTGAATAGTCCCAAATTACCAATCCACCCACCCAAATGGCACCACTGACCAATGGCCCAAATGCCTCCACTGACCGATGGGCTGACTTGGCTTGTAGTGTGGCAGGGGAGACTGAGAGCTCCCATTTCAGGTGGCTATGGAATAATGAATGCTGCTGCTGGTTAGTGAGAGCAGCTCTTCAAAGCTCCTGAAATGTTTGTTCATTCTTTTATTTGCTGTTACTCATCTCATCCTTAGTCAGATGAAATGCAGGGTTTTGCAGTCATGTGGGGTGAATTTCTGGGTGAGTTCCTTGACTTGTTCCACTGGCTGCTGGAGGTGATCTGCATGGATGCACTTTTTCAGTCTGATCCTTGCACTGTGTATTGCTCGCTGTGAGATCTGGCCCAGCTACAGCAGGGTTTCAGGCAATATTCCTTGTCTGACATGCCTCACCAGAGACACCCCTTTGTGGGTACCTTTGGCAGTAAGGGGTTAACCTCCCTTTCCTGAGGATCACTTGTGTTTGATGTTCTCCTGTCCCCATGCTCTGCTGTATATCCAGCCCCAGCTCCTTGGTACAACCTTGGTAAGAGCTCCATTTCTAAAATGCCCCATGCTTAGGTCTGTACCCAGAAGCATGGCAGCTGGTTGTGCCAGGATGCCCAGCTGGACTCCTCCATGGGCAGTGGCTGGTTGCCTGATTTGACACTGTCTATCCATACCTCTTCCCAATCCAGCCTGGATTGTTGAATGGGCTATGGGGAAGTACAAGCAGTGGCAGAAAGAATTAGAGGAAAGAAGGCGATGGAGGATCAACCTGTACATTCACCAGCCCCCACCATGCACCGCAGATTTGTCTCAAAGCATTAGCCAGGAGTGGGGCTGGGACCCCTAAAAAAAGGGCTAGGGTGAGTAATGGGGAGACAAGGAAGAGAAGGGGAAGGTGGCCAGGCTGGTGAGGTGGGCCTGGAAATTGCATCTGGAACCGAAGCTCCCAGACTGCATCTTTCCCTCTGTGGCTGGACTTGCCGCAGTGCCCCAGGGATGTGGATTTTGGAGGCAGTCACAGCTTGCTTCTTCTCGAGCTGTGGTGTTTATGGCCTGCTGTGGTTTTGGCACACAGTTCCTGTTTCAGCTTCTCCCCAGATGCATGGTTTGGGTATGAAGGTTCCCTGTGGCACGGGCTTCTGCTCCCAAAGTCCAAGGGCCAGGTGGGCATTGTCACCGGTGACTTTTCCAGAATCCCTTTCCAATGAAGATGGAGCCAAGGTGTGGCTGCCCTGCAGTCCCTTCTGTTGATACAAGGCAGCTAATATTTTATTCCAAGTTGGACTAATGATGAAAATGTGCTGGACACTGGAGAAAGATGTCTTGAGCACACAAAGCAGCTTACAAGCCTAAGAAGCAAGGAGGGAATTTTTCATTTGGCAGAATAACATGCATAGTGAGTGCTCTTGTTTTTAATAAGCTCACAAAGCTTTCTTGAAAGCCAGGGATTTTTTTTTTCCATCCTGAACACATGAGGTATTTTCATTTCATAATGTATGTTACATCCAACTTCCAGAAAGCCTTTCACATGGAAAAGAAAATAGCAAAGAGTATTTCAGATGCTGAAGTGAACAGGGTGGAAGTAATCATGAAACAAAATGCTGGAATATTTGCTCTGTGCTCAGAGATTGTGTGGCATCTTGTATTGTCTGAAACAGCATCAGATAATAATCATACGTGCAAATCTCTCAGACTGGGGCAACAGGGAGAGGAGCCAATCTCTGTGTTTCCATAGAGCTGGAAGAAATTTCAGATATTTCTGTTTGTCGGCAGAACAGCTGGGGACTTCTCAGACATGAATCTAATTAAGCATATTCCTCGTTACGAACACTTCAAGTCCTATTTCTGAGATCCAAATGTCTTTCCTAAATGAAGCCTTAGGAATATTGCTTTCATGCAGCCTGCTTTTTCTAATTTGGGCAAAATTAAATTACAGTTACAGGCTCAGAGGAAAATGTACTGAAGTCAGTAATACTGATTGATATTTGGGTATCAGTGTAATGCCGTGCTTTAGTGATAGCTGAATTTAATCCACAGGCCCACGAGGGCCGCCAGCAGCAATGTGGGTATTGGATTGGCCAGCCTGGGTGACATTTGACATGCCTGGCTCTCTCCATCCAGTGATGGGTGTCCTCCCCACCATTTGGTACTGGTTCCTGTCCCTGCCTCCTGCCCTGCCCTGGGTTTGCAGGCTAGGACCAAAACTCAAATCTTTTCTTTTTTCTCTGCTTGCCACATCCCAAGGTTTAAAATAGAGCATTTATTTTCTTAGTAGAGAAAAGGACTTCCCACAGCAAAGGGCTTAACGGGAGGCATTTCATTCTGCTGGGATGTGAAGTGGTGTAAGCCCGGTTGCCTGAGCACAGTGTGAGCAGCTGGAGCTCCAGCCTGCAGCACATCCGTGCTCCCTCTGGCACTGGGCATACCGAGATCCTTCAGCTGTTTTCATGGCACAAAGCCCTCATGGCACAAACTCTCCTGCATGGCTCTGTGGACTGGCTGCTCATCCGGTAAGCATGCCCAGAACACTGGGCAACTATGCTCAAATCAGCCCTGCCACCCCCTCACTGAGACCCCCCCAGGATCTCCAGCCCCACCACAGCTCTGCAAACCATTAACTTCCAGTCTGCAGCCACTTTGTTTTAAACTCTGGGTTTCAAACCCATCCAGAACAGAAAGAATATTTCTGCTTGCTTTCTTCTGCTTGTTTTGTTTTGTGGCACAAGATTGCCACTGGCTTCTCTGCTGCGTGTGGAAGCCCTCTCTGGAATTCTTGCAGATTTGAAGGAATCTTTTCCTGCTGATACTTCAGGGAATACACTAATCTGAGTAAAAATCCCAGTACTGATGCATTCATTACAGTTTTCATCTTTTTCCTGCTGTCTTTATTCCACTCTTAATCCAGTTGAAGCCAAGCATGGGGCTTGCAGGAGGCTGGTCCTAGGCTTTAGATTCTGCTCTCTGATGCAGGTCACAGCCATGGCAAGGCTCATTGGCAAAGCCACATTCCCTCAGACCATCTAATGGAACTGGAAAAAACAGATAAGTTTCAGTCACATAAGACTGGGTCTCTTACATGCAAAGTTTCTGTGCTCCTCAGAGAGTTTGATTTGTGTTCATTTGCATGTACCAAATTTCACATTTGCATAGTGAAACCCAGTGAATTCTCCTGATATGTTTTCACTCCTGCAAGAAACATGATGGGAAGTGGAAGATAACAATCATCTCCCTCCCTAGTGGCATCAGTAAGTATCACACATATCAGAGTAAACCTTTGACATTTTTCCAGCAGTGTGAAATTTGTTTGAAGATGCTGGAAAACGATTAACAGATATGAAAGCAAGGCTTGGAATATGAATGCAAACATGTTAACCCTAAAACCAGTGTAATTTGCTTTCCCTGAAATCCTGATGTGTGGAGTTGGAGGGGCCAGTGAGGAGAACTCCCACCACACAGTCTGGGGGTGAATAAGATGTGAGCCTTGAGACAGAAATGCCTTTTGGCTCCTGAGTAGTGAGGGACAGCTAAGTCCTGCCCACTGATCCTCAGGGATGCATGCCAGCAGTGATGGGGGACATCACCTGGGGGTGCCTGCGTGGTGTCAGAGGTATTCCTGTCCCAATACTGGGGTGCAAACTCCTGTGTCAGTGTGGCCACTGGGGAGAGCTGCCCAACAGCTTTGCACAAAAAAAATTTAAACTTTTCAGTTAGCTGAAAAGATTACATCCCTCAGGGGTTGCTGCAGTATAATCATCCACGTGCTTCAGCAGAGATGAAGGTTGGGGATTTGAGGTGCTGTTGTGGGCAGGACCGAGCCTTTGATCTAGAATTTAAGTCAGGACTCTTTTATGTCTTACAATGAGACTGGTTTTAGTATTTTTTACTGCAAAAACTCTCCATCGGGTTTTCAGACACTTCTCCCCCTGACATGCTTAAGCTGAAAGGTGCACTAGGGTAATGATGTTGGATTTTCCATGCTTGCATTTGGGATCTGTCATGTCCTGATGGCGAAACCTCATCCTGGTACCATAGCCCCATGGGAGCATGGCACATCCCACTCAGTCCCTTTCAGTCTCCTCCATGGACATGCACAGGGCAGCAGTGAGCAGCAGCAGCAGAAAAAAGCTGAGAGACATGAGAAATATTGGGCATTTTAAGGAACAGACTAATTGTAATCCAGAGGAATTGTTAAGGCAATTACACTGTTCAAAGTGATTTCAGTGCTTCTTATTAATTTCTTCTGCATTATCCTCTTGCCCCCTTGGAGATGACCAAGAAGTTGATTGCAACTGTTGCTTGTGAGTGCAGCAGTTCCTTGGGAGCCATTAGGGATACAGCATCTGCTGGAGTTGCCATGGAGATGCCAAGGCTGATTGCAAGCCAGGTGAAGTGCTCCTGCTGCTGCTGGCTCATCCCTCCTGGGGGACATGGCCACACAGCCTGACACTGGGGTGGGAGAAACAGCAGTCTCAGCCTGGGCAATTGTGCTGCTGGGAGGGATGGCTGTGGTAATCAGAACCAGGTGCTGGTGTGGCTGGAGCTGGACCCATCACCAGTGTGGTGAAGCTGTTGGGAGCTGTTGAGCTTTTGATGGGATACCCTTCCTTTTCGGACAAGGGTGAAAGAGCAGAAGGGGCTGCTGTTCTGCTAAGTTCTTTATTTTCATAGTCTTGTTTTCTGAAGGCAGAGTTTGAAGGGGTTAGAAGATAAGGCCAAGCAGTAACAGCAGCAGCAGCAGGCAAACAGCGAGTAGAAAACAGCTTCTTCTTCTTTTTCTAATTCTTTCTTACAGAAGTGTGGATTATATTTGTTAATTGACCAATGAAATGAACACATGATTCTAGTTTTTCTGTTCTTGACCTATCCTGGTCTAATTCTAATAGTCGTAAATCTTACACAAGTATTACATAGGTATTACACAGATTTGCATATATTCTATCAGCTCTTATTGTTTATGTGAACATTCTATCTAAAAAATGTGAACAGTATAATTCCATCTATGTTTTGTCTAAACTAAAGAAATTCTGTGAAGGGTAACTCTGCTGCAGTAAGAACTATGTTTAAGATTTCTTTGCTGCAGCTTTTCAATGTTTAAAGCACTTAGCATATATTTCTACTAAAAGCTAAAAATCTATATTTCTATTTCACTTTGGTGTGACTTCATGTATCT
Organism: Dicrurus megarhynchus; assembly: GCA_013399195.1. NCBI lineage: Eukaryota > Metazoa > Chordata > Aves > Passeriformes > Dicruridae > Dicrurus > Dicrurus megarhynchus. Next base: position 129,436 of record VXAD01000132.1, on the reverse strand, counting down.
CAGCTTATCCAAAGGTTTTAATTCAACCCCTGTGCTTTGGCTTTCCTCTGGGCCTGGGTCCAGAGGAGCTTTCACTCCAACAGAAGCAATACAGACAAGCCTGAGATCTACATTTGCAAAAGGAGATGGGGTTCACTACACCAGATCTCTGTCCTAAATATCTTGGGTCCAGCCTTTTGCGGGTTCTCTCTGGTTGGTCTTACTGACCTGGCCAGGAGTTGCTCCAAGGGAGCTGTGGCCGTCACTGGATGTTTATGCCCAGAGGAGGAGGAGGTAACTCCTTCTGGGGTTGTTTTGTAGCAGTGAGAAATCTTGTCTTTCAAAATCTGGCAGGCACAGTGTGACTTGAAATACAGTCCGAGCATAAATTAGCTGCGAGCACATTTGTCTGTGGCAGAGGGAAGGTGGCTCTTTGGCAGCAGGTGGCTTATCTTTTATGCAACAGATATTCTGTCTTCACTTAATAAACATCTATCAGATAAAAGGGTGATGCAGTTGACATCGGGCTCATCTATTCTGAGATCTGGCATTTAGGAACATGGTTTCACTGCCTGGATTTGCCTGGAACCGTGTACCATTTCACAGGCAGAAAGGTCCTTCACTCTTAATAAATTTTGACTGAGATTTTATTGCAAGATAAGCAGGTGCCATCTGTGCTTCAGCTTTTCACTGCAGCCACTGCCTGCATTTGTAGTTTGCCCAAAAAATCAGACTTCTTGCACCCAGTGCTGCCCTCACCTTTCAGGGTCCAGTTTCAGGAGAGGCCATCAGACCACTGGGACACTGACTGGGGTGTATCTGCTCTATGGATGCCATTACTTTATATACATCCCACTTTTTATATATGTAAATTTTTATATTTATCTATCTATCTATCTATCTATCTATCTGTCTCCTACTTTATCCATATCCTACCCTGACACTATGATCACCTGCTTTGAAAGTTAAAACAGTTCTTACATATTCCAGTCATCAGAGTGAAGGTCAAGAATCCTTTTTTTTGGTCTTCTTTTGAGAATGGTAATGGAAAAAAAATATTACCAGATACGAAAACAGGGTCAAAAAGCTGCAGATAAATGGGACAGAGCATCAAGTGAAGTGACAGGAGACCTAATTATGGGATTGAAGCTATGGCATGAAATAGGTAAAAATCTCACAGGAATTTGTATCTCCTTTTAATTTTTTTTTTTTTTTTTGCAAGAACTTTCAATGCTCTTTTCTTTTCTCACCTGAGCGTTTTAGAAATCAGTATATTTTTAGCTCAGAGTTGGAGACAAGGACCAAATGGCCTTGGCATTAAGCATTTCAGTTGTCTAAAAACAGTTGGAGAGGTGTTCGCATTTCCCTCCTGGTACTCAGGACTGGGTGACTGACCTTGGAAATGTGGGGGAAGTCAAGGAAGGCCATTGGGCTTTTCTCTCACCATTTAAAATTGGAGTTTGTAATCACCACCACTGCACTTTTTACCATCTACTCGCTTCAGGTGCTTAATTTAGAAGGGCAAAATTCTGTGGCACCAAGATATTATACAATGATTGCAGCAGTAAGTTTATCCTTGCTGTGTGTGGGTGGGATGGCCCATGTGGACTTCTGGTGGGAGGTGTTCCATGGCAGGGGAAGTGGAACTGGATGATCTTTGAGGTCCTTTACAACCCAAACCATTCTATGATTCTGTGTTTGCAGAGTCATGTTTGCATGCCCAGGAGTGACTGTTCACGTTTGTGCTCAAGTGCTTGCCCATCCAGAGGTTCAAACTTGCTGGTGCAAATGGCATTTGGCAGGATAAATTCTGAAAGCCTGAAATACAGAGACACACAGTCTGAGGGAGGAAATTAGCAATCAGGTTAAGGTTGAGTTGAGAAAATGCCCCCTGTGCCTTGTGCTGTGCTCTGAGAAGAATAAGAAGCGTGTGCTCTGCAGGCGGGCAGAGGCCTGGGAAGATGCTGGTGGGCAATCCATTTGCACAGTCCTGTGCTGGGAAGTGATGGTAACGCATCAGTGAGAGGGAAATATTACTTTGTGGGTACGTAGTCTGCTCCCACTGCTCCTGAGGCTGCTCATTTTCCAAGGTTCTATGAATAAATAATGCAGTACGAAAATGAAGGCAAGGTGGTTATTGGGGCTGTTAGATGGAAGCACATTGGGAGCTGATTTGAAACTCTGTTCTGCCTATAGTTTAATGTAGTGGCTTTTGGGAACATCACTTCTCTGGAAAACCGTGCAGGCTGGTGGGGAGAGGGTATCACGCTGGTCCCAGAACATGCTTACCTTTAGGAAAGAGTACTGGGAGATCTTTCTTCACATTGGTGAAATGATTACTGCCGTATCATTCAGAGCTTAAGGGATATATCCATGCTGTTATTATAACATGTTATTTCTTCACAGTTCCTCATATAAATGGTGGAGGCTGTGATGTAGAATTCCACGTGTGTGTGTGCAGGAGAGAGAGCCTTGTGTCTCTGTAAATGAAAATCCATCTCTTTTCTGTGCTGGAGGTGGATGCTCAATGCCGGGCAGAGGCTGCTTGCTCTGGTGGTCACAGTGAGCAGAGGTCAGTGAAGGTGTAAAGCTGCAGGCACCAGGAGTGAGAAACTTGCTACCTGTTTAAGGACAGAGATGTGGCTCCTCTGGCAACCCCCCGATCCTAAAACTGCCCAAAGCAGTCAGGGTCCCTAGGAGGTTCCCTGTTTCTGCAGCAGAGCTTGTTGCTGGTTCTGTGGGGAGAGAACCCAGGTGGGAACAAACCAGGGCCATGCTGGGGTGCTCACACCGCTGTCCACAGGACAGGACCTAGGGCAGCCTCCTCCCACCAGCTCATGGAGAAACACTGGCCCCAGGCCAGACCCTCAAACCAGTTTCTTTATTCCCAGCAAACTCAGGGACTTGAACTCCACTTTGATGCCAACAGGTGGGGAACCTGCTGATGGTGCCGGAGGAGATCCAAAGCAGTACCAGCACATCCCAATCCTCCCAGTCTTTATCCAGGTGTGGAGCTGGAGGTGCCTTTTTGGTTGGTGGCTGCACTAAAGTCTTTCAGGCTTTAGTGACTTCTTCAGTGAGAAATGGGTGAGTGGGGATTTACTGGGAGATGGAACCTTCCCTGCCAAGAGCAGAGTGACATACCCTTGCAGAGACCCAGAGGAACACTGTGAGCTCTCCATCTAGCAGGTTGTTTAAAAAATAATTTTCATGAGAAAGCAGAAATCCTGCTCTTAGAAAGACTGTTTCACTTGCTAACCAGTGTTTTCCACTTCCAGCCAATCCATGTCACATGGAGGATGCTCTGATTGTCTTGCCAAAAGATAGGCCCAGGCCACACCAAGGGGAAAGTATTCCTGGAGGCACCAGCCATTTTTTGTTTTTATAATGAACAAAACCTCAGACTTCTGGGGTCCACATGTGCTGGGATAATGGCACATTTTCCTCTCTGGACAGAAGATTTACCTCCTGGAGAGGACCCTATTCCCAAGCACTTGGGTGCTTACAGCATCTCTGGTGTTTGGTCTCAGAGCCTCACTTGCTGCCTTCATGCCTTGGCACAAGTTCCTACTCAATTTTCTATTACTTTTGCCCATTTTTTGGCTTGTTTCATTCCTCATCCCAGTTTTCTCCTGTACATGTGATTGAATTCAATACTGCTCCCTGCTCAATTACGGAGATCTGGAATATTGCATTGAACTCTGATTTTACAAATTTGTCACCTGTGAAAAAAAATTGCATTACATGTGGAAATAAAATCAAAATTTAAATTTCATTGAAAGGAAAAATGGGGTTTGAGCAATTTTCATTGTAATCTTCATGTCTTAAAACCATCTCAATATTCTAGCAATAATTTTGGGTTGTTTGGACCTGAAAGAATCAAAGTCTTTCTTTTCTGACAAGGCTGACGGATGCTTTGACTGATGATAGCAAAAATCAGGTCTTTTAGTCTAAGAAATGTTACAGCATGATTTGCATACAAACAGGGACTGAGACAAGCTCTTGAAAATCTCTTGCACTTGCAAATCCTGACATTGGAGACGAATAAAAGGAATTTTATTCCCTGAGCCCAGCAGATGCTCAGCAATAATGACATTGTCATCAACATTGGTTTGAAACTCCAAATTATGAAAGTGAAACTGGGAGATTTTTGCCTTTTCCCCCCTAGACAGGCTCTCCCCACCCTCTCCCAGCTGTTAACAATCCAGGAGCATTAAAAGCAGGGGTCTCTGGGGCTGCAGTGAAGCCCCATGGGGAGCCAGGCTTGTTTGCTCCAGTTTTCTGTGCATCCCAAATCAACTTCTCCTCTTTGTATCTTTTGCCATAAACAATTATGTTCATAAATATGCAAAGATTTGCTTCCTCTGAGCAAAACCCTCCACCGTCACAACTGGGCCAGGTGGTGAAGCCAGGCACACTTATTCCCAGCACTGTGAATTCCAAAATGAACTGCTAGAAGGCCAAGTGCTGGGAGAGGAGGCTGCTCTAGTGCACCTGCCCAGGAGGCTGCCCACTGCCTTGCTGTGTGCCCAGTGAGGAGAAAGCTTCTCCCCTTCCCCTCTACTTCCTCTTCTCCTTTGCCTTTCTGCTTTTCCCTTTCCCATTTATTTTCCCCTTTTTTCCCTTTTGCCCTTTTTCCTTTTGCATTTCCTGTTATTTACCTTATCCCTTTCCCTTTCCCTTCAGGCTGGCAGACCCCCCCAGTGCTGCCAGCTGAGCCATCTCTGCCCCAGGTTGGGGTCACACCAGCACTTTTGGAGGGTCTCACTGAGGTTCCCCACACTCAGATGCTGCTGTGCTGAGGCCTGGCCTTCCTGACATAGAAAAAAATTGCCATTTCACCCATGTGTTACCCAAGGATGAGGTGTTCATTTAACTCCTCAGTGGTGGCTGAGCAGAGGGGCATAGAGCTGCAGTGGGGGCACAGGGTAGCATGGCATCTGCTGGACCAAAATCTTGAAAATTTTCATCTAAGCCATGAGGATTTTGCAGTGACTTTCCCTGGCTCCCCTTTCCTCCCCTGTTGCCACATGAACAGTCAGCAGTGTTTCACTCAAAATTTTGAAACTGTTACAAGAGTCTATGAATTTAGTAAAACTTCCTAAACATTCACAAAGTGCTCAGCAGGCACATGATGAAGGATGGAGTGGGCTGGGGGGGCAGGATTTATTTTGAAGAGTCATCACATAAATTATTAATCAGCGCTAATGTGCCCAGCTGTGTTTACTGTCCTGGGCCAGAAGCTCCAGAGGCTGCTGCTCCCAACAATGAGCAATTTTGCTGCTTTGGCTTTTGGTGGGGAGTCAAGGTCAGACCTAAACTAGGCAGATGGGGCAGGAGGATGGGGGAGCTTATTGGAGGCATCTGACAGGAAAATCTCCATTGGGCCAGTATATGAATGGCCTTTCCAACAGGCCCTCTGTGTATTGTGAACAGGCAGTGATAATTACGGAATTGCAGCAGCTCCAGATGTTTTGTGTATGTTTCAGTCTTCATTTACTTGTTTTCTGTGCCAAGTTACTTGGGATACCGAAAAACGTAAATAATGAATATATGATGAGCAGCAAGAATGAATCTCTGCCCTGCCTCCTTCTTCCAATACAGCTAATTAATTTAAGTACCAAAATAAAAACTGCTTGAATCTTCTCCAGCATCAGCCATGAAAGCATGCTCATGAGCAAATAATTGACAATTAAAGCCCAGCTTACAGAAAAGAAGAAAAAACTCAATTTGTATAGAGCTAAAGCTCTATAGCAGCAAGGATCTAAGGGAGGAAACAACTCTGATAGAAATTACTGGCATGCAGTGCCAACAAAGCTGGCTCAAACCCTGAGCCATTGGTTTAAATCAGAACTCTTTTGCCAGCCTCCTTCACCCCAGATTTTTACGTTCCTTGTTTTTAAAAGCTTCGTTGTGGTGGAGGTTTGGAGATGGGGAAAATGAGGCACGGAGCACAAGCTGGGCTGGCAGCCAAAGGCATCCCTGTGTTTTGGGTGGGAGTGGGTTTTTTACAGAGCAGGGCATGTGCTAATACATACATTGCCTAATACACACCCAGCCTGGCTCAGGGCTGGCTTTCTCCTGGGTGTTGATATGGGATCCCAGTCCAGAGGGCTGTGCTTTTGACTGCAGGAATTACATGGGATATATATAAATATACATATAGAGATATACTGTGGTCTGATCTGTGCTCTTCAGAGTTTAATGCTTTATTTAGACTGAATTAACTTGCTTCACAGGGCTTTGTTTATCCATTTTAATAAATCATCTCTTTCAGCTAAATCTTGCCTTAAGAGTTGATCATATCCAGAGCCTCTAAGAGCACAGGAGATATAAATATTTGCTTTTACAACAGGAAAACTCTCCTGAGAATGCTTTAGCAACTGGGTTTGCCTGAAACAGGGAAACTGGTAATTTGCTGAGTGGTTAATAAGGAGTGACAAAGCAGAAAGGTGGAGCTGCCTTTGGTCACTGACCTAAGGGCCAGTGTCCCATAGGTGGGTAAAGCCTGTGACCTGGGTTCCTCTGCTCCTCCCAGTTGAGGGTGAAGCCTCAACTTCAGGGGATGCAGATGAAGCTGATGCCATAACAAGAAGGGAACACATACCGTAACACTGGAGTTCATTGATGATGGCCAGAGGCAGCAAATTCAAATAATTTAAACTTTCTAATTTTTTTCCCTTCTCAGAGATCCAGACAAGCATTCTTGGCACTAGAAATGACTATAATAGTGCCTGCCTTCCTTCCTTCCTTCCTTCCTTCCTTCCTTCCTTCCTTCCTTCCTTCCTTTTCCTCTCCCCTGCACTGATATGTCACAACTCGTGGATGCTTTTGGAAAGGGGCCCCAGTTCTCCAGTGACTCCCCTTTGTACTCAAACCAGATCTGAATTCCTAGTTTTAAGCATCTAGGTTGAAAATGTATTGCATAAAAAAAAGGATAATCTTTAAAATAAAATCCTCTGGAATTGCTCTTAGTTAATGAGCTTTTCCAGACATAGATGATGGTCATCTAATAGGTGGCAGATAATCTTCAGGAGAATGAGGACAGCCTAGATTTCAAGAATAGCATAATTGTATGTAAATGCAAGGAACTGGGAGCTTTTTTTAGCCTGAAAGAGCAAAGTTCATCAGGTAACAGGGCAGTTCAAAGCCCAGGAGCCCAGATTAGCTGAGAACTGGGGAGGGGGCACCCAGTCCCAGCCAGGAGGGTGCTGCCAGCCCCATACTGTACAGGCATGGATTTTTGGGGCATTAAATTGTGAAGATAAATGTGTGTGGTGCAAACCTTGGCTTTGTAATGGAGGTTAACACCAGCCCATCCTGTGGTAACACTGGGTGGATTTTGCCAAGGACTTTTTGGAGTAAAAAGGGGGAAAAAAAGATATATTTTACAGAAGAAAATTGTAGTAGCAATAGACCTGATCAGATTTAATTATTTTTGTAAGCAACAGTGACAGTGTGCCAGGCTGGCTCTGGCAGCACAGCTGTCTGGGGGAGCCCAGCAAAAAGCTTCCCACTTGGCCAAACCAGGGAAACTGCAAGTGACCCCAGGGAAACTGGGACCCACTAACACTCATCATGAGCTTTAGGTGGTGTCACCTTCACTCAGTTCTGGAGACACAAAAGCAAACGTCAGCATGTGTCCCCTGCTTCCATGAGCAGTGCACACAGAGAGGGGAACCAGCAGGGCCAGATGGCAATGGAGCAAGATTTTACAGACTTGTAGCTCCATCCCTCAAGCTCAGTGGGTTTGTCAGAAATGGTTAATCATACTCCAACTGTGCTAAGCACAAAAAAAAAATCTCTTTTTTTTTTTCAATCATATGCCTCAAAGTGTACTGGACTTCTGGAGCCCCTATGAAAAATCAAAAGGGTTTGGAAGCTGCATTTGCATTTACTGCTGAAATTTGTACGAACTCTGACTTTCTTAGAAAATGTAATCTGACATCTTTCTGTGGTGCTGGTGAAGGGTCCAGCAGAGGGGAGCATCACCCGACAGACTCTTTTCTCCCCCGTTTGTTGCCCATCTGTTCCAATTCCAGTGCTGCATTAAAGCTGAGGTGTACATCAGTCATTGCAGGGATGCAGAGATGCTCTGAAGTGAGAACCAAATTTTGAAGAGTTGCTTCCAGCAGCAAAACGATCATGTGAACAGAGGCACTGTGCCTGGGATTTTAGTATAAAACTGCATGTGCAGAGTGCTGCAATTCTGCTGCACGGAGTCTCTAAACTTGTTCTGTTACCCCTTGGGAGAGGCAGCAAGCAGGGAAAGGGGAAAGGCTGGGGATTAGTTTTTTATCATTTGCTGAGCAATCCAAGCTCCTGCTGCACAAGAGCAGCTCAGCTGTACAGACAGCATTCGTCGTGCTTTTAATCACTGACAATAAAATTTTACATATTAAATTCCAATTATATAATAACCTGTAGTTACAGTCTCATACTTGTCGCTGTAAGCAATACGCCTATCCAACTCAGCAGGTCTGTTTTGGAAAACATGGAAAAATCTGTGAACTTCTAAGGAAAGGCTGTTACTTATAAATTTCAGGTTAATAGTCTCCCCCAGCATGCCAGAGGCCCAGCAGGGATTTCAGCTGAGCTGTGCTGGATATTACCAGGTGAAGATTTCAAGACAACCTGGAAATGTTCAAAAGCTGTGTGGATGTGGCTCTTGGGGATATCCTTTAGTGGTGAACATGGTGGTGTTGGGTTGTTCTTGCTCAATGACTTTAGAGGCTTTTTCCAACCCTAATAAATCTATGATGTGGCTTTTTAAACAATAAATAATGGGTCCAGGGGGTACCACACCAGGTCACCAGCCCTGGGGAAGGCGTGTGGTGTGCAGGAGATGTTCCTCCACCAGCTTTCCCTGCCCACCAAAACCGTGTCAAGGATGGAGCTGAGCTGGTTCTTATGCTTTTATTGCAAGACCAGCTCAGTGAAAATCAAGTTTTCTACTCTCAATTAACCAACACTCCTTAAGAGCAAAAAACATACACAGGACTCTTCCCTTTGGATGAATATTTCCGTTTATTCCAACTGGAAAAAACATTTCTTTTTTAAATATATTTAAGTATCATTTCTTTTTTTTTCTTTTTAAAGGAATAATAATTATCACATTGTCCTTTACAAACAACAAAAAAATTCCTAGCAATAGTCTGTGGTATGGAGACATCCATCTTCCAGATTTTTCTGCTGCTTTGAGTAGGCATGGGGGTGTCCCTTGTGTGTGCCCAGGGCTGCCAGTGCCATCCCTGCACCAGGATCCACATTCCCAGGGTGCAGGGAGGGGCTGGCCTCAAGGTGCAGGGACACCCTGAGGTGCCAGCAGCACATGGGGCAAGAGCAATGCAGCTGGTTAAGCTCTCAGCCCTCCTGTGGCTCAAAGCCCAGCCTTATCTTAAGCCCCTCAGGTGCTTTGGGTGCCAAGAGCCCCTTTTGCAAACTTGCTCCTTTCTGGGAAGCACTGGGACAACCTGGCCTTGGCTTGCAGCTGGGACATGCTGGGATGGCAGAACCCTACTGGATTAAAGCACACAGAGAACAAACTCACATTCCACCATAATACAACACAGCCGAGCCCTATGTAGGGGCCCTCTGCCACAGCGAGGGGCTGTCCTGGCCCCCCAGGGGACAAGCCCTGGCCACAAACAGCCCCAGAGGGGTGAGGGCATCTTGCAGGGCAGGAGGGGCCCATGGGGAGCAGTTTGCAGGTGTTCTCATACGTGTTAGGCAAGAGGCAATACTGAGACTTCCACTTGGTAATGAACAGCAGTTAACATAACCCAGGAGACTAGAGCACCATAAGACAAGTCTATATTCAAAACAACATCATGCTGACATCATACAATTGCACCATTTACACTTTATTTACTCCAAATAATAGTTCAATGTTTAGTAACTTCAGCGTTCTCTACAGAGGTGTGAAATTCCTTCTCCGGCTTTGGTAATTTACAATGTTGCAGACATTTGGTAGTTCTGTTCTGTCCTATGTAATAGTAATAATAATAATAATTATTATAATTTAAAAAGTCCCTTTTGCAGCTGTCAGGGTTCCTGTATCTGACCGATGGAGTGTACCTGCAAATCACGGGCTTCAAAATGCCACCGAGGGCTCGTCAAGATTTAATGAATCAGAAAATGTTCTGTTTATTGACTAGGATCAAAACAAATGAACAGGAAAAACCAAAAAAACCAAAACAATGTTAAAACAAAAAAACCTCTCAAAACCAATGAGAACGCAAACTCTCACTGATATATTTAAGGCGTTCGATGATGAAATGGAAAGGGGGTCCAAAGTACTGTTTGGTTAGCTCTGACTGAAAACAATTCTGAATGTGCATGCATTTTCCCAGTGACTCTTAAGATATAGAAATTCCTCTGATATTACAAAATACAAAAATATTTTCTCCAAACTCTCATTTACATCGCATTTACAACAATCGTGGAAATAACTTAGGCTCCCACACTGTCCAAGAGAAAAATCACCTACCAACATGGCTAATGAAAAACAAAAAGGTGGTGGAAAGCAAAAGCAACCGGCAAACTGATGCTGAGAGTCAGCAGCGGCAACCAAAACATACAGACAAACAGAGCTCAACGGGGTGGCGGTATTTGGGAGAAGGAAGAGAAACTACTAGGTAAATATTACAGGCTAAAGTGAACTTTTAAAATTAATATCTCCAAAGTAAGATGTGCAAAATATATTCACCATGCCCAGGATTATGACTATTTATAGAAGCCAGTCTACAACCTTCTTACAAATCCCTACTCTTCGGGCCTTTTTTTTCTTACAATAAAAGCACTTACATGATCTAAAACAGTGCAAGATCGTGAGTTAATTTACATTCTGCCAAGGTGCCTGGCAAGGATGCCATTAGGATATGATACAGTTCTTGCTCTTCTGTCTTTTCCGGCTGTGCAACTGTCCCCTGGCCCCCACTGTGGAAGACTTGGGCATGCTGTATGAGCCGTACTTGTGCAGCAGCTCCTCGCTGGTCACATACCGGAGGCGGGCAGGCTGCGGAATTGGCTCCCCGAGGAAATAGCCCTCATTGTCGGACTCTGAAGAGGAGGAGCAGGTGGAGCACCAGTCGTATTCGGTGAAGTAGGGCCCCCATCTCTCGCCCAAGTGGTTCTGCAAGGCGAGATCCGACACTGTCCGGGGACAGTGGCCGTAGACGTCCCTGCGGGGACCCTGCTCCACCGTCTCCCTGCAGCTCCTCTGGTGCATGAACGGGTCGTAGTCGTCCCTGGCTCGGAGCAAAGGTCTCTCCTTCAGGCGGTAGCACTGCTCACTGGCCAGGTGCAGGGCGTTGTCCGAGCGGGACCGCCGGGACCGGCGGGGCCGGTGCGGGCGATAGTGTCGGTCGTCATCCCGAAGGGTGGTTCTCCGGCGTGTGCGCTCGCTCATGGGTGTGTGCCTTGGGATCTCCTGTGCCCCCAGCTTGCCCCCGGGCACCCCGCTGCCGTAGTCAAAGCTCTGGTGCATCCGCCCGTGCGATGGCCGCTCTCGATAGCCGAGGGGGCTGGCGAGGTCGTGCAGGGTGGGCTCCATGTCCTGGTACTGCTGCGCCGACAGCAGGCTGCGCACGGACTCAGCGCTGCGGAACTGCATGGAGGAGTTCAGGGTGCCCATGTTGCTCATCTTCTCTGAGACGTTCATGCCTGAGTCTTTGCTCAGGTCAGGCATGGAGAACCTGGAGAGGTGCTCCTGGCGCTTGGCTCCACCATCTGCTGAGAGGCCTTTGCAGGAAAAGGGCAAAGGGAAAAAAAAAAGAAGTTAAGAAAGAGAATTTTCTGTCAGCAGAGATGCAGGGTGGAGGCTGGTTTTGGCCCAAGACTTTTACTTTAAAAAGTAACTCAGTGGTATCGATCCTGTCCTGAAGAGCCCTTTTTAAGAGGAGGACTTTTATTTTTTTTTAAAGAGCAGGCAGTTCCTCCTTTGGGGAAATCACACCAATTTAAGGTGTTTTGAGTTGGACTCGAAGCTGCTTTTCACGACTTCCTTTCCCATATGTCTACACTGTCTGCGACTTGATAGGAATAACCAACGATGCCAGGGAGAAATCATGCGTCAGAGGTAACCTGAGGCCTCCTGCACGCTGAGCTAACTAGGGTGCCATGATCCAGCACCCACAGCTTCTGCAATGACAACACATTTTGGAGGACTAAACAACGTCAGGGGCAGATGAAAACAGGGCCACTGACTTAATTCAGGGTTGTCACTATGCTGCACCTTACAGGTCCCCTGAATGACACCTGTGGAGAGACTGAAGTTACAGTTGGGTTTCCCAGGAAGCAAGGAAAACGCCCAAGCACCAGAGAGTCTGCTGGAGCTCCCTGTGAGCAGCAGGACAGTGTGAGGGTCAGACTATCCCTGCAGATATCCAGGGAGTTGTGCATGGGCAGGAGCCAGAAACATGAGCTCCAGCTTGATGGGCTGCCTTGCTTGGGAAGGTGACCCATTGGATCTCTCCAATGTGCCAACAAGCCCTGAGCTCCTGCAAGATGCTTTCCTTCAGCCCAGGAAACCTTCACCTGGCAGCAGGGAAGAAGTGAGGTGTCTGCTCAGCACCTGCCTGTCAACAAGAAACTCAACGTACTCTACTCGTCCTTGGCTTGTTTTATGGGTGTTTCCTGACTTTTTCTATCTCCCTGTTGGCTTGACAACTGGCAGCAGTCAGTGGTTGCATTGCAAGCTCAGGACAAGATGTTTCACAAGTTATTTCAAAGGAAATCTGTTTCATCCCAAATCAAATGCGGAGTGTTTGCTTTGGCACCCTTCTCCCCGTCCCTCTCCGACAACATCCTGGTGCAGACCCAACGCAGAAAGCTGTGCACCGTCAGCAGAATTTCCAACATGACGCATAGCCTTTATGCAATCACCGAGAATTTATGAGTTTGTAAATTAATTATAAAAAATAACAACCCAGCCCACAATTCAAGAATAAAGCCCTTTTTCCCTTAACAAAAGCTGCTTGCATTTCATCAAGAGCTCAGCTGTTTTGGCATTAGCTGTTGCTGCTAAACCTGAGCAAGAACAAGGGTTGCTGTCACTAACCCCATTCATGAGCTGTTTCAGGGTTTCCTTGGGCTCAGCCTTAAAAAGATCAACAGATCCTGCAAACTGGGCAAGGTTTTCCAAACCCTGCCCTCGGTGGCACCAGAGAGAGCTTTAGCCACTACTAGCCCTCACATGGTTTGGTTTTGTTCCCTGAGTCCCAGCTCCTTTGCTTTTCTGCTGTTAATGGGGATGTTTCTGAAGTTTATGATTACAGAGGAAGGTAAAGTGAAGGTGATCCCTGAACACCACAGGAAGAGGGAGAGGCTGACAGAAGGAAAAGCCATGTTTTGTTTCAAAAAGGACACACTTTTCAAGTCAACTTCATGCCTTCTTTTTTCCTCCCTAAGTCACACTGATTTTGAGTAACCAAGCCCAAGCCCACTCACTGCCCTTTGGAAAAAGCCCTGGATGGATTTCCTGTCCCCTCTGAAGACCTGCCCACCCACACTCCACACTCCCATTATGTTTCTCCTCCTTGCGGAAGCTGCGATCTTCTGCCCATGAACCCAGTGAAGGCATTTGCCACATCAGGCACTGCTCCCCACTTCCCTCCTGTGCCACTGTGGAGGAGCCCAGCAGCCCCTGGGGAGGGAAGAGCAACGCGGTAACATGCGCAAAGACTTCCTGAAAAGCCAGAGAAACAGTGGGACTGCCGGCAGAGCTGATCACAATGAGAATCATGGCTGTTGACAGTCCAATGTGGCCTTAATCAGATCTGTCAGACAATAGCTGACACCAAGGAAAATGAGCCCTCGGTGACATTTATGCAGCCCTTCATTAAGGGAGCCGGTGCAGCTCCGCAATAAGAATGAGCAACAGCAGTACTGTGCAGAAATACAGCTCTAACACCACAGGATGCTTCTCTGGCATCAACAGATTGATTTTGGTAACATCATTAAAAAGGGGCCGACCTTGTCCCACTCACAGGGATGTGGGGTGAGCTGGTGCTTTGCTCCCAGCACCAGCCATATCAGATGGTACCCACGGGTCTCAGCTGCCCCTCACAGCCATCTCCCTCCCGTGGTCCTGCATCCAGCAAGAATAAAAACGAGTGTCTAGGTACAGGCTCTGGAGACATGGCAAGAGTGAAACAGTCCGTTCGAATTAAACAAGACACATCTGCATCCTTCACATCACAGGCAGAATGATGTGGCCAAGATCAAGCAGGATGACCTGGAAGGAAACCTGTTTCTTTCTGCGGTGAGTAAAGCAAGCTGTGATAAGCGAGGTGCTCCGGCTCGGGAAGGGCAGAGCCAGAGCTTCACTAGTTTAGTTTCTGCAGGACAGAGGTCTCCAGTCCCTCACACACTTCCACCAGACACCCATGAGTGCTTTAGTCTTTTCCCCTTGAAAGTCAGCACAGGGCAGTGAGTTCAGACAAGAATCCTGTGACCATGTGAATGGCTCATGCTTGGGAGTGTGAGGTTTAATCAGTCCAGGAGATGTTTCTGGCTGATCATTCAGACAGCTTGATTATAATTAAGCACAAACATTCTAAGATCTTGATTCGCTGGGAAAATGCTGACTGTAAGAGGAACCCAGCACTGAATATGTCCATCACCACTGCCAGCACACAGAACTTGGGGTGTGATGGAGCCCATGCTCAGGAGGCTGATGTAAAGCCACTCCAACATCCAATGGCTTCATTTCTCCATATGACAGAGTGGAAAAGGCTCCATGCTGAGGGCAAAATGTGTCTTCCCAGGCAGACCTGGCAGGCTGCACATGCACAAGCCTTTTTTTGGGAGCCACACTTGGAAGTGACCCAGCAAGCTGTGCAGCTGGGAGAGGGAAACTTCATTTTATCTGCTCATGGTGACAGTGAAGGATTTATTCTACTCACTCAGGAGCAAAGCTGTGCTTTTCCAGCTGAAGGCACTGAGAGCTCTGCATGGCTCTTACGGTGCCCACAGCAGGTTCCAGGTCCAGGATGCAATCTACAATTGTTGCAGAACACAAAAGTGTCTCCCGGCTGAATTTTACATTTATGCCAAGGTATCATGTGCAGGGCTAGGCCCAGATTAGTCTAAGGTCTCTAAATGTCCCTCTCTATGGAGCCACAAGACCTCAGGAGGCATAGTGGGAACAAGCCAGGAGCATTCCAGTCTGACCGCAGCGAGATCAGGGGATAGCAATAACCATTTGTCTAAAAAAATTTCATCTAGAAAACGTAACCCAGGAATAAAGTTTGAAAGAGCAGAGGTTGTTTAGTCTAGAGGAGAGAAGGCTGAATGGGATATAGTAACAACCCCCAAATGCAGAAAAAAATGCTTGCAAAGAGGATACATGAATCTCCAGGTCTGCTGACTCCTGCAAGGAAAGTTTCAGATTGGAGAAGAAGAAAACTCTTCCTGTGTAATCACAGCAGAAGGTGACTGGGGCACTGGTGCTGGAGGGTTTTTCTGGCACCCAAAGGCAGTGGGTGCCCATGCACATGCAGGCTGTCTCCAGATTCCTGGTCCCACACTGCCCTGGATGGGGCAAAGGTGGCACCAGCCCTTGTCTCTTGAGGTCATTTGCCATTCCAGAGCTACACCCATCCATGAGGCCCCATCTTCTTGAGTTACCAGTATTTATGTACAGCTGTTGCAGCTCTCTCTTAATGAAGTGTTTCATCTGGGAACACAGCTAATAACCCAAGAGAGCCTCAATCTGGAAGAGCACACATGGTGAGACCCCACCACGCAGCCCTGACTTTCTCCTAACGAACAAATCTGAGAACCTGTTTCCCAAGGCCATCCAAAGGAGCAGGAGTCCCGCTCTGGCCCGTGGTGTGGGATGGTTGTTACCACATCACCAAGACCATTCCAAGGGTGCAAACGCAGGGATAATGTGCTGACCCCACCAAAATTTACTTCTGCACAATGCTCTGAGACACTGAGCACATCCATTGTTGGCTGCCCCAGAGGCTCATGCACTGGAAGAGATGTCACTGCTGCCTCCAGCACGGTGCTTCAGCCAGTGGCTGTCCTGGAGCCAGACTGGTGCCAGCACCGCAGCACATGTAGACACAGGAGGTTTTTCTGCCACCACTCTCTGCTGCATGGGGCTGCCAGGCTCAGTATTTCACCCTGGAGCCATGGAAACATGCGCTTTTCCAATGAGCACAAGGGAAAGCTGCAGCTTGGCTGTGGGGGCTCGATATAGAACTGGAGCTAGCTGCAGCGCCAAGAAAACCAAGCAGGTTTCTGGTTAACATTCAGGTTCGCTAAGAACACATTGTACCATACCCTCTGAAGTCCTTCCCCACCCCTACTGAGAACCACGTTTATCCCATAAACACTGCCAAGGGAAATAACACCCAAATAAGCAAAGCAACAGCACAAAGATACCCCTCATGAACATCACCTCTACAACCTTGCCACAACAAAGCACTCAGAGGCACTTAAATCCCACTGTGTGCTTTGCTAAACAGGGGCTGCAAGTTGCATTAATTATGAATTATTAAAGCACTTGGCAAATGACAGCAGAGAGGCTGCAGAGAGCACGTGGGCTGGGTGTGAGGCTGGGAATGGAGGCCCTCGTGAGGGGAAGCAGCTCCCAGCCCCCATTAAATCAAACTCCCCGTGAAGCTGTGCTAACAGGGGTAAGCCAGCATCCCACTGCAGGAGAGCACCAGCCATGGAATGCAAAATATCCTGACATAGGATATTGCAAACAAACAGGGCTGTGCTGACGCTTGCTTCTTGCCTTTACATTTATCACAGCAGACACACACACCTGTGCATCACAGCTCTCACCACAGAGCCCCACAGAGGTGCCTGCCAGCACCAAAATCTGGCACCCAGCCCCGACAGCCAGTGTTTAAATGCAGCTATAGGTGCACAGGAGGGGACAGCACGGCATCTCTTGTGTCTGGCCCCCTGTGCCAGAGTCTTCTCTCTCACACAGCATCAAGCAGCCTCACCACCCCTCAAACAGGGTTTATTTCAAGGTCAATTCCTAGAACTAAAAAGAAATTTAAGGAGAAACAGCCTGCACAGAGCTTTGTTTATAGCCCAGCCTCATCTCACTTCTGAGCAACCTCGGGGCGTGCAGAAATAAAGCAGAACCTTTATGTAACTGGAAATCATAGTAAGTAAGCAATTTGGGGGAAGGCAGAGCCCCCAGCAAGTGGGTCACAGTCCCACCAGCCTCCCATGGTGTGTCCCCATATGTGACCCATAGATGTCATTGGGTATTTCCCAGCCAATCAGTCCCTTCCAGCTTGGTGAAAGAAGTCCCTATGTGGGTGCTGCTGGGAAAAGGGTTGTATTTTAACCTAGAAGCCCCCCCCTATAGCTCCTTTATCAGCACTCCCATCTCCTGCATCCTCCCCAGCTGATGGCCAACAAGCCATGTTGCAGATGATGTGCTATTGCTTCCCCCAATAACATCTCCTTCCAGAAGTCCATTTCGGTTCTCCCTCTGGTTTGCATTACCCCACATGCTCTGCACTGTCCATGTGTGACACTGAAGGGTTGAAGACATGCAAGAGGTTGGCCCCCACAGCAGGCACACCAAACCTCCCACTGTTGAGTGGCAAAAGGCCAGTGAGGGGGAGAAGAAATGTTCCTGACAGTTTTATGGTGGTTTGGCATTGGGCCTTTGGGGTGGAAAACCTTTATCTTCACATTGGTTTTGAAATTATCTGGCTTGAATTAGGGAATGTTATACCTGTGCCTCAAAATTGCAAGAATTTCTCCCAGGGATCTCATCTTCCAACTTGGAAGCAGTTTTGCGCTGGCTGTGTCTGGGGGAAAGAGAGTGATAAGAACATGGTGGAGACCTGGGAGCCTCTTTTTTTCATAGAAAAACCCAGGAATAGCCAATGTGTCATTTTCTGGATTGCATAACTCAGCTGGAGCACTCGAGGCAGCTGCCCTCTCCAGCCCAGGGGAGAGAGGAGCACCCGTGGGATGCAGTGCTACTGAGGACACGGGAAGGGAAACCAGCATCCAGACCCCTCACTGCCATCCCTGAGGGTGTTCAGGAGCTGCTCCCAAGACCCCAGTGCAGGAGAGGCTGGGTTAATTAATGTCTCTCCAGAAAATACAACCCGGGCCCTTAGTCAGGGCTTGTTCTTACCTTCACCTGCCCTGCAGCTTTTAGCTCCTCTGCAGGCACAGGAAGAAAAGGGACTGGAGACAGATGATGCTGTCAGGTCACTCTTCAGCTCTAACATGTAGGGATTAGCCCTGCTCTCTCCACTTTCTGGGTATATCAACAGTTGTTGTCTAGTCCTGGAAACTAAACTATTTGGGGCCTCTGGGCATCACACAACACAGACGACAGGAGCAGTGTGTGCCATACAAGTGAAATCACATTCCACCCTGTAACAGCACCAGTTTAACATATTTTTAAACTGGATTTGTGCCTGTGACAGATGCTCCCCTCACCCAAACTCATTTTCTCAAGGAATCCTTAAAATCTGTTTCTCCTTTTGCATACAGCAGTGTCGCCATTCAAAGTGACTTCTACCTCCAAAGGGCTCCTGCTCTCTGCAAGCAGCACACAAAGACACTGTTCCCAGAGAACAACATTTAGCCTGCAGGTACTTTCTGAAGTGGGCTATTTGACCAGCTGTCATTTTGTGGAAATAACTGCTTGGAATCAGAGATCAGCTCTTGATTTCTAATTCCACTGCCAGGCACATGCAGTGACTGCAAAACCTTTCTGGCGGGAAACACAAACACGGGGAGCCGGACTGATGGACCAAGTATCTTCTGGGAAGTGATAAACCCCTGGTAGAATCAGGCTCTTCATCATGAGCAAACCTTCCTGGACAAATTCCATCTTAAAATCATCCCAGTTGCTTAATGCAGGGAGCTACAAGGCAAACATTGCTACAGTATCCACTGGTTTTTGTTCTTGTTACTGCCATTAAAAAAAAAACCCAACCCAAAAACCCCAAAAGTAGACAAAGGAAGCACAACATAAAAGATAATATAAAGGAAAATCTGCAAAAATTATCTCTCTCTTGGAAACCAGGCTGAGAAATATTGTTTCCTTTTTGCTTCTCCATCTAATGGCCATGTAGTGCAGGAGAATACAAGTCTCCAAGAAGCCATAGCAGATTGAAGTCTGCTGTAGCCTTCAGCTGACGGCAGAATAGGGATTTTCAAACAGAGACATGGAAGGGAAGGAGAGACGCCTTCCACCCGCAGGAGACTGCCCTTTGCCAGTGGATGTGCTTAAATCCCATCAGCGTTTGTGGCAATTACCCAAGTGCAAACCATGGGACAGCAGAGACACTCCCACCTAATTCAAATCCCACCACAGAGCACAAGGAGGGTCACAGCCACCTCTGCCACTTGCGTGTCTGCTGGTGCACTACTGCCCATGGTGACAGCAGAGCACAACCCAGCACTGCAAGGGCACATGCCCAGGATTAACATGGTATCTCACCTCTTTACTAACGCATAAGAAATTGGCTTTAAAGCAATTAAATAGAGCCTTTTGGTAAGGTAGAAACCTGGGGTTTTGCAGGATATTGGGGTCATGTAAATCTTGACCCACACAATGGCTGACCCTGAAATATTACAGGGAACAACATCTGCTCCCAGCAGGCAGCCTTCCGGCCAAAGGACAGGGATTACTGCTGCACAGCCCTGAGTTACCTGCATTACTGACAGTCTCTGGCTAATTAGTAGCTAAGTCGTAATAAAAACATCACAGCAAAATCTGCTGCCAGGGAGGTACCAGCTTTTAACATGTGTTCTCCAGGTCAGGGACTGTTTGCCCGTCAGCTCCCTATAAAAACCAGAATGTTTTCAGCGATGCCATAAAACCTTAGATGGATGCAGTGTTAATTATTTCACTTTATAAGGTGGAGCAACTGTGCAGCATCGGTAGCTCAAAGGGACTTTGTATGTGGATGCCTGGGAGCTTCTGGCAAAGCAGAACTGGAGGACGCAGGGTGGAGGACGTGGGATGAGCCAGACCCCTGGGCTGTGTTTGGGGGGTGGTCTGGGGGGAGCTTGCTCAGCCACAGCAGGGAGTGCAGGGATGGGAAAAGCCAGGCAGTGGGGTGCTGTACCCTGACATCACCTGTCCAAAAACCTCCTCTCTCACAGACCTCATCCAGGTCACCAAATCTCCCTGTCCTCAAAACACTGCCAATTAAATGGGATGATAATTGTGTCCTCCATAATTGCAGACATGGCCCTGGGGAAGCTGCCTGTTGCTGCTGCAGTGCCCCTAGCTCAGCTGAGCCAGCTCCCAGAGCAAGGAAAATTATTAGAACCTTATGCATTAATAAAAACATTATCACCTCACTCTGCAGAGGAACAGTGAACACTCACTGCAAGCCCCATCATGCTGAGCATTTGCTCCAGAAAGCAGCGAGCCATTAAGGCAGTCACTGCCCCTGAGGAAATTCAGACTCTGGCTCCATATGGAGGATGGATGCCTTTGGAAGGTCTCCCTCCCAGTATTTTAAAAAGGGGTTTCTAATATGAAAGGCAGAATGATTTTCACTTTGATATGAAGGCCTTGCCACATTTTCTGTGTCTTGACCTATATCCCCAAAAATACACTTCAGCTCCAAAGCATGCAACAATCCCTCCACTGCTCAGGGATTGCTCATCCAAGCTTAGTGTTGCTCAAGACTCTTTGTACTGATGGGGTTTACACAACACAAGTTTTCAGGAACACAAGAGGCTTTGGAAATGTGGAGCTTTGCTTAGGAAAACCCTGCTTTGGAGAGCAATTCCCAATTCCCTCGCCATTTCACATCTATTTCTCCTCTGTGTATATCTGAGGCTGTTTAAGCAAAACCCTTCCCAGCTCATTAGCTTCTCCTCTGCCCCCATTTTTCCACTTGCTGGATAGGGAGATCCTAGCTGAAACAGAGATCATTTCACATCTTGGCATGGGGCTGGCAGCTTTGCTAAACAAACACACCAAACGCCGGGCACGGGTGAGAAGGCACGGGCGTAGCAGAGCAAACCTGTCCGTCCAGGTGGGGCAGAGCCCAGAACTGGGACTCAGGGGGGCTCAGCTCTCTGTGGGCTTGGCAATCCTCACCACCCACTGCCAGCATCCTGTGGGGGTTCCTCAGGACCAGGCACAAACACCCCACAGGCCACTCCCTGCCAGCAACAAGGCAGAAGGGCTCCATCTTGCAGTTGTTCAGACGCAGGACCTGCCCAAATCCAAGCAATGCTTGGCTGGA
The DNA here is from genome assembly GCA_013399195.1 of Dicrurus megarhynchus. Lineage (NCBI taxonomy): Eukaryota > Metazoa > Chordata > Aves > Passeriformes > Dicruridae > Dicrurus > Dicrurus megarhynchus. The sequence continues at coordinate 108,239 of VXAD01000132.1, read as the reverse complement.
ACAGAGAAAAGCCCGGGGAGCCGCAAAGAAAAAAGCAAGGCGCTTTCTCTGGTGAGCAAACCAGGCTCAGTAGTCTCTTTTCTGAAAAGTTTTGCACTGAGGGACTTGGGAGCTGTGGTGGGTGAGTGAAGCAGGGCAGGCTGCAGGAAGGACGGAGCCTGCCCAGCGCCAGCTGCGGACCAGAGCTGCACACAGACACGTCCGTGCACATACACCCATCCCTGCAGCCGTGAGTGAAACCCAAACATGTTTGGGGTGAGAGGACTGAGAAATATGACCCTGGGATGTGCTCGTGAGAAACAGGCTCAGCCTGATGGGACAAGCATCTTGCCTGGCTTTTCCCTGCAGTTTCTACCAAGGGGTTGGGGAAGAGGAATTAAAGAGCTGTGCATAGAGGGGGAGGAATTTCTTTTAACTAGTCACGTGCTTGAGGACCGCATAACATTCAAAAGGGGTTAACTGGGCCTATTTCAAAGCATTTAAAAATATTTTTAGTCCGCAAGGGCAGCTGACAGCAGTCCTTCAAATGCCGAAGGCTGGAATCTGCCTCTGCGTTAGCAGCTGGCCTTGATTTTCCCCCTCTCTTCACAAAAGGGAGGATTAAAGAGCTTGAAAACATTTGTTCTGAGCTGCACAGAAAGGCCAGCCATCTATAAAGCCCTGCACTTGGTAAACAAGCAAGCAAATGGAGAGGAACTGTCAGGCTTGTTGGGACCAGGCAGACAAGCCTATGTCACTGAGCGGTGGTCCCCAAGCTGTTGGTCACCCTCATATTGGGAAGACACCGGAACACAAGGGACTCAATTGCATGGAGGGTGTGCTGGGGTGGTCTCAGGATGGCAGGAGCAGAGGTGACATACCTGTAGCGTTGGAGAGCGCGAGGGACTCCATGGAGCCTCGGGGGGTCTGCTCGGTGGGCGTCAGATCCTCTGTGAACTTGAGGGCATTGATGGGGTGACGGGTGCGGCACTGTGACATCGGCATCCCACCCTCCTCCTCCTCTTCATACTTGGGGACTTTGAGACTTCCTCTGGTCTCTGGGAAGCTCTGGTTGGACATATCACTGTAGCTCTCCTGTGAGCGGAGCCTCCCTGAGTAGTAGTCCTCTCTGCAGTCCTGGATGAAGCTGCCACCATGGCTCTTCATGGCCAGCGAGGAGCTCCTCTTTGGGTTGCTGAAGTGTTTTGCCCATAAATCCGACTGCGAGCCTGGGACCTGGGTGGGGTTATAGGAGGTCCTTATGTTGCACTGGCTGAGAAGCTGCAAGGGGGTTTGAGACTGGCTTTGCTCCATTTTGCCCCCGTAGTGATAGAGCTCGTCCCGGCTCCTCCACAAGTGGTCCCTGTTGAGGCTCGGTGTCTGGCTGGCCAGGCTCAGCAGATCCATCTGCAGGGACAGCGGGTCCACGTCGGTAGAGAGACGGTTGGAGGTGACCTGCAGCTGGTTGCAGGGGCTGCGCGCCCCCTCCTCGCCCTTCCCCTTGTTTTTGCCGATCTTGGCGCTGCGGCGGGATTCCTTGGCTCGTGCGCTCTGGAAAGCTGAGTCGGAGGAGTCGGAGCCATTGGGGTCATCACCAATGCTGCAGGCCCTAGAGCAGAAGATCTGCCCCTGCTTGGGCAGAAAGGGCCGTCCCAGCAGTGACTTCTTGCACTGGGCGCAGCAGAAGCAGGTCTCGGTGGCGTGCCAGTGCTGGCCGTCGTATGTCATCTGGCCCTGGTCAATACCTTGAGGGGGAAGATGCACAGTGTCAGGGTCATCTAACACTGCACTTAAAACCTGCGCCAAGGTCAGACTGGATGGGCTTTTGAGCAACCTGGTCTAGTGGAAAGTGTCCCTGCCGGTGGTGGGCAGTTGGAATGAGATGACCTTTAAGGTCCCTTCCAACCCAAACCATCCTATCACTCTATGATCCCCTATGATTGACATGCACTCAGCCTCGCTCTTGAAAGCCCTTTTTCAGGGTTTCTCTGATGCATGAAGTTAATCCCAATTTTAATTCCTCCCAATTCTAATTCCAGGCCTTTGCTTGGGAGTTACTCAGTGTTGGGAAAGGCAGCAGAACCATGCCTCAAGCTATTTTGTATTAAATGGAGATATTTCCGATCATAAAGCAAAGGAATGCAAGAAGCTCTCCAGAAAGTCCTTGAAGTAAAAGTAATATGCTGCTTATTTAAAAAAAAAAAAAGCCTCCAACTAAACCATAATGGGGAATTTGTGCTGCCTTGGTTAAGTATGTAACAGAGCAGATGACATCCCTGTCCCTTGCTGCTACTGTGGTCCCATCCTAACTTTATTTTGGCTTCTGGGGCCACTTCTCCAAAAGAGAATGGAAAGAGCTGGCCCCAGGGGTCAAGCACACACCCTTGCCTTGCACCCAGCCACATTTCCTGGGTTGCTTCACCAAGTCCACCTTGGGTTTAGTAAAAGAATTAACACAGTCAGTCTGTCCCCCGCCAGCCAAACCTCAGGGAGCAACATCTGCACAGTGATCTCAGTCAGAGCCGTGAGCAAAGCTCCTGAGGTTTCAATTATAAAATTTGCACACTTGTTTAAGCTGCTTTTCCTGGCCAAAGCCCTTGTTGCCCTCGTTCCCTGAGAAACTGCCATGCACAGTGTGGGCTGGCCGGCAGGGTGGGTGCTGCACCCACATGTGCACAGCATGTGCCTGCACACCTGCTGTGGGGCCAAGTGCTGCCAGGTAACTTATAAATGAACAGTATGTTAATGGTCTCTTTTATTCCAAGCTAAATTAGGTTTAGTATAATTGATTTTTTTCCTCCCCTTATAGTGAGCAAAATGCTTTTATAAAGATGGGAGTGCTACACTTGTGGGCAAAAGAGAGACAAGACAGTGCGTGGGATTTTATCAGCTCCTTTTCCACTGCCCAAAGCCATCTTGCAGAGGAAGGAGGGCAGCCTCTTTACTCCATCCTCACCAACCCAAGCCTTACAAGACTTAATCACATGCTTACTTCTTATGTAAGAACCACTTCTTACTTCTTATGATTTATGTAGCTCGTAGGCACAGTGCTCAGTTCACTACTATGAGCGACTTGCAGCAAAATGGTTGCAGTCCCTCCTTTGCTAGAAATGTGCAAATATGCACAAAACCAGACATTTTACCCTGAAAACCTGACAGTCAACAGGCTCCAGCAGGCCAGTTGGAGTGAAGGACAGCAGATGGGAGAAGCACAAGAGAAGGGACCATGCAAGAAGCATTAACAGCTGCTTCTTCGCTGTTCTGCAGCTGAGCTTTTGGAAAGGATGTGCTGCAGGTCACAGCAGATGCATCCTCCAAGTGCTTCACTGAAACCCTGAGTTTCCCCTCCCTGTGCCATCTGGCTGCTGCACAAGAGCAAAATGGTTGTTTTCTTTTTCCCCTGCAGTGCATGAAATATTTGAACATGTGAGCTCACCTCTATGGACAAAGGAAGGGCTGCCTGCGTGCTCACGGTGCTCAGCCAAGTGGCAAAGGGGGCTGGGGAGAGTAGCAAGGTGCTTCCCAGCCCACCCAGCTTGTGGACAGCTAGCCCCGTGAATGAAGTGCATTTTAAATCACTGTTCTAGAAACATAAATTGACCCTGACGCATTATTTCTTTCTGTCTGAGAACTTCTATCTGCAAATTGATTGAAAAAGGCTCAGAAACAATAATGATGCCTAATAAACAAGCATCTTTTCTGACAGTAGCTCATCAAATCATGTGATCCTTTGGCAAGCTTGGATGGGAAAAATCTGAGTCAAAGAGCCAGGCTGTTTACAGGAAAATGCGATTTAAAGGGAGAAAAACATTTTATTACGCCAGAGAAAGCTTTCACTAGCTGCTATTGCCCTGATAATTGTCCCCCCCTCTGCCTACAAAAAGGGGGATAAACAGTGGTTTAATCAAATAAATCACCATGTTACCTCCTTGGTGGGATGGGAGAGAGGCATAAGCACATTTGGTTGCCCCAGCCATGCACAGTCCTGCCCGCAGCCCCACAGTGTTGTCAAGGACTCAGTGCAACAGCTCTTGTCAGCAGCAAGCTGCCCAGCGACGCTGTGCCCGCTGCCCTCCCGCACGTACCGATGTGCTGGGCGCAGGTGTCGCAGTACTCGGCGTACAGGGACTCAAAGCAGCTGCAGCAGTAGGGCCTCCCGTCCTTCATGATGTAGCGCTGCCCCCCCAGAACTGTCTCGCACTCGAAGCAGCAGAAATGCTTCATGTGCCAGTGCCTCCCTTCGGCCTCAGTGCACTCATCGGCAAAAATGATCTGGGGGAAGAAACACACGAGCGTGGAGCAGAGTTGGTCAGAAAATGGACGTGGGATGCAGACACCAACCTTTGTGTCTCCTGCCTGTGCATGGCAGCTGTGCCCCTTTGTTCATGCAACCTCCAAATTTTACAGCTAACTTCCCCAGTCCTGCATGGGAAACTCCCATGGTTTGGTTTGTGGCAGGGGCACCCATCATTTCTTAGGAAAATCCATTAAAATGCAAATTCCTCAGAAGTGCGTTAGTGCCCAGACTACAAAGTGTTAAGGCAGAGCTGCAGTAATGTGCTTGTGAGCTCATCCATCAACTGGAGAGGTCGATCAGGGTAATAAACACACTTATATACAACTCATCGATCTGGTGGACTTCTGAAGAACAGAGCAGCCGCTTACTGGAACACATTTACCCATCTTGGAAACAGGGACCTGACCACAAAGGATGAGCGAAAACACAAGGAGAAGCGGCAGCTCTCTAGAGAGGAGAAAAGATGGAGCTACCTTGGCTCCTCATCTTGCTGCTACCCTAGCCTGGGTGCTTATTGAGGTGATTACAGTCATTGTATCAGTGGGGAAACTGAGGCACAGAGCACTGTTAAGGATAACTTGGAGAAGCAGCCATCTAAAATGTCTTCAGCAGATCCCACCCTATCTCAACTCCCAAAGCCAAGCCAAGGGAGCCAGCAGCCCCAGATCTGCTCCCTGGTTCTATACCTTGGCACAGGGTACACCAAAAGTTTTCCCCTGCAGATCCTCCTATCCCTGAATGATTGTTTCTCACAATTAACACTTGATGTTTTAGGGGAAAAAAAGCATGCTGAAGGAGCTGAATGAAAGAATTAAATGAAAATTTGCAGGGATAAAAAGTACATGAAAAAAAATTACCCAGCCTAAGCCACAAAGAAAGAGAGCCAGTCAAATGGTTAGGGGATGTTTTTCACTGGTAACACTACAAATTTAATTGGACACATACATCAATGCTCTTTATATTTGAAGTGCATATAATCTTGGATATTTACTATTACATACTTGCAAAGATGAAATGTGGTATTTTATAGTACATACAGTTTTCCACACTATGGTTTTCGTAACTTTAAAAACCAGAGCAACCTCCTTCACCAACCTTTTAAACAGAGATTGACACTTGAGAAGTGCTCAGAGGCGACTCTGTATGGTTTTCTATATTAGTTTTGTATTCTATTTGTTCAGCTTCCTACAGCCTGTTAATCACCTCTCTCAAAGCCTATTTCAGCTCGGCATGTACTCAGACATGACCGACTTGTAAGAAACACAGCACTCATCCCACCAGGGGCTTCTTCTGAGGAAATGAAGGAGAAGGGAGGATCACCACACCCAGCTGGGCTAAAATCACACAGGATGGGGGCTGTGCTTCTACTGGAAACACTCGTGGAAACCCCCCAGCTTCCTGCATGTAGATGAGGTCCTAACTCAGAACAGTCCTAGGCAGACTGCAACTAAGAATACCTGAAACCTCAGGAAACGCTTGCTTGAACCCTTGGCAAAGCCATGCCATCAGATTTGGTGTGTATGCCTTCATGAAAAAGTCAGGAACGGAGGGGAAATGCCACCCAACCCTCTTGTGCCACCCCAGTGGGCAGCAGCGCTCGTGGCAGATGCTGGCTCTTACCTCATCACAGGCAGCGCAGCGGGGCTTGAGGCACTCAGCGTGGTGCCTGCCGCAGTAGATCTTCCCATCCTGGTAGAAGTAGATCAGGTCGACCAGCAGCTCGTTGCAGACGCTGCAGATGAAGCAGGGAGGGTGCCAGCAGACGCCATGTCCCGCTCGCGAGGCGAAGACGGCCATGTCCCCTCCACTGATCTGGCCGCCGCACTGCCAGAAAGCCAGAGATTAACGGCGTGGCGCGGGTGACCCCACTGCCACCCATTGCAAACTGGATGCTCTCATGGTCATTTCCCTGCACAATGCCAGGAGCTGAATTGACAACTCCGTGTCAAATACCCTGAAAGGTGCCCTGACAGACCCCAGCACTCGCACCTGGCAGGGTCATGGGCAGATACTTGTCCCATGAGCCTCATTAAATCATAGAACAGTGTGACTTGGAAGGGAACCTGAAGATCATCCAGTTCCAATCCCCCTACATTCCACTAGACCAGGGTCCTCAAAGCCTCATCCAATCTAGCCTTGAACACTTCCAGGGATGGAGCAGCCACAACTTCCCTAGGCAACCTGTGCTAGTGCCTCAACACTCTCACAGGGAAGAATTTCTTTCTAGTATCTAATCTAAACTTGCCCTCTGTCAGTTTAAAGCCATTCCCTCTATCAATATATGCCCTTCAGCTATATCCCTCTTCAGCTCTCATGCAGTCCCTTTAGGTACTGGAAAGGTTTTAAAGGCCACCCCAGAGCCTTCTCTTCTCCATGGTGAACAGCTCCAACTCTCTCTACCTGTCTTAACAGGAGACGTGCTTCACTTAACTGGGGTGATGCAGGTACCAGTTCATCAGCCACTACCCACCTGCTCACAGATGGCTCCTGTCATTGTTACAGGGAATGGCCGAACATTGCCTCTCCCTAAATTTTCCCTCTTCCTCTGGTTGCTGAAGAGTTTGAGCTCCCTCTTCTCCTCCTCATCCAATGAGTTGCAATAGCGGACCTAAAAAACACAAGTGATGCTCAGTGCCTGGGGTGTCCCTGGCTCATCCCCCAGTGAGGCGCAGTTCCACAGGCCCTGCAAACCCCTGCCCTTGGCTCAGGAGAAGCTGGAGAAACAAAGGTGTATGGGCTTCAGTCTTCTGGGGTTTGGTCAGAATTTCAAGAGGTGGAGATGAGAAAGAAAGGCAGGAGAAATGTTGCTCTTTGGGTGCTTGATTTGTAGAAAAGTCTTAAAAGTGGGTTCTCAGAGTCCCACCCAGACCAGTAATTGGACTGATGGTTTTCCTGCTTTCTCCATCAGCCTCCTGTGGCAGAGGTCTTCATAATATTCCACTGGCATTTCTAGAGCACAGACCCTTTTCTCTGCACAAATGATGGTACGGGAAGAGTTCCAGTGACTTGTGAACTATTCTTCCAGCAAAGGATCAAGCCTGCACATTTGCAAAACCTCTGCATTGCAAGGTAATAAGGAAATAAGTAAAATAAAAGGATACAAACAACAAATGATGCAATTTCCCCGAAGCTTATAAAACTCTGAGGTTTTCCTGGCTATTTCCATCCTGCAGGCTTAGCTCTTGGCTAGCTGCATTTCAATGGGGAATACAACTGAAGAGCCAGGGAGGTCAAATGTAGCACCAGTGCCCAATCCACCCTCCGTTACTTGGGAGAGAAGGCTCATGGAGCTGAGCAGTTATTCACATGAGCAACCAGGACACCTTGAATTTTCAAAGGAGCAAAACTGAGCATGAAGGGAAACTGGATGCAAAATCTGCCAATTTGCAGAAAATACACACGGACTCGTGCGTCCAACGTGCAGGAACGCAGGCCACAGTAGTGTGTATTTACTCGTATGTTTTTTGGCTGTCAGAGGCTGCGGGTTTCCAGCAGCTGCCAGGGAAGCAGGCAGGCAGGTTGGTGCTCGAGGGTGTACGGGAAGAAGCCCCTTCCTTGTGCCTAGAGCTCCCCCCATGCTGACAGTGCTGTGCCTGTGGCACCCAGCCACGTGCAGGCAAACTTGTTAAAATCTGACTGAGATCAAACAAGTTACCTGCATGTATTTCCCAGAGTGGCTTCTTCAGAGAGTAGCATGAAAATAATTCTTTTTGTTTACACAGGGAAATTTTGTGGGTTACCAGAAGCCAGTGTTCTCACTGGTGAGATCAGGACGTCAAAGACCAGACCCTTTTTGCTGCCTCACATCATTCTTGCAAGACGTAAGAAGGTTTATTTTGCTCTGACTGGTTTTGACTCAACCTGCGGCCTCCCAGGCTCTCCCAGCTCATGAGGCTCAGCCCAGCTGAAGCCCTTCCTCAGCACACTCCCTCCCACTCCCAAGGTGAGTCGGAAGCAGCACATGGGGAAAGGCTTTTGCAACTTCGGATCTGTCTCTAGATAATCTCAACAGCATTCCCAGCCATTCTTAACAGGGCCTTGGCCTCCAAGGGCTGAGAAAATGCTTTTATTTCAGACAACTGAAGAAAGATGATTTAAAAAAATTTTAACTTTAGAAACAAACAACTCCCCACCTCCAACAATCAAAGCAGGGAGCAAATATAGCAACTTAAATAGCAACATGACTGAAATTCAAGTAAATCCCCCTGAAAAGCAAAAGGAGTTGAAAAAGGAAAGCCACACTTCCCACAAGCAACCCCATGAGGAGCGTCCACTCCCCACCCACAGCCCTGCTGATGTCCAAGGACATTTTCTGGATACTGACCTCATTGTCATGTGGTGGCAGCTGGTGAAGAAGTTGCTTTATGCGAGATTTTTCTCCTGGGCTGTTGACATAGGGAACCTTGTCCTCAGGCAGGCAGCTGTAGTACTGGTGCACCTACGGAGCAAGAGAGGGGACTGCAGTGGGGTTCCCTGGCTGAGCCTGTGCCCCTGTGCCCGGCCAGCAGCCACCCCCTGAGGCAGCAAGCACTGGCTCTTCCCAAAGATTTTGAGCAGGGACACACAGCCAGCAGCTGCTTCGGGTTTGTTGTCGTTTGTCCTCTGAGGAAGAGGGGTGGCAGAGGCAGCGAGGTGGGGGCGCGTTACCGTTTGCTCAGTCAGCCTCCATAGCGTGAGCATTGCGCCGGCCGCGGGGATGTGTCGGCACCTGCCTCGGCAGGGAGGTTAAGAAGGCTGCGCCCCGGCAGTCTCCGTGTTGCTGGCTATCTCAGCCTCCACCTCCATCAAACCCCTCCGGGCTTTTTTATGCAGCAATTTGTGGAAATAAACAGCAGATAAAATCTGTTGGAAGGCTTAGTTTTTCTCTTTCGTCTCAGAGCGTGTAATTAAAATCAGCTATTAAAAAGGCTGAGGAACGACGTGCCTGGCGCTGGGAGCGCAGTGCAGCCCGGAGAGGAAGCACACCCTGAACCCCAGCGTCTCTCCTCTGACTGCCACACCTGGGATGTGCACTCAAGGGCCGGGCCAGCACCGGGAGAGGGCTTGCTGGCTGAAGATCCGCTCCGAAATGGCCACGGTGATGTTGAATGGCTTGGGAAGAACCAGGAGAAGGTAAAGGTAACGTAAAGCTCAGCTGGGATTGGGATTCTCTGCAACCTCAGGTACCTCCAGATGCTTGGGCAGAAGCAGAGGGCTGGCTGGCTTCCTTAAATCTGCTCTTGGCTAGAGAGATGCAGTGCATACAGCCTTCTGCCTTTTCCATGGTGGGATTAGCCCCAAGATGCTCCCTCAGCTCTCATCAATTAATTTTGGAGTAGCTGCACTGCCTGCAGCTTTCACAGGGCTTTTCCCAAACGACACTTTCTTTGCAGTGGTTTCTGATCAGCTTTTTCCCTTGCTGTATGCTCTGGACTTTGGCCTAGAAAGCACCACCTGGGCTGGCTGTCTCCAGAGAAGCCCTCTCTGCCTGCACAGCATCTGCAGATAACAAGCTGCTGTGGGTCACCAGGAGGAATGGGGACACAGGCTGGTCACACAGGGCTGGCTGGCAGGGGAGCTCACCTACAGGCTTGCAGGCTGATGGGGGTGGCTCATACGCAGTTATCTTCTACAGGAAGAAATACCCTTTTTTGTTAGAATAACTATCCAAACCTAGCTTTATTCAGGAATAATTGCTTTGCATTCATCTCACTCTTTGCTCTCATTCAGAACTACCTGCGAGCAAGAGCTGCTCCAGTGATTTTCTCAATTTATGATTCCTCCCCAGACTGATGTCACCATCCACCTTTCCCAATCATCAGGTTTTCCAGGAAGGGCGATTTTAGCAGATTTCCACACACAACTCCGCAGTGCTGATGACAAGGGAACCGCTCATGTTGCAAAGCTGAGGAACATGCTGAGCATATGCCACTGCAGAACCCTAAATTTGTTTTGCTAAGGCACAGCAGAAACAGACCCACCAGCTATGGAAACTGTCAAAGAAAGAACAGCTGTGAAGTATTTTGTTATGTTAAAAAGAAAACAAACTACACACATTAGAATACTTACTTTGCATTTATAGAGCATCCTTCATCCAGGGACATCAAAGCACACTAAAAACACTAAAATTCTTATGACATGCTACACAAGGTAGCAAATATACACATTGCAAAGGACTAATTGCAGCATCACAATGTTAAATGAGCTCCCTGAGTTCATGCAGCAAGCTGTAGCAGAGTTTGCAGTAGAAAATCTCCCGGCAATGCCTCACCTGCCACACCATACCCTTTCCTGGGCTGTCAGGCTTCCACACTGCCACACTGTGCCTGCCCAGCCAGCACACACTCCTGCTGGCTTCTCCTGCCAAATTCCCCACGTGTGGAGAGGCTGCTCACTGTGCCCTGTGCTCACATTGGTTAGCTTGTGTTTTGATTTCTTGCAATGAAGTCTTTTTGCCCACCCAGTCCTTGAAGTTCATGGAGACCATAAATTACTTTTTTTTTGAAGAGCCGCCAAATTCCTAAAGCAACGAGCCCCAAGACGCTCACCCTGGGCAAAAAGCAAGGATGGGAGCTCTTCCTTCAGCTGCCTGGGTGCTGCCTTCCCAGAGCACAATCCAGCAGGACGTACGTGCCCGGCTCCACTCCTGCTTCCTTTGGGAAGTTTTCCATTTAGTCTCAGCAGGTCTGCAGGAACTGGTTCCCATCACACCAGCAACATAGCTTGGCAGGGATGGGCAATTTGGTTTGAGAAGCAAAACAAAATAAATACAACAGGCTCCAACCTGTGTTCTGTTGCCTGAAATAACCTGAAAGGGTTTGCTTTGGATCCACATCAGCCAAGGGGACCTTCTACAGGAGTGCTCATGGAGAGGATGGAGCAGAGGCAGCTGCCAATCCTTGTCCAGTGCTTGTGGAACATCTCATGGGGAGAAAATCCTTACGCCTGCCAATGGCTTTCTCCAGCCACCATTCCCTCCTAGGGAAAAACTTCAACCAGAGGGATGTACAGATCCTTTCACCTGGGACATCACTTCTATCCCAAGAGATCCATCCAGAGGGCAGATGAAGAGCAGAAGGACACCCCTTGCCCAGGCTGACATTAGGCCAGGCTTGTGCATGTAACAGTCTCTCAACTATTACCCATTCCCGTGGCATGAACCCAGCTCCTTGGATGAGAGACCCAAGACTGGGAGGGACAGGGTCACAGGCTGCCAGTGTCCCTGCCTCTGTGCCCAGCTGGCTGCTGACAGCATTTCTGACCTGGTGTGGGAGCAGCTGGGCTGGCACAGGCCCATGTGATGCTCAAAAATAAAGAAGGAAAAGGGGATTCTTAGATCAATCTGGCTTTTCAGGGAAAAAGCATGAAGAAAGTGTTAACTTGCTGGAAAACTAAAACTGCTCAGTCTGCACTTCGCTTTTGTACAAAAGGTCATGGTTTTATGCTAAAGTAACTCCTCCATCCAGCTCTGGGTTGCAGCACGCACAAGCCTTGTAGCTGGTGAGCCTTGCAGGGCCAGGGCCAGACCCACCACGTGCCAGCTGATGGCTCCTCACGGCCCTTACAGGCTCTGCAATACAAGTTGCACCCAGATAAGGATAACAGTGCAGGCAATGACCCTGGAGAAATAACATTTCCCCTTTAAACTTTGCAATATCTGTAACTGTTTTATTATTAACTACTTCTGCTGTACAACACAGCAGCTCTGCATCCTCCTATTTCCCCTCGCAACAGATCTGCTCTGCCCGTGATTATCCCAACAAGCATCGCTAACACACAGGAGCCCCTTGTGGGGCTGGGCTGGATTTCATCCTCAGTTTCCACACTTGCCCCACTTCACTCTGACTTCTGCTCACATCTGGATGAGAGAAATACCGAAGGAGTCTGAAACACCAGGCTGAGTTAAAATAAGGCTTCAGACAACATCACGAGGTCTCAGATGCCACGGGAATGGTCTGGCCAGTGCACTGGACGTGGCACCCAGTTGTGGGTGCTAGGTGCCATGGGATACTGGCCAGCTGGGCAAGCCCCATCCTGCCCTGAGGAGGTCCCACTCGGACAGGCTCCATGCTGCCAGAACCTGGCACAGCAGATTCCCAAGATGTTATTCTCACCTTCAAAAGGAAAATGTCCAAACACCAAGTTTTGCTAACAAAAAGTGATACACATTTCGGAAATTAACAGCTGCTTGATGCTAAAAGGGAGGAGAGGAGGAGGGAGGGGCATAAATTAGAAATAAACCAGGAGAAAGGAAAGAACATAATGTAAAAACAGGGTAGGAAAAAGCCTTTAAACTGGAGCCAACTTTATTCAAAGGCACTGAGGAAAGTAATTACATTAGTTTACAAATGCCTTTGTGTTCTGTGATCTTCTTAGGTTTGGGGTATGTTTCCAGTTTAACTTTGACAGTTTACAAACCTACCCTGGCCCTGCTAAATAAAGGCAGGACTGTGGCTTGTCCTGGCAGTCCCAGGGTGACCAACGACAAAACCCACATGAGCTTATCTGTGAGCAAAGTCTTACACCTCCTAGAAAGAAAAGTTTGCAAACATCCTGTAAATTCAAGCTATTGATGACGGATCTCTTTGATCAATGAATTAAAGGAGTTGGAGCGGAAGTATAGTGTTTCTTACGCCACAAATTGCTGTTGGGAAGTAGCATTTGGTTGTACTTGCCCTGAGCACAACACCCCTTCCTAAAGCACCCACCAAACCGGGCTGTTTGGGATGACTGTACAGCTGGGATGGACTACAAAGGAGCACACGGTGTCCTGGCGCGGGTGCTGACTTGCTCAGCCCTCACAGCTCCAGCACAGCCAGCTGGGCAATCCCGCCTGGCTCTCATGAAACCGAACAAACTGCAAAACCAACTGCAAGGCTTCTGCAAAGAGCCCTGTGAGGGCAGCATGTGCTGGCCTGTGTGCACTAGGGTCCCTGAACACGGATGTCCCCAAAAAGGGGACCTTGGTGAGTCAGCCACCACTCAGGCACAGCGCAGTAAATCATCACACAAAGTGGAGTCCGTTCAAAATATAGGCACACCAGCATTCTTCAGTGTCTGCCCCATGCCCAGGACAGCAGCATTTCCCCTGGGAACACGCGAGGGTACCACAGCCCTGGCAGCCCATTCCATGACACCCAGGGATGTCCCATGGCAGCACAGGGAGCTGGTGGCACTTGATGCGTGTGTGCTCAGTTGTGGCCCCTTCTCCTGGCTCACTGCTGCATGCAAACTCCCACAGGACTGGGCTGCTGAGGGAAGAAGGCAGCCAGTGGCTCTGACAAGCCTGTGCTGGTCCGGGCGAGCAGGGCTGCTCCTGTGGCTTGCCTGCTCCTCCCCAGTGCCGGCTTCTGAAGAGCACACATCAGGCTTTAATGATCTTTTACAATGAGCACTTAAAATTGACAGAGAAACAAACCTGATGCTTTTGTATGTCTCTCATTCCTGCTGGCCTCCCTTGGAAAAGCAAGGGGGAAAAATCCCAAACAAACCACATGCTAATAACTTTCCCAATATGTCTGCGAAATGTTGGAAGTGCTCATACACGTCGACTCACACACAAGCTCCACAGATGTCAGCATGTGTGAGCCTGGAAAATGGGTTCAGTGTGCTTTGGTCTGAGTCTGGCATGTCCTCCTTTTCCAAGGACATTAGGATACAAAGCACTGATTTTTTTTTTGAAGCAAAACAATCCTTACAGCAAGGTCAGATGCTTTGAAACGAAGAGTGGGAACTGCTGGCTGGGTCTGCCAAGCATGAAGATGCAGCCAAGCATGCACCCTGGAGGGATCCAGAGTGCCCCCTGAGAGCCCAAAGCCCCAGCTGGGAGCAGACCTGCATCACCCCCAGATCTGCGAGTGCCCAAGTGCCGATACACAGCAGTGGGAGGCAGATGCAATCCTTGGTGCCGGGCAGTCCGGCATCCCGCAACGCTGGGTTTGCTCTTGGAAACCCACTCCTAAGTTAGAGGGACAAAGGCAGGGAACAAAGGAAAATCATTTTTCTAAGTGCTATTTGTTCTGGCATGCTCTGCGGCTTTCCGCACGCTCCTCTCCCATGGCTAACAGCAGCTGAGGCGTCTGAGCGCTTCTGCTCCCCAGTCAAGAACGACATCCATTCCTGCCAAGCCTTTGGAGCAGCTCTTGGTCTGTAAGAGATCCCGCGGAAGCACTGCTTCCTGCTGGCATCAAAGAGGAACATTTGAATGAAGGCCCTACATCCACACGTTTTAGACTTGTGAAAGCATATGACATTATTTTTCTTTTTTTAAGCAGAAATTGAATTTGGATTAAAAAGAGCCAGATCAGTGCTTTTAACAGCATCGAGAGCGGTCTGTGCTGCGAGGTCCATGCAGGGCTCAGGGTCCCCTGGAGCACCAGGAACGATAATGATCATTGCTGCATTGATCATGACTGATCATTCCCCTGGGTGCACTTAACATGCTCTTGGATTTCTAAGGCATGGGGTAGCACACTAGCATAACACTGAAACACAGAAAAGCTGTAATTGCACACTGGAATAAACCTCCAGGAGAAGTTTCTATTGGGTAGTCCAGGGTTTTTCAGTTCCCTTTTCCATTCCCTGCTCCTCCCCTGCCTCTCACCTCTGCTGACCACCACATAACTGCTTCAAATTTCAGAATCGAGCAAACCATGTCAGGTGAGTGGTTTGGTTTCCGTAGCCCACCAAAAGTAGCTGATTCCCTCCCTGATACTAAGATTGTTCAAGGATTAAGTAATTTTATCAGCTTCCATTGGCTCACCACGATTAGGACAACACCCCAGGATATAGAAACAGAGCCAAAGTCCAGACACATGGTTTTGCCATGGGCTTTTTTGCAGCATGGGATGTGCTCACACTCCTCCATCCACTCTGTTCCAGGGCAGGGGAAACAGCTCCAGGACCTCCTACCTCACCCCAGCTGCCCCCAAATCATGCAGCACTGGCATCACACGCAGAAAAAGTGTTCTGTGTGCAGGACTGCGGCTCCATCCAGCAGCTGGGAAGCATTCGGCACAGTCCGATGCCTGGAGGCTGGATTTAGACAGCTCCAGCCTTGAAATAAGAGCTGTTAACTGCCGGGCTATTTAGATACTGAGAGAGTTCACTGGGAAGGTGATGGACTTACTGCTACCTCAAAGTGAAACTGGAGAGCTTTTCAAAATGTGCTGAAATGCAGCTTTTGGGTAAAATACTCCAGCGTGCACATGTGTAAGGGGGCAAAATGAGAGGCAGCTGCAGCTCCTGGGAGCAGGGTACACAAGTAACAGCTTCTCCTCAGTGCCCTCAGCTTTCCATGCACTCTGCTCTGCTCTCAGGATCAGGATCTATCAGGAAGGTAGAGTTCTTTGGGCGTTTTGTCCTTCCTCTACCAAGTCATAAATTAGCTTGTCTGCTCCCCATTACTACACAGGTTTGGGGCACAGGGTCACTTTGGTCTGTTTTACTCCTTGCCTCATGCAAGACTTCAGACTCTTGAGGAGTAAAACAGTAAAACAGGGGCTCAAGAAAGAACAAGATGATACAATGACTGTGACACACAGGCACAAGTGAGACACGCGCCCCAGAGATGGCTGGTCCAGATAATGTACTTTCTACCTCACCAGAATGGTGAAAATCTTTATGTAAGGTGTAAATGCATGTTCAGTGTAGGTTCATCTCCGTTCTCCTTTGCTCACTTTGTGACCTGAACAGCAACTGATGAAATTTAGAGGTTTTATAACTCAAGCCCTTGCAACAGGTCTTGCAAAAGATCCAGAAGAGGGATTAACATGTATGTTAGACCCTGAATAAATTCCCTGTGACAGCTACAAGTTTCACACCACTGCAAAGCTCTTGAGGTCCAAGCTCTAACAGTTGCCTTAGAGAAAAATGGTCCCCTGAAACTTCATGCTGCTAATTTTAGCTCAGATGAGCTTTTCGTAACTTTTTAAGGAACTCAACCAGAGCAACTGTGTTGACAAGAGGGAATTAAGTTCTTAGGGCACACGCAAGGTTCTCAGATGTTGGCATGCCAGAGCCCTAAAAAAAGCCACACCGCAGCTGAAGTAGAGCCCCATCTTTTGTTTAATTGGAAATTTCTGCCCATAACCAGCTGCTCCTATTACTGAGACATAATAAAGACAGAAATCCTAAAAAATCCCTTGTATTCAGAAATTCAAGCTGGCATGTTATAACCCTTTTGGATTTCTCTAAACCACAGGCCCAAGGAATTCAAGGCTGCACACTCACATGTACTTACACATGCCTTGCCTAAAAATGTGAAAAACACATCACAGAAGGACTTATTTCCAAGCATCTGCCCTCAAACTTATGTCAGTGCAAGGAGGATCAGCTGTCGGACTGCCAGCCCCAGCAGACACACTGGCCCCCAAAGATGTCTTCCTCTGACTCTGCAGCCAGGCTCAGTCTGGGATTTTGCTTTGCTGAGGACACACTTCTAGAGGTGTTTGCCCATTTCAAGACTTCGACACTTATTTCTTTATCCAACCATTGAACTGCAGGCAGAAAAAAAGAGCATTTCTCAAAGCCTCTCAAAGCTTCTATAAGCCACCTCTGCCATTTCCATCTGCATCCCTATCTTCCAGAAGAGAAGTCCCTGTTCTGCTGTAAGACAATTTCTCATTGAGGTCCAATCCAAGTGGGATTAGACCCCACAGAAGCCTCCTGGCCATCCTGTGTAGCTGATTGCAACTACAGGAAACCCTATTTCCTTATCACATTGTAATTTATGGAGCTCAGTTCTGGGTTTTTACCCGTCGCTCTCCCAGCTGGCAGGTTGTCGCTGAGCCTTACACCTCTGATGGTTTCAAACCTCTTCCAATTTCCTGCCTGAATGCATTTTGAGACAGTTCATGTCTACGTCCTTGGGCTAAAGTTGGAGCTTGGGTAACTGCTCCTTCCCCTCTAATGAACAGGGAGGGATGATAACCTCTCAATCTGCTAAGCTGGACAAACTAAGCTCATGTAGGCTCCTCAATGAAATAACATTTCTAGAGTCCTACCAGTTTACACCTCTCTTTCTTGAGCAGACACGTCATACATTTTAGTTGGTTTACCAGAAAAAATTGTATCATACCTTAATGCAGGGGTGCTATCAATTTTTAAATTACTATCCTAATCCCTGTGTTATAAACACATTTAGAAATAGATTGCATTTATGGCTTTTGAGTAAAGCCCTTTGTAGTCTTACACACTGATGAGCCATAATATAAGGGATAACATCCAGCTCCACTCCTCATTACAATGTTTGGATCAGTATCTGTGAACACCGGATCAATGCTTTTTTTGTCTTCAGTACTGGGCACTGAGTAACCAACATGATTTTCACTAGTGACAGGTACCACAGACCAGCTGATGCCTGAGTTAGTGTCCAGGAATACAGTGAAACCTTATAGGTTTGAGTCGATTCCCATCTAGACGACAACACTTTAAGCTTTGGATTGAAGGGACTCTCCAAATACTGAAATGATGTGTGGACACTGCCAAAAAACAATGTCATGTTCGCAGGCCAACTCCTCCCCACTGAAATCCTCTAAATTGCTGTGTTGAGTGAGATGTGAGTGCTGTCTCCCAAGAACAGCGAGGTAGGAAGGCTGTCGTCCAAGTAAAATAAGAAAATTGCATTAGTCTTTCAGGGGAACACTTACCTCCCCAGTTCATATACTGCATAGAGATTTTAATAAAGTAGAATATTGCAGAAAAAGTTGTTTCATTTCATCTGTTTCACATCCAAAAAAAAAAAAAACCATCAGCAAAACAGCAGGAGGCAGAGAAAAATTCCCTGCCTGTTAATCTGTATTTTCAGCCCAGCCTGACAGCAGTACCCTCAACCAGAGCAGAGCCCACCAGCTGCTCCATGGCAGGCACCAGCCTTCCAGAGGCTCCACATCACGTGCACACACCCGACTCATTGACCAAAAAGCCACACATCTGTCTGCAGACTTACACGGCCCCAGTGAATTGTTGCAGAGGCATCTCCTACCCCCATGGGAAGTAAATGGCCCCTTCGGCACTCTGGGGCCCCCCCAGCCACAGGACAACCATTCTATGATTCCATGAAATTCAGGGTGCTGCTCTTCACTCAGGGACAACCCCCAGCCCTGCAGTGTGGCTCTTCACAGCCCAGGGAAGTCACACCACGCTTTTGTCATCTTAGTGGCTCATCTAACACGTGAAAAGTCATGAAAGGGCTGGCAGATGAGCTCTGCTGGACAGATTTCAGTGCCTGTCTCTGGCTCTGCTTATGGCTGCTCTTCATCTCCATGGTGATTAGAGACAGGTCTGAAGTGGCAAATTTGCTGAAAGGCCCAGCGATGCAGACTGGGGAGTGTAATGAGAAAACGAGCATTTGGATCGAGGAGCACCATGGCCTCTGCAAGAAATAGATGCTGGAAGAACCTAAAAATACATTAACCTGGGTAATGCATGAGATGTCAGTAGCTACTGATAGAGCTAATGGACTTCTATTTCTTCCTGAGCAACCCAAACTCCCTGAAGCCACACTTAAAGAGCACCTAAGGGATCAAAGAAGCACACGGGTCTCCTGAAAGGTGTCACCACCATGCTGAAAGTGGGTTTCAATCACTGCCCATGCCATGATGTACTCATTAGAGACCATGTCTACCTGGTCAGGTGCCACCTGTCACTAAATACCTGTATTTCCACCCAAAGCTACAGGAACATGGGCCGGCTTGGGCTCCAGAAGCTGCCAACATGCCTGGACAGAAAACAGCAGTGACAGCAGGTGGCACCAGCTTGGGTACGGTCCTCCAACGGGACCCCTCAAACCCAAGTGGTTCATGTTGCCACAGCATGAAGGACCAGCAGAGCTACTTCAGAACCAACTGCATTTCTCCACACACCACATCTTGTACCTCCTGTGAGGCAAAAAGAGAGCCTCTGACACAAGGAAGGTGACAGAAAACAAGGCTGCTGCCTGATTTGCACAGTTGGATGGCATTAAATGAAACACAGTGCTGTGGAGCTACAAGTGAGCACCGAGCAAGGCTTATAAAGACAAGGAAAAAAAAAAAGAAACAAGCCACCAAACAACTGGATTCTCTAATCAGACAGATAATATTTACAGCTTACGGGTGGTGCCAAAATATTTCAGGAAATTTCTAAGCCAGGAATAGAAGCACAGGAAAACACAGTACTTAAGGACAGCAACTATGGCAGTAAGAATGAAAGCTTTCCAGCCTCTCCTAGCCTCCTTACACAGTTTAATATTATTGCCATATCATACTGCACATACCAAGGCTAAGCTCATTTTGCAATCTCCACTGCAAATTAAGTTCTGAGTTGAACATAAAAAAAACCAGCATAAGAATCAAAGAATCATGTAAACTGGAAGGAGCAGAATCAATGCACGCTCCACACAGACAGCACACCGAGGTCTATCCATCCCACTCAATCCTATACCAAGAGACTTGAGCTTTATTTAAGCTATTCCAGTAAGGCATAAACATCATGCTTGAAAAACCCAAACTGCAAAGCTTTTGGCCCATTTTTCAGAGTAATCTACCAGCTTTGACTGTCTGCTCTGGACTTACAACAGAGATGAGCAGTCCAGGAGGGCAGAACACAAGCACTGAGTCCCTGGGAAACACTGGAGTCCCATCGCTTTTTTCCCAGTGAAACATTAGATACGTCTGTATCTTTTCCCTTGCACAACCACAAGAAATCCCATCCTGGAGGTATTTTGTTTCCCCCTCTCAATTACCAATTACATCCACAGATGCAGAAAACCACAGGTCCTACAAGGATCACGTGTCTATTTTGTTCCATTTGTGCATTCAGACCAGACCTGTCCCTGCAAGTCTCTCTAGGGCACCTGGAAACAACCACATGCAACAAGTGCTCGCACCCCTAGAAGGAAAATCAGGGAAACTATTTCCAAAGAACATGCAACCCCAATTATTTTCTGGTAACTGGGTGGTGTCATCATTACCTGCTCAGGCTTCAGGCCAGGGGGGACCCAAGCATACTCCTCCAAAGCACAGCCTGAGTCGTCGTCAGAAGTTGAATTCCTCTGGAAGTCAAACATGAGCTTCGTGACTGTCTTCTCCATCTCCAGAGGCATAACTGTTACAATGTGCTCTTCCTGGGAGCACTTACAGTGAAGGCAAATCTTCCTGTAAGGTGAGGAGAGACAAAAAGAGATGCCTCAGTGAGCAGTGCTTTAAATAAGAAAATGATTCCTGCCAGTTGCTGGCCTGCAGAGAATAAACTCAACCCTTTCTTATGCTCAGGCATTTTCTAACACAGGATTTGTGTCTCTTATGAGGAGAAAATAAAAGTCCGTATTTGCTGTAACAACACTTGGCAATCCATCTGAGTCAGACTGCCCAATGTTTGGGGATATGCAATTGCTTGTCCCTTTACTGCACCACAAAGAGTTATTTCCAGGGGCCAGCACAGGCACAGGCCATGCACCTGCCTGGCGGGGGTTGACGTGCCAGCCAGAATTGCAGAGTCATTACTGAATTTAGGACAACTGAGCGCTTCGCTAAAATGGGAAATGGTGGATTGACTGGGAGGCTGTGAATGACAAGTCTCTTTAGCCTGCTGATAGCATAAATTTGCTTATTGAAGTAGCATAAAAATTGATTACAGTCTGAACATATAAAACTAAATTAAATTAAGGGAGGCTACAAAACCCGCAGTCACACTGCAATGGGATCTTAACCACCTGGCTCGGTGGCACACGCCGCAGCTCAGCAGCACAGGAAGGAAAGCACAAGAACTGAAAGAACAGCCCACAGGCTGCAATTCAACAGTCATTAGCTTAATTTATTGCAAATATCAGTTGTTCTTAACACTTCTTTAAAGGGGCTGTTCCTGCAGCTTGTGGTCTGTGACACATTTTCTTCACAGGCTTGAACCTGAGCTTTTATCTGCAGGGCTGCAAGGACAGTATAGACTCATACAATGGTTTGGGTTGAAAGGAATCTTAAAGATCATTCAGTTCCAACATCCCCTGCCATGGGCAGGGACAGCTTCCACTAGACCAGGTTGCTCAGAGCTCCAGCCAGCCTGGCCTTGAACACTTCAAGAGATGGGACATCTGCAAGTTCTCCAGGCAATCTGTGCCAGGGCCTCATCCCTCCCACAGTAAAGAATGCCTTCCTAATATCCAATCTCAACCTACTCTGTTTCAGTTTAAATCCCTTCCCCCTTGTCCTATCTCTATATGCCCTTGTAAAAGTCCCTCTCCAGCAATGCTGTAGGCTCCTTTGGGTACTGAAAGGCTGATACGGTCACCACAGAGCCTTCTCTTCTCCAGGCTGAACAATCCCAATTGTCTCAGCCTTTCCTCACAGGACAGGTGTTCCATCCCTCTAATTATCGCACCCCTTCACAACGGTAACAGCAAAGGACAAACCTGGCTGAAAACATCCCCCGACAAAGAAAAAGAGGTTAAAGGGAATGCTGATAAATTGGCTTCTATTTCTGAAAACTCAGTGCTCTTCCACAGGCTGGGTCAATGGTATCTATTTTAAAGCAACCACACAGGATTCTGAATTAATTTGCACTAATGAAGCACTATTGACTTCTGAGGAATGAGATAAGGTTTCACTTGGGTAGCAGAAGGGAGACATCACAGAAATAATAAGGAACCACATAAAAAGCAAGGGAAAATTTACAGATGTCATTGCAGGTTTCTCTGCTCTGTGGTAAAGCAAAGAAATTCAGAGGGAAGCAATAGTTAAACCTGGGGGCTGGAATCTTTAAACACCTTTCCTTCTCTTTCACTGCTGTGTACAAGCCAGCTAAGCATAGCAGTGCTCAGATCCAGCTTCAAGTCTAAATTTCCATTTGGCCATTACAGCACAAAAAATGCACTCTAGCAAAAGTCAAGAGGCTCCGTTAAGTCAAGCCAGGGAGATTTGCCAGATTTTCCCATTTCCTGCCTTTCATCAGATCTAAACCACACAGCAACCCCCACACACCCCAGCGCCTGGTTTGCGTCCAGTTGGGGAGTCTCGGCATCACCTCTGGCTGTTTCCTTAAAAAATAATCAAGGTACCATTTCATGTGAATACTTTAATTAATCAGCTACCATGGAAGGGTGTGGAAGGGGTACTCTGCCTCAGCAAAGTCGCTGGCATCATTGCTGCTTCCATCTCATTTCACAGTACGATTAAAAGCGCCTCAATAGGCAACAAGATGTTAAGAATAATTCATAGAGCCCAAATTTGGCACTAGAGATAGTTATTCTAAGGGAGTTTAGGACTTAGCCAAATTTTGACTTTTGGAATATTGATCATGAGCTTTAAAGGGGAACAAAACCAACAGTCCACTGGGAGCATGAACATTACGATGGGGAAAGAGCCAGCCCGCAGGCTGCTTCCTTCCCGCTCTGGACACATTCCCTTCAGGAGATGGGAGATGGCAGGAGAGCATCAGAGGTCTTGGCTTTTAATAAGTTAAATAAATCAGGACCTGTAATAACAGTGTCAAAGAGTGAACAGGTGAGATGTATGATCAGTTAGACCCCAGAGATCACTCCCACCACCCCCACCCCCCTGCCCCCAGCTCACACCACATACAGCCAGGAGCTTGAGGACTGGGTCAGGAAGCTGGTTTACCCCACCCTCCCTCCTGCCCCATCCCAGGCAAGTGAGTGCTCTTGGTGAGTGGCTTCACTGGTCAGAAAAGCAAAGGATGAAAACAACACAGGTTGTCTATCTACTCAGTAGTGACGTCCCCAAGCCAGGACAAATTTGCACCATTAAAACTTGATGATATCCAGGCATGGGGTTTCTGCCACCTCCCCGGGCAAACTGTACAAAATTCAAGATCTTGCCTCTGAGATATTCAGCTTTTTCCCCCTCATTAAAAGCAGATGATTAACAGCTTTAATTACAATTTTCTTTACATTAGGATATGTTGTTTCATGGGAACAATATCCAGTGTCCTAGGAGTGTCTTTCGACTTCTATGATCAGGTTTCCATGACTTCTTCACATAGGTCTCACTTACTCAACTTTATTTTATCATCTTCCAGCTCACTATAATTAAAAATAATTCCCCATAGTAAAAATTTAATATCAAAATGTACATTTCAAATGTGAGATGAAATTGAAAAAACCATTTTCCTCTGCTGCACTCAGAGCAGAGCAGCACAAAGTGAGACAATGACCGTGTCAGCGCTCACCTGTGCCTGCAGTGACCGCGGTGACAATGTGGGTGCCCCTGCCACAGCGGACATGGTGGGTGTTGGAGAGGAGCAGGGCCATGGCTGGCAGCCTGCCTGGCTGCTCCTGCCAGCAGCAGCTCGTTAGTCACTATTGCAGGAAGCACGGCACAGCCTGGAGATGCTCAGCACATCGGTGTGTCACACACCTTACCATGGACAAGGAGCTACAGCCCAGGTGGGGTGACACCTCCTCCAAAGGGAAACCCATTAGCTTGGCTCTGGCCAAGACTCACCATCACCAAAGCCTCAGCAACAACAACCTCTGCTGCCTGTGCAGCCTCGCACAACTTGAGAAGAGCGCAGGCAGCTGTTTCTTTTTAAGCAAGAATAAATTAACACCAATCACTGTCTGGAAATTCCATCTTCATTCATGAGCCTTTCCATTTTTGCTCTCATCCCAGGTCTGCAAGCTTGTCTCAGGGAAGAACCTGCCCTGGTGACTCAGAGATATCACCAGCACTGGGGAGGAAATAAGATGCAAGGATGGCTGACAGCATGACTGGCTTGGAGCACGGAGGGTGAATAAAGGAGCTTTTAAGCAGCTGTAGCTTGTGGACAGGGAGGAAAGGCAAGCGGGAGCTGCCGGCAGCCAGGCTGCTGCGGGAGGCACGGGCGGGGGAGCATCAGCAGGGCTGCTTGGCACGGAGCTGCACACAGAGCTGCCCTGTAGCAGGTCCAGGACAGCAGGAAGCAAATGGGGAGAAAAAGAACATTTCCTGGTGTCAGATTTAGCTGGAAAAGAGCTTGCCTTGAATTTACTACACATGGTACAAAGCAGCAATGTTTCAAAAGCAGACTGAAAAATTTCTCCTCCTCAAGGCCAGCAAAGTTACAAGATGGATGTGTTTGATTTTGCATTGGCTGCTTTTACATGGTGCTCCTGGCACAGAGGACAAGCTGTCTTCTCAGAGGAGACTTTAAGTCCATTCCCAGTCACATCCCTACCCACACAATGGTGCAGGAGGAAGGTTCAAATAGATCCACCACCCTTTTCTCTCTACAGATGAAAACAGGCACACAAGGGGAATCCAAAGCAAAGAGGACCCAACACACCAAGCAGAGAACCTGGCTTCCAAGTCCCTCTTGCTTGGGATGCAGAAGTACACTCCCAGCCTCAGTCCACCTACAAAGATCTTGACACAAAACCAATTGATCTGCGAGGTCTCTGGGATGAGGCAGTCCTTTGTTGTACATCCCTGTTAGCAAAGCACAGCCTCTGCCATCTCTGGAGCTTCCCACAGCCCTTTCATCTCAGCAATGGCACCAACAATAAGCTAAACCACGCTGAAAACACTAGTGCTGTGCAAGAGGCTCTGGAGAGAGCTGCAAGCATGACCCCAGCTTTCTGAAGAGATGTGAGGTCTCCCTGCTGTGAAAAACCAGCGGACTCCAAATGGGGAAAGCACGAGCAGAGCTAAAAAGTCAGGAAAGAGAGATGGAAGGGAAGAGAGCCTGTCACCAAGGCAAAGGGGGTCCTTGCCAAAGGTGTGTAGCTTCAGCAAAGGAGCCAGGTAAGCTGGCCTCTCCCAGGGAACAGCCTGCATGTGTCAGGCTTTGGGGTGCACAGGCAGGATGGGACTCCCTAGGATGCTGACAGCAGCACACCCCTGCCTGCAGGAAAAGCTCCTGGCCACAGGGCTCTTCTCTTCCCGTTTAGTGGGTGGGCATGCAGAACATAACACAGCAAACAGCACCAAAGCAAAGTGTGCCCAGGCTGGGATCTGCAGATATTCTGAGGAAGGGCAGAGCCCAACGCTTCTCGGCAACAGCAGGAATGAAGGCAGAGTTTAAAATTGTGGCAGAAATGTTAAAATTCCTCTCAGACAAAGAAGGAACTTGGTAAACAGCCCTTATCACCCACCAGTGGGTGCTTATCTCTGCTTCTCACTTGTTTCTTCTGGGATGGAAATAAATGGGCTGTACGAGAAGCAGGAATGCCATGGCCGTGCAGGGCCATGTGATGCCTCTGCTGTGCTCCCTAATACAGGATTTGCATGCATTTGTGCACACATTAACATGCAAGATTTGGAATCCCTCAAAAAGCAATTGCCTGCTCTGCTCGGATGGGGTGTGTAAATGCAGACAGACAATTCCCTTCTCACTTGGCTTAAGACATACCCGGCAGCCTGATCTCTTTCCAGGATCATACCATCATTCTGACTGCAATAAGGCTTTTGGGTCAGCCAACAGTCAGTAAATCACAAAATCCCAAGACTTCTTGAAAAAGGGAGAGGCTCAGGATTTGGGGCAGCTCATATGACCTCTGAGTCTCTTAACAAGGGTATCTTAATATCCCTGCCTGCTATCTCCTCCCCTCATTTGAGAGCTAATGAGGCATCTTCCCATCCCAAGTGAGCTCCAGCTATACAGACCCGTTTTTCCAGACCCCAGAGGCAGGGCAAACATTTACCTAAATGGAAAAATTAACACAGTCCTTCACTGCCATAGGGGGAGTCCAGCAGCTCTTCTCCAACACAGGGAAACTGATGCATGGAGCAACCACAGGCAGCACCCAGCTGTGGCTTCCCCACAGACTTCCTAAACATCAGACAAGCCCCAAGCTTTTGTGCTCAAAACAGTTCAGGCTGAAGTTCTGCCTCCTTCTCCAACTTCTCTAATACTGTATTTTGAACCAAACGGTCCCAGCAGCCCCCATCCAGCTGCTGCCTATGGCCTCAGGTCCCATGGATCTCAGTGACAAAAGGGCATCTCTCCAGACAAAACATTTCTGCAACTTCCCAGCTCTTCCAGTCACTGCAGCTGAAAAAAACCCCAACCTATCAGTGGGAATGAACTGCAAAGACTCAGTGTTACCTGGGTTGAAAAGGAAGCGTAGCAAAAGCTTTTACCTGCCCACTGTGGTGCAGGAGGAGGAGGGGCTGAATTCGACACGGGTACCTACAATAGCAGGAATTAGAAGTCTGAGGACAAGGTGCCCTTGGTGGCCTGCAAGGACAGTCAAGGGATGCCAACATTCACTTGACACAACATGTTGTGGGAACAGCTGGCTTGAAAGATCAACATCAGGTGGTAGCAACAGAGCTGGCAGAACAGTAATGCCAGGAAACCAAGGAGGAGACAAATAATCCAGCAACCAAACTGGTTGCATTCTACAGATACAAGTCCCCCAGTTCCCAAAGGCTATAGGAAGAGCACGTTTAGTCACCCAGCTCCATAAAGGTCTGCAGGAGGTGGGGAAACACTGAGAGGACGGAGGAGTTGCAAATCAGACTCTTCTCCATCTTCCCCATCCATCTTCTCTTGTCTCCCCACTTGATTTGCTCAAGGCAAGTCAACTTTACGGAGTTATTTTATTTGTAGTTCCCCCTTGACCCCTGCAGTGCCCACAGCAGCAGATGTGAAGGTATCCAGGATGGAATTGAAGCTTTTATGACAAAGCCCATTTCCGCTCCTGGAAAACTTCTCCTTTCTAGCTGATTTGTCTATGCTTGGCCTCAGGCTGGAGACTAATTTTATTTTTAAAACTCATCCTTTACCAATGCAAAAGCTATTCTTGCTTAATTGAAAAAAGGAAGAATAAAAAAAAAGAACTATCTCCAGTACTGCCAGCTGCAGCCAAATATGAGCAAGAGCAGCCTTTGAGGATTTTCCATTTGCTCTGTTTCCATCACGAATCAGGACCATCCCATTCAAAAGCAGGTAGAAATCTCCCCGTGGATTCCTACTTGCCCTGTCCCCATATCACTGCTTCCCTGAGGCACGGCCTGAGGCAGCCTCCAGGCTGCTCCCAATCCTGCTGTCTGTGGTCTTAGGCACCACAAGGCAGACAACAACCGTCAGCACACCAGAGGTAGACCAAGAAATTAGGACAAAACACAACACAATGCATGAATCCCCCAAATTCCTCATCTGATCTGTCTGGTGCCCTCTTAGGCAAACAAGGAATCACAGAACCACAGATCAAAGCTGTGGCCAGACCTTGCAGCAACATCCCAGGATGAGAATGAAAGCACGACCAACCTTTCAACCTGTGGCTAAACCACAGTGGGGGATCTGGGGAGCACCACAGGCCATTCTGGGGTGCACCCCAGTGCTGTGCAATGATCACAGGTCCCTGCTTGGGCTCCAGTTTCTTCTCGTGAGCTGGGTAAGAGCTGCAGGGTGTTGAAACACCCTCTTGACCTGAACCACACTGCCAGGCTGCTCCCATGAGCCACAACCCCTGACATGAACTGTGAAAATTCTGATGCATAAAGATGAGCTAGCTAAATTAAAGGGTATTAATAACTCAGCAGCTCTCAGAAGAACTCTCAACTTGGATCTCTCAGGATATTTTGCAGAAGATTCAATATTTTTTTTTCATAATAGAGGTTAGACAGAAGTGGGCAAAGTGCTACACCTATGTGAGGGGCAGATCAAGCAAAGGAGAGAGAGAGAAGAGGCAAAAGAAGCTGCAGTGAGCCCCAGCCTGTTGCCCAGCCATGCTACCAGGAGAAAAGGAATCCAACAGGCTGCTCCCTCACATCCAAGATGACGGAGGCAGCCTGCCAGCTCACAGGCTTACCGCTACTCTCAGCATATTTATATTAGGGTTGGTTTTTTTCCTCTTAAAGGTCCAGCTCTTAGCATACAGAAACAATAACAACCACATATTTTCCCTGGTCATGGAGAAGAAATGCAAACCACTAGTTTACAAGTTGAAGAGAAGAACAGCCTCAGCAGCAGCAGTAATAACCCTGAAGCTGGCGGGCAAACAATGCTGAAGCCAAGCTCATGATTATAAAAGGCAGAAGGTGGTACAGGACGGGCAGATGCAGGGACTCTGGATACCCAAGAGTTTGGTGTCCCCCACAGCAGGACAACCCCAACCCCAAGGATCCCAGAGACTGATGGGGCCCCTGGCTGATGGGGTTGGGGCAGGGGAGGTAGTGGAGGAGCAGGCACAGCAGGGCCCTGACAAACTCTCCCTCTGGGCTCCCCATCCAAGAGCCAATGTGGGTCTGTGTGACAAAGCCCTGCCCTACCCTGAGGGTTATCAGATTTTAATGATAGCATTGGGTGGCTTTTCAGCCTAACTAACAAGATGCAGAGCTGTATCAAAGGAGGTTCTTTCTGCTTTGTTCTTAACGATAAAAATTCCAAGCCTGGAGTTCTAGAACCCTGGATCTAAACCCAGCTCTCCACTGAGAAACCTGTCGCTGTTCAGCACACAGATCTTCACTGTTTTCTCAAGTTTGAATAACCCTGGGCTCTCCACAGGCAGTATTTATCTTCCTGCCCGTCTCTTTCCCCCATCCCATTCCAGGCTTGCAACCTATCACTCCAGACTAGCTAAGCTGAGTTCCCAGCGACCTGCCCCAGGGCTGTACGTGCTATTTTAAGGGCCTTCACCAGTTTGTATTTGCAGCATGACAAGCAGAAACCACGGGAACCAGTAAACATGCTGCAATCCAAGCCTATCCAGGCCACACATCCTAAAGGAAAAAACCTGGCTGGTAGGCAAAGTGCTCAGAAGCAAGATGAGCTAGGCTGAAAATTGTCACTATTTCAAAAGTTAAGGCTCAAGACGGTGTCCCATGAGGCAGGCAGTACTGACCCGCCTGTGAAAGCAAACACTGCCAGCCTGATCCGTGCCTGTGCTGGCTGAGCTGGAGCCACGCTGCCAACAGCAAATGCGCAAGGCTGGGTCATTCTGTTAAACCGAGTCTGGCTGGCAGAAAACACACAACGGGAGAAGATTAAAATACGAAGCAAAATATAATCTTGTTAGCTGCAGACAGTTTTACTTTACAAATCTTTATCACAGGCTCAAGCCGGCACCCTTATAAACACAATGCAGCGATGCGAGACATGTAAGTGCTCCCACAGCAGGCAAAATAATTGCCGAATGAAAATAAGTCAGATAAGTTACAAGATAAGAGAGCTAAAACTGAAAGGATGACACTGCATCTGGTGCAAATAATTATTGTGGCATTATTCTGTCCAGCGCTAATCCTCAACTGCTCGAAAAGATTCAATCACTGTTTAGCACTGCCAAGGAATCATGACTAGAAAACAAAGAGTAACTGGATTAAAATCTTTCCATGGTCACAGGTCACGTCTGTGCCACATCTGCTTAAAATGTTCCTTCAAGGGACAAGAAAAAAATGGAAATTGGACTTGAAAAGATTGCACTGAAAAACAGAACCCCCAGGTTGCAGTTATAGGTTGGTTTATAGTTTGGCATTCTGGCAAGAACAACAAGGGCCTAGAAAGATTATTACTTTAAAACTTTTTATTCTCAGGAAGGCAAAACCACCAAAATAAACATCTGAATGGCAATGTCCTCATTCACAGCCCCAGCCTGCATGCAGTCTGCTCAGAAAATGTGCAGAGAACCCAGGCTTCTAGGGGCTGCATTTACCAGAAGCAATACAATTAACACCGAGAGATGAGGATTTTTTTAACTCCTATTAGAGTCAGTTGAGCCTTCCTGATTATTTTTAAAATGAAAAGTCCATTACAATAGCATCAGCATTTCTCCCTGACGTCCTGCAGCTGCAGAAATGCAATTTAACAATTAACCTTTTACATCCATAAACACAGAGAACAGCAAAGGCTGGAAAAACAGCGCAGCCCCTCGCAGCTCACCACCACCAGCACACTGAGCAAAGTTAGTATACGCAGCTCCGTGCATCCATGGAATGCTTCTTATTCCTCCTCCTCCTCCCTTCTACTTTCTATCCCTCCTAAAAATCCATGACAAATTTGAAGTCGCTGGCCAAATGCAGTTCCTTACCTGTTCCCTCTGGCAATGACAGCGCGGGAGGGAAGAATCTCTCTTGCTGCCCAGCTATCCTAGCTGTGCCCGGTGCCTCTGGGCTGGAGAGCTGCTCGCAGGACCAGCCGGAGCACCGCAGTGCCATAAAGCATCCCTCGCTCCCGGCTCTGCCCAGCGCCAGCGGAGCCGCCGCTCGGGGCTTTGTCGGAGCCTCTCAGAGCACGCACGCACCGACGGCGGAGCGTTCCCAAAGGAAACCTGCCCTGGAAAAACGTGCCATTCCTGCCCCGCGTCTGAAGCTTTCGCGTCAATTGCCTCGCTGTGAAATCCGGCTCCAGAGGGTGCCTCCCTCTCTGCTCCCAATCCGAACGAATCCAGCAGCTCCCCCCTCCAGCCTGCCTTTCACTAACTGACCCTTGAAGGTGGCGAGAGGATGTTTAATTCGCTCGCCGAGCGCAAGGCATTAACGAGGAGCGATGCAGCCCGTGGAGAATAATCGGCGGCGCGGCAGCGGCGCGGGGCTCTGCTGTTGCATTGCTCTCCTCTCCTGCATGTTAATGAGCAATGATGTCAGCAAGCCAAAGTCACCGCATCCCACCCGGACCGGCGCCGCGGCCCGACCACCCGCCCCTTTATTTACATGGAAATCAGCCCGCTCTCCTAAATCAATAAATCTTGTAGGCGGCTTAGGCGATGGGAGAGGGGGGAAAAAAGTCATCCTCGCTCGCTTGCGTGTTTTAAAGAGTTGGCTCCATACCGGCAGCCCAAACTGAATGGTGTGAAGACACTGATCATCCTTCCCTCCTTATTTGATGCTGACCGAACCTCAACTTGCTGTCAAACTTCAGGCACCGCTTCTTAAGTACGCGGGCTATTAACGCGATGATCCGATGGCTCCGAGCAACGTATCATTTTTCTCCTGGCTTTCAACGCTCTCTTAATTATCTTCTACAGTCGTTTGCTGTGATTCCCTACTGTTTTTCAGACACAGCATGTTTGTGACCAGCAGGGCTAAATATTCTGGGAAATATAAGTTATTAGCGTGGCATTTTGCTGCATATTTTAATACATTTTCTCTCACACGGCCACGACAGATGAACGATTCACACCCTTTTATGTGTGTCTCAGGTGAGTACTGCGAGCCCCAGGAATACACCACCTCAATGGGGATGCTAAGCCTCTTTCCCCTGTGTTTTCTTCCCCTTGGAAAAGAAAATGCAGACAAGGAGCTACACTGCCAAATCTCTTCTGCTGTTCTTTAAGTCCGTTGTTTGGGAATTCGATGGTCACAAATGAATAATTCAAGTCAACTGGAGTACTTCTCAGTTTTTAGCATTTGCAAAAAGTGAGTGAAATTCAAAAAACTAATTTCTGTGGACTCAAAAAAAGCCCACAGAAAGCAAATAAAACTTTGCCAACACACAGTGCTTCTTGTTGAGGAACGCAGGTGCCTGATCCAGGCAGCTGGGCTCGAAAACTGCAGATTGAGATGGAGACTGAAAAGCACTTTAAACTCTGGGTGGGACTCTGAGACAAGAGGCTGTGAGCTGCCAACCTTTGGGATAACAAAGGACGTGAAGATGGGGGATGCCAGCCAGGTGAATGAACACTGAGAGACACTGCAGGAGCTGGGAACTGCCGACCTCTTGGATAACAAAGGAGTTAATGACCAGTGATGCCAGTTAGGTGGATGGACTGGAAGAGGAGAGCAGGAGCTGAAGAACACTAGAGGAGAAGAGCGAGACTTGAGCCTGGGTAGACTGTGAGAGGAAAAAAGTCCAGGAATTCCTTTCTTGGAGGGTTCTCCTCGGAGGCACCAGGTCGGGCTATGTCTGTGTTGCTGCTCCAGGAATAAATGGCTTTATCGAAGAGGACATCTGAGACTCTGCTATGGGAAACATGGGGCCGAACTGGTGAGGAAGCGTGGTCTGCCTGTGAGTGGGGTGTGTGGGGAAGCCAAGTGGGGCTCCCGTTGGCTCACTGGAGCCACTGCTATGAAGGGACTTCAGTCCCAGAAGTCAAAGTCTCTGGCCTTGGGAGTGTGACTGCCAGAGAGTCTCGTGAATGGTCAGACTGGGAAGTTCCCTTAACATTCTGTTGCATGCTCCTGAATTTCAATGCCTGACTCCAGATTTCAGGGCCCTTGATTTTGGCAATATTAACTATGTTTACAGAACACAGGAGGATGCAGAAACTACAGCTGTGAGTCTTTCTGCAGCCTCAAATGCCTTTAATTATTATTATTAAGGCTCATAAATTAGGTTTAATTACATGGAATTACACTCAAAATCTCAACGGTGAGATCTTCAGCTGGGACAAACCAGCCCAGCTCCCACTCGGAGCCTCCCCAAGTTACTTGGCCAAGTGGGACAAACCAAGAATGTGCAGAGATCTGAACTCTCTATTTTCTTTTTTTCAGTTAAAGTAAGTGAGAGCAGCAAGTTCAAGAGCTGAGCACTGACTCTTAGTGCATCCATCCAGCCAGATCAGACCTTCCTTTCACAGAGCAGGGGCTTCTGCTGGAGATGGCTGAAGCGCTGAGGATGGTCTCCTTCAACTCCTCCAACTACAAAGAGTAACAGAACTTGTAGGAAAAACCTTCCCTGATCCTTCAGCTTCCTAAACTGGCCCATTTTGCCCCTTCCAGCCTGAATCAGTGCTGCAGGCAGGCTGTCAAGCTTGCCTCCCTATGGTTAATGTGCCATGGCCCCAAGATGATTTACTTTTCCTCTTAAACTCAGAACATGTTAATTACAACACAAAGGGAATGAGACTAAACTGAACTGGGCAAAAGCAAATAAAGAAGCCTGCTTATAAAATGATAATGTTGTGCAGAAATGCTGTAGAGCAGAAATTATGCACGGTTCCTGGAAATGTATCCCTAAAAGCATGCAGCAGTGACTTGGGGCTAGAAATGGCACAGGGAACACATCCTGCTCCATAGGGCATATCTTGTAGGCACTAATTTTCACCCAACACATGAGTAAAAATGTCTGACTTTATCTGCATTAACTTTCAAGGAGGAAAGGCCCTTTAGCTGCAAACACTTTGGAGCAAAGTCTCTATTCGTGCTCCAAGTGCTGTAGGAGCAGGACTGTCAGCCGACCTCGCCCTCAGGGGAAAGGTTGACACAGCACGAGTGTCCAACCCCACACTTCTGGTACAAAACCCTCTCTATGCAACCATCTACAGCAGCTTCGATCACCCTGCACCAGCCTAACATGATCCCACCCCAGGGCACGTCATCCCCACACAACCAACCATCCTAAAGGTGAGTTCTGCTTGGCTTTCTCGGCCAACTGATCATCCGCACAAAGGGATCACACCAGGAAGTGCAACCTTTTCAGTCTAAATTAATCCACAAAGATGAATGGGTCTGAGAATCACGAACTGAAGCAAAAGATTAGTAAAACACCAATGTCTGTAACACTTCAGCTGCAGGGATAGCTGTGAGCAGAAGAGCTTTGTGTCTCCAAGCAGCGTCTCTGATCATCATCACTCCTGACAGACTTCTTGTTCCAATACTTGCAAATCTAAATATCTACAAAATCCAACGAACAGTGTCTTCTGAGACAAGAAATCAGATTAGAAGCTGTGTAACGTTTGGACACACAACTGTCTCAGGGAAATGGAAATGAGCCTTCCTGCTTTGAAAGCTGCCAGTTTTCTGGCAATTGCTCCAAATTATCGTTACCTACTGTGAGGCTTGTGAAAAGGTCATGCGTTGGAGTAACTCCAGAAGGCACACAAGATTTCTTGACGGATTGTGCACATTATGCAGGTGAAATGGGTGTTTCATTAGGCAGCAAGGAGAATACTGAGCTGGCAGAGCACATTATCAAAGGTTAGGTGAAGGAATTGCACCATTACAACAACGGATGCTGACAACTGCCAGCAATGAAGAAAACGACCAGAAGTAAAAAGCTACTAAAATAAAGAAAGATCAAGAGCAGGAAGCCCCTGCTTCTATGCAGGGGTGTGAGGTGGACAGCTCTGCTTGTAAATGTAGCACCATCTTTCTTCCCTTTGTTGCTAGTTTTAATGACAAAGAGCCAAATGCAGTCAACTTTAAACTTTCTGCCATTTGCACAAACTCATACCTAATGGCTAATTTAACAAATCATTGGAAGAGCCCATGTTTCATAAATTCTGTGTTTTATCACCTTGATGTATTGATTGTCTGTCAATCAACAGAGTTCCACAATGTTGACTCTCCCGATGACAATGAGCTGCACAGCAGAGCCACGCGCAGCAACAGCAGACTGGTGTCCTCAAGGTCACCGGGCTACTACCCTGATGAATGTCAGATCAAATTGCCTTTCTGAATTATTTAGTGAGCATCCCCTGCTGCAGCATGCCAAGGCACTGCACAGCACTGCTTAGCTTGGGATGTCACAAGAGGCTTCAGACTCTGCCACCCCAAAATGCTGCCCACAGGGACACAGACCATCCCTTGCACTGCACACACCACCAGCTCGTCCTGGACCAGGGGGTGTTGCAGGTCCCCACCACCACCGAGCCCATCCCAGCTCATAGCCACAGGCATAATAATCAATTACTTTCCCATTGCTCTTTCTGACCACAGAAATGCAGAATTGGATACAACAGTGGTATTTTTCTGCTCCGGTCCCACACTCACCCTGTAATTTGCAGAGCAATCTCCACTGACAGAGCCAGTGCTCCCACCCCAGTGCCAGCATAGGAAGATCCCACTGTTGTCCCTGGGCACAAGGCAGTGATAAGCAGTAGAACAACGGGCTGGAGAGGGCACAGCTTTGCAAACACTGGATGGGAAAGGCAAGATGACTGCAAAAAGCTGTTAGTGACAGGGAAGGGAAATGACTCTATGTGGCAGGGTACAGCCCAACTCTGCCCAGCCAAATGCCTGTCTCTTCAGGAGTCACACAAATATGTGCCCAAGGTATGGGGAAAGCTCCTTGGAGAATCTGAGTCATGAAATATAGGTCCAGACTTGAAATAAGAATGAGCTTTGTTTTTTCTTTTTAAGCAAGGTAGCAAACGCTTCCCCACGGCTCTCAATGCTAGAAGCAGGGATATCTCATCTCAAAAAAAAAAATGGGCTAGACAGAGGCAGAGAGACCAACATCAGATGCAGATCATTAATCCCAAAACTTGGCCTCCTCCACTTTTCCTCAGGGCTGCCATTTGTACCTTCACGTGCCTGCTGCCTGAGACCAACTGTGACAGACCCACTCCTCCTGCTGTCACCTCTGCTGCCTTCCACTCATTTTTGGCAGAGCCAAGGGTAAGGATCTGTGCTGTCAGTCTGCAAGGAGGAATTTGGTTTTTAAAACACCATCGAGCCCAGCAGCAGCTGATGCAGAAGGGGAGCTACAGCCTATACGCACTGCGGCTGATTTTAGAGACAATTTCCCGTGTTTCCTACCAACTCACCCAGCAACACAGGCCTGACCCTGGCTGGCACCCTCTGGTGCACAGCTAGAGCTGGACAGTGAGGTGTGGCCGTGAGCTCATGCTGTCCTGTCCATGTCCTCTGGCAGCGCTGAACCACACAAACACAGGGATGAGCAGCACACTGCGCTGACGTTCCTGAGCATCACTGCCTGGCACCCCAACCCCCTCCATGTCAAGGCACCCCAAAAGGACCCTACCCCACCAACCGTCCCCACCCCTGCGCTGCATGCCCTGGTATGACACACAGAGCATACCAACAACAGAGTTTAATCAATTACTATCTCTTCCTCTCTCTCTTTTTTTTTAATCACCTTAATGCAAGAGGCTTTAGAGAGCTTAACACAATAAGGCTTTCATAGGCTTCAGTTTCCACTCAGCACTAATATGTTTTTTACTTTTATATGTTGAAATCAAATTTGTAACTGAATGTGAACAATCCAGATGCTCCCGTGGTTTCTTCCCCTTTGCTAGCCTGATAGGCTTCTCATCTGAAGACTTTTTAATAGTGCCCTTTAATGATGTCTACAAAAGCCTCATCAAAGCACTCTGTCGTAACTTAAGCTAAATAAACTCAACACAGTTATTTTTGTAATCGCGTATTTTTCTTGGGGCCTTTCCACAAACAATAAAGTGTTCACTGAAAATATGTTACAAAGGAAATGCATAAATCTTATATCTGGTGGTATGTTTTCCAAAGATCTAAACCTTTGATCAGCAACAAATTAATTTTCCATTTACACAAAATAGAAGATGTATTTTCAGGATAACCAACTAACCCTGCAAGTCTGCATTGACATGTGCCTTGGCAGCAGCTCAGGACTCCCTTGCTGCCGCCCTTCTCACTGCCTGACACTGTCAGGGTCACTGTCACATCAGATGATTTTTATTTTATTTTTTGGCTTCAAACCTGTCTAACAGGGTGTTTCGGGTCAGTGGTTATATACTGAGGATTTCTTGTCTTAAGTCACTGAGCTCTCCACTGCACTAGCCATGCACTGCCTGGCCCCACCGCCAAAGCTGTGCATCCCCCAGGACCAGGGGAACTGACTGTCTCCATGCTCAGAGGCGAGTCTTGAGCCAGCCCAGTCCCGGACAAGTGACACAAGCCTGGTTTTTACCTCCTTAAACCATATTGTGCACATCTTCCCTGGCTGCCAGCAGGATTTTGGTGCTTCCCTCACTTTGGCTGGCATCACATGAGTCCCTGCTCCCAGTCAGGTGCCGCAGGGC
The DNA here is from genome assembly GCA_013399195.1 of Dicrurus megarhynchus. Lineage (NCBI taxonomy): Eukaryota > Metazoa > Chordata > Aves > Passeriformes > Dicruridae > Dicrurus > Dicrurus megarhynchus. The sequence goes on along the minus strand of VXAD01000132.1, from coordinate 71,394 downwards.
TGCACAAGCCTCTGGCCAAACTCCCCTGACACCAGCAAAGGTCTGAGATGGCCATGCGTCTACTCCCACCCAGGAGACACAGTTGCCTGCTTTTTGCGAACTAAGAGAAAAGACCTGTTTGCTGCTTGCACCCAAACTGTGTTAAATGCACAGGGAGGTGGTAAATTCAGCACATTTTTGGATCCAGCCCTCTCGTATGATGTCAGGGAGGGAATCGCACACGCTGGGTCGTGAATAAGAAGGGGCTTTTGCAATGTCTTCAAGTCTTAAATTTCCTAGTGTATCTGCAGACACAGGGAGATCAGATGTGATCAGGAATGCACCTGGCTCCTCACCTCCCAACAGAGGAGTGGGAAGAAAGGTGCCCAAATGGGTTTTTATTTCATATTTGAGAGCAAGAAATGGCCCTGGATGATAGAAAACCAGCTAGTGCCAGCAGATGGACTAGCACATGCTGTTTCAGTACACCCCAAACTCCACAAGACTTTCTACAATCAAGCCAATCTTGATTAAAAGAAAAACCTCCAAAACACAGGAAACAATAAAATTCTGAAAAGTGGCATCTCTATATAAGCTTGGGTGGTTTCCCAGCCTCAGCCCTCTTAGGATCATGGCCCAGTGCCCTTCCTGGAATGCACAGAGCAGGTCGTCCTGTCTTAGGCAACGGCAAGGTTCCCAGCCTGTCTGTCCCACTGGTTGAAGCTGGATGGAGCCCCAGTGTCCTCCAGATAGCCTGGCACTGCACATACATGACAGGTGATGTTTGCTGTTCTTCCCTTTGTTTTAATTAGCAATAGCAACTTGTTATTGTGGCTTGACATTTGTTCATACTTCGGAATAAATTGCTTCCTTGAATGATATGCTCACATTACAACAGGCTTTCTATGTTTCTGTTGGTTTTAGTAGCTCATAACAATCCATGAAATTCATTACTCTTGCCACAAGCACCCACGAGGTGTGCCAACCAGGGTGTGGAACTCACTGCTCAACTCATGGAAATTAAAAGGTTTTAATGTTGCCTGCAAGAAGTTCAGGGTTTGAAATTTTATACACCTGAATTACAGAAAAAGAGATGCAAGCCACTGCATTGTTTTATCTGCCTAAGGACTCAAAAAAAGTCAGAGTAAAAATAATTCATTACATATTGATTAAGTGTATAATTTGGACAGCCTTTTTAGTGATAAGCCTTCTAGCCTGCAAGTTACTTCATTCTCATCTGTTTTGAACTGCTTGGAAGTTATTAAAAGGATGGTATTTAATAGCAAAACTTCTCCACTACAATATAATTCGTCAAAGCATTCTCACTGAAAGGAATCACTAGAGAACAGCTTGTGCGTCACCATCCTTAATGGGAATGGGCTGTCAGTTATACTCTAGTCCCATTTCTCCATGCTGTGTCAAGCCTTGTACATCAAACCCAATACACAAATCACCAGCTCCATCAAGATCATTAAAGCCGCTCAGCCTGTCAGGGAAAGGTCAGTACGTCGCTGCCTGCTCCAAACACAGCATCAATCACAGCCCTCATCAAAGATGGCCACAGCAGCAGGAGCATGCAGCTGGAAACCCGCATCCCTTCCTCCTGCAGCAGCCTGTCATCCCCTAAACCTTCTTGTCTTCTTGTAGAACACAGCCAGGCTTTTATCTTATCATCTTCTATAGGGAAATGCAACTATATCGTCTGCGCAGGGAACAGGGGGATCAGGAGGAATCAGGACCTGCAGGGAGGGATTAAGACCATATCAGGAGAGGGCTGGCCAGAAACGTGACCCCTGATTCCTACACTGGCTCCCTCCTCCATGGGATCCCACACTGTACCCACTCCCCTGGATGGGTCCAATGCAGGCAGTGTCACGGGAGCATCCCTCCTCACTGTGCCAGACCCGGACCCACACCTGGTAACAGTCCTAGGGGAGGCTCAAAGCCATTCTGTAAGATGCTGGTTGTTTCCATCATAGCCACACTGAGGCATGGCTTCCAGAGAGATCACATTACCCTGCCAGGCTGCTGCAGGCATTCCACAAGCCTGAGCCTCAGCTGTGGGGCTCTCAGCTTATGCAAACCCACGAGGGCATCCTGCCCACAGCTCAAGCACCAGGAGGGGTGGAAAACCCAGTTGCTGGTGATTAACAGGGGACACCAGCATTATCGAATGCTATGGCTCCCACCAGCCACTGCTCATTAAACATGATAAAACTACAGGCCATTTCTTCCTCTTTTTTCCCCTACCAAGCTGTGTTACACACACAGCATTATCTTCAAAGGGCAAAGCAAACATGTTTGCTAAACGTGAGCAGACTAAATACATCAGCCTTTTAGAAGCAATTATTGCTGCTAGAGACTTAGTGAGTCCCATTGTTTTGTGGCTCAGCCAGCTTCTTTGGAGTGGGCTGTTCTGCACAGCCTGCACCCTGTGACAATGTGTGACCCCTCCCCAGGGAAATAAAAAACAGGTGGGCATCCCAAGGAGTGGGGCTTTCTTTTTGCTGAGTGTTCACCTTACAGTGTCTCCTTGCAACAAAAGAACAGCAGTTTGGAGGTCAGCTCGGCTGCTGACTGAAGGCAGGGTTAGCCAGGCTCCTGCAGCAGAGGGTACCTTCCCGTGGTGTGCCCTGTCTGGAGGGGATTCCTCTGACCAGTAGTTAGTCTGGTTGCATTGGTACAGGGCAAAAAAAAAAAAAAAAAAAGAGGGGAAAAGTCCTCTTCCCTCCATCCCAAACAAGCTGGGATGCTCCAGACCAGGGTGGCTCACTTGGCTGAGATTTTTAGAAATGTGGAGTTGCAGAGTCAGGGCAACATCTCCCCTTTCCATGGCCTTAATTCAGGGCAAACAGCTCAATCCCCAAAATTCCTTCTTTGTACAAACTGCGATCATTCCCTTGTGTCAATATGAAGAAGCGGAGCCGGAGTGCAGTCGGGCTCCCTGGGGTAATAAGCACTTCCAATATATCTCAAAAGAGATGAGCAACCATGGATGGCCAACCTGAGAGACGGGGGAAGGAGAAGGGAAGCTCATGATACCAGTGAGACGATTGTAAGTAGTGTAATAAGCAGCAATCGTAACCCAACAGCTGCCTTTCCCTCCCTGAGCATCTGCTGCATGCACGGCACAAACCATGGCCAAGGATTTTGACGCTTGCTGCACTCTGAACATCTCTGCTGTGAAAAAAGTTCTGACTTTGATAGTTTTCATTCCACACAAGACATAGAGCAGAGCACTTACGTGCTATTCCAGCCTCTCCACCTCCGCCTGAGTGAGCAGCACCGTGTGCTTACAGAAGGGACATGAAACTCAGTTTAGTTTTAATGTCAACTATGAAAACTATGTTTTGCCTGACTTTGAACAAAAGGTCATCTCCTCTATGTTGAGATAAATCTGCCATACTCAACTTTCTGAAGTGCCTGAAGCCTCAGACAAGCTGGTCTACAGAAAATGACAAAACATGACAAATAGAATTTTTGGCGGGCATATACAACCATCCTCCACCGATGGGTATTTGTCTAATGTCCTTCCCTGATGCATCTTTAAGCTAAAGTCCCTTGAAACACAACAACAAAATTGGCAATGAGCCAGAAAAAACTATGATCTTCCACCAGTTTTAGGGGTTGGATCAACATCCACAGTCAGCACAAGGGCTGCAAATCTGCTGATGTGACAAACTACAGGACCTAAATAGCAAAAATATGCTGTGGCTTAGACTCAGACTAATACTGAATAATTTCTGGTGCTCATGCTCCAGGAGGGAATGCTCTTCTCACTTCCTTTCTTCTATTCCTTGGTCTAACAGAGGTGGTCAGGGGAAGCAGTCACATCCTCAGGGTATCTGCATATTTTGGCAGTAGTTAAGGATTCAGTTCCCAATGATTTTTAGTAGGTGTTAAGACACTCAGAAAGTATCTGCTGTGAAGATGTTTGGAGGTGTGAGCTCTAAGCTCTTCAAGCAAGGGACTGTTTCCTGCAGTGCTTAAGAAAATGAGAGTATGATGACAACAAATAAGGACAAGCTCAGAGAGCAGAAAATGCTTATGTTGAGGAAGTTTAACCCCTATGAAAGGAAGAAGCCCAGGCTGGGCGGGAGAGTTCAGGAATAACTGCAACCAGGAGGTTTGCTGAATGTTTCCTGGCTGACCAGTTAGGCAGTGAAAAGCCAGAGTCAAGTTAAAGCCATCTGTGTGGGGTGCCACAAGGCATTGCTTCATGCACAGTGAAAAACAGGACAGACCAGAGGCTGAGGCCCAGAGAGAAGCTCTCTGTGCTGCACTCCTGGCACAGACCACACCACTGTCCTGACTGCCATCAGGATCTCCTTTCTCTTACAAAGGACAGGGAAAGGTATCAGGAAGCCAAGAGCAATGGCTACAGCCAAACCTTTCACTTGCTGCTCTGCTGAATGGTGCCAGTGGAAGTCAATGGGGGTTTCAAGTACATAAACGGATCACAGAGACATCCAAATTGAATTCATTCGCTAAGTGGTCAAGATTAGCATTTATTTTATCCAACAGGCGTTCAGGTAAAGGAGATAATTCTTTCTCTGTATATGTCCCTTTTACACTTGCTAAAAAGTAGGACAAAACTGTCTCCTGATGACAGTAATACCAAGTGGAACTTTCTCTCCACTGGGGGAAGTGCCTGTGGGTGTAGCCTGACCTGGGCATGTCACTTGCTGTGGCTGGACAGGGCCCGCATCATGGACCTTCAGCCCCAAATCCCAAATCTGGCAGATCTGTGCAACCACTACAGCTTTTGACATGAGCCTGAGGCCAGTCTTGGGCTCACAGTACTGGTCCAGAACAAGGCATCCTAAAATCTAACACAAGACCCCGTGTCATCTCAAAGGAAAATTTAAACCATCAGGCTGATACTGCTTCAGATTTTCCTTTAACACTATGGGAAATCTAATACATTTTGCTGTGATCCTGTATCAGAGGATGCAATGGCCAGCAAGTAAATGTATTTCAACCATTTAAATAGCTTCACTTAACAAATATAAGAAACACTTTTGATTTACAGCACTAGAGTAATTTGATACCTTCTATGCTGTTAATGAAGCCAGCATTAATATCATTTTATCATCAGTTCTAATCTTCCTGGCATCATTTCATGCCCACAGAAAACTCACTCCGTAACTCAGTACCTACAGCTCATGCTGGATGAGGCCCCTGGCTACAGCTGGTTTCCAGCACTCTGAGAACTCAATCTCTGCTAGTCCCAGCTCTTTACATCAACTCAGACTGGAGCAATCTAAAAAGGAGACACATGAAGTCACTTAGGCATATTTCTCTAACTGCCTGCCTGCGAAGCAGGGGTTTGGTGTCAGCCACTTGCACTCTCATCAGACACGGCAGTCAGAAAAATCAGACCTAAAATATTTACCACAAGCATTTTGGTGAAACAGATGAGAATGAAACTACTGAAATCCTGCTTACTGCTGCAACTCCAAATGCAATGCCAGCTATGAGGAGGGACATGTCTGGTAACAAAGCCGGCGTTCATGCCTTTCCCCTGCTGCAGCCCTTTTCAGGTCTGCAACACAGACTCCAATTCTCTCGGCAGCTTTCTTGAACTGCCCAGTGCCAAGAGAGTGAAAATGCTAATGAATACTGTTCTATAAATACTTAATGCACATTTTCCTGCGAGTCCTGCTGTGATTAAATAGCCACCTCATTACTCAGTACCATCTTTCTTTCTTTTTTATCTTTGCACAAAATACCAAGAGTTGGAAATATATCCATACAATCGAGTTTCTGGAAACATCACTGCATAAACCAACACCAACAGGGCAAAATGCAAACACCGATTTCCAAGGAATGCAAAGAGAAATCAAACCCTGTTAAGAGCAAATATTTCCTCTCAGCTACCTCCTCCTAGGATCAGCAGAGGAAGAAAAGCAGAGGGGACAAGCCTGCAATATATTTTCTCCTTGAGTCTAGTTTATTTGGTTTTATTGTCTTTTTCCTTTGCATTTGGAGGTCCTGGTCACAATGGGGGTCCACTGCAGGTGCCCTCCAGATACGTGAATCCCTGCGTACCACCCTGGGGCTGGCTCTGCTCTGACATCAACTCCTGAACAGCTGCAACAGGAACTCTGCTGTTCTCCCCCATCTGCAGCTTGGAGGGTGTCCATGATTTGTCCAAGCCATCCAGGACAGACATGTAAGGGAACATGGATCACCCAGAGGCATTGCTATATCGGCGACCATGGTGTCCAAAGCACAGCTGACCACAAGATCCACCACGCCTGCGTGCACAACATCATGACAATCATTTAGGAATCATGACATAGAAATATTAGGGTATTGTTTTCTGGACCATTAGAATTCACGTATTTGAGTCCTTCCCACCAATCCTCAACTATTTCACAAACCAACCAAAAAGCTGCAATTCCCCTGGGATACCCAAGACCACAAGGATCATGCTGAGAGCCCAGAGTCAGTCAGGGCTGGCAGCACTGGGGTTGTGGGGTTGTGTGTGCTGCCAAACGTGACACGTGGGATTTCCAGCACTGCCATCCAAGCAGGTCCTGGCTGGAGTGAGTGCTGGTGCTGGAGATACATTTGTGCTGCTCCCTGTGGTTTTGCTTTGCAGGGCGATGCTCTGCCTTTCACACGGGCCACAGGAAGCATTTTCTCTGAGAGAGGAAAGTTGTACAGTCCAGATTCATGCCAAACTGCTAAAAATGTAGAAGACGCAAAGGACTAAAGCTTGTGTACGTCAGAACTTTTGGTAATTCCTCCCAAATACATAATTTTTTTGGCACGGATGCTTCAATGTAACTAAAGGCCAAGCATTTAGTTCCATTTTAGCTGGGAGAGTCCCAGCTCCTGTCTTTCCAATTTAAATATGGAAGCAGGCTCATTACGCAGTATGTGTTTCAGAGAGTTCTGCGCCAGAAGAGAGTGTGAAGCTAAGGCTAACGAAGGGAATATCATTAAGAGTAATAAACAGTACAAAAGCAAGAACAAACAGGCTGGTCTGAAGCATGGGCTGCTGCCACATGTATCACAAGGAGTCTCCAAAGAGAAACATTTGAGACTCAGGAAAAAGCGCAGCAAATGATGCTGTCTGGGGAATACTGGTGAGGAAATAGTGCCAGCTGGAGAGGTTGCTTTTGAAGTGCTGTGTGGAGACACTGGGTGGTCAACACAGTGCCCTGTGCTAATGCATGGGAAATGTAAAGACCCCTGGCAATTAAAAGATGCTTTATCCCCTTCAGAACTGGTCCTGAGACACAACCCCAGCTTTAGTCCAATTAATAAACATAAACAGGGCTTTCAAAGGACCACTTCAACTCATTTTGTAACACAGATGCCAGGAATAAATGTACATCTACATCTCATTTCAAATTCGTGCTGCCAGGACACTTAGCCAACAAGAAGCACCAACATCTCCTGGAGTCAGAACTGCACATGCTGGCACATTTCCACCGCCAGCCTGAAAGGGCTGGTTGGATTTATAGATCACCACTTCCACGAGTAAAGTGATGGTGCCGTTTTGCTCAGCCTCTGGAAGCAGCTCACTTCCAGACCCCTCAAGGCATTTTTGCTGGGAAGGACCTGGTGGTGGCTGGCAGGATGCTCCAGCATGGTTGGCATGGTCCTCTAATCACCATGCTATCACCATGTCCATCCCACAGAACCCTGATGTGGCAGCACCAGTGAAGCCAGCTCACCTGAGCTCCTTTTACTGACTTAAGATCATCTGCCGTCTAGAAAGGGAAAAAAAAACCCTTTAAAAGAGAAAAAACAGGAACTTTTTTCCCCTTCTCTGGGTGAACAAATAGACTCATTTAAGGTGTAAGTAGATGAAGTAGCCAATCAAGGAAATAACCGATAACTTAATCAAGATCATTAGAGGAAGCAGCATGTTGCTGCCATTACTTAGATGGTAGCTGAGCAAAAACATGCTCGTGCAACCAGGGACTTCAAAATCTACAGATAGCCTGATCCACACAGGGAGAGCTTCCTATGTCACCCCACTACTGGGGCCAAAGCCATTGAGGAAAACACTCAAATCTCCTGGTAATTTCCTACAGTCTGAACATTTAATCCTCCCCAACCACCACCAAAGAAATCTCAAGTGAATGATTCAGATGTCGAGAGAAATTTGCCATAAGCAGCAGCAGGGTCGTCTGCCCTAAGATGCAGCCCCTGCCGGTTTCTGGCAGCAGGGAGAACAAATCCTCTGCAGAAATAAAATCAAATACATTGGGCCACATGAATTTTGCTTCTGGCATCTTGTGCTGACTGTGCTCCTCAACCAGCTGCTCCCAGGATGGACTCTGGGATTTCTCTACCCACCCCCAAGAGGTGTCTGCACACCAGTGCTACATCTCTCACTAATTACTCCACCAGTTGCACAGACAAAACATCTGCTGAAGGAGAGAAAGAATCCTAAAGCACACAAATGATTTGCACTGCCTAAACAAAGGCAAACAGAGGATACTGTTAAACCTCCACCCCCCACCCAGCAAACAGACCCAGGAGCTCTACCCACAGGCTGAGGGTTCCTCTGCCTTCTCCAGCACGAATGAATCCTTGTTTCCAACCAAAACCGCAGTTTGTTACTAACATAGCCTCCTTCTGTTTAATTCCTAAATTATCCTAAAGCAATTGAATTCAGCCGGTTGACTAAGTACTTAAAACACTTTGTTTCCTTCAAAAGAAGCTTTTGTTTTGCCTGAAAGGAAATTGGACTTTTTCTCCTGAATTCATACTAACAAAGGCATAAGAAACCTAACATCCCGAAGTTAAAATACCCCTTTATCCTGCATTAAACACAGCTGCCAAAGACCCAAAATCCACATTTTGTCATTCCACACATATCCTTGCAACAGCTGAGAAGACACACAGCACGTCTGGAAACTCAGAGCTGAAGATAAGCTGCAGCCTCCCGCGGGGTTTTACTCTTCATGGGTTTTAAAGAGAGTGAAAAAGCAGGAGCAGCTCAGGGACTGGAGACACAACTCATGTTTGCAAGGAAAAGTTTTACTGTGTCCAGATATTAAGTCAAATATTAGCAGAAGATACAGCACAACTCAGCTCCTGTGCCTGACTCCTGACAGACCTTGCCGCCCCTGGACTCTGCCTGCAAAGGGAACCGATGCTCGCAAAGGCAGGCAGGAATCAGGGCTGAAAAAGAAAACCATTTCTTAATGCAAACATTTGTAGAGCATTAAAGCCACTTATACTTTCAGATGCTGTAAATGAGGTGCGATTACTTACCCCGGCTAAATAGGCATTCACGCGCTGGAAAACCCCCATGGAACGGGTAAGGGCAGAGGGAAGGACGAGCAGGACAGACCCCGGAGCATCCTCGGCGATGGCAGTGCCCGGGCTGGAGGCTGCCTGTGCCCTGCCAGTGGCTGTGGTCTGGGGAGGGCAGGTCCCTGGCAGCTGCCCCGGCTGCCGGAGTGACGCCCACCGCAGTTTTAGCTTATTGGTGAAAATCCTAAACCCTGATCCAATCCTGTCCCTTTACCCAAATGTAGCTCTCTGCAGAGGCAACATCCTTTCCAGTTTTGACTAGCGGTATGAAAGCAAAGTTACCTTGCCAATGTATAAATCACACAAAGAGAAGCAATAAAAAAACCACCTCCACGTTCAATTTGTTTCACCTCTTTATCACAAAAAACTGTTTCTTATTTACTTACTTGGAGTAACAGCCATGTGAGAGCATTGAAGAAAGCTGGCAACTCTCAGCCTGTATCACCAGATCAAAGATCAGTATGGTAAATATCAGGATTCCAATAGAAGCACTATTTGTAAGAAAGCCTACCAGTGCTGCTGTCACATCTGGGGCAGGACTGTTATATGTACAGTGAAGGTTTGCAGAAACCGTCGGCACATGGTTCCTGAAGTTATACTGAATTTCACAAAGGTAACTACTGAATCATAAAGTGCTGCTGGCAAACAGCCTGACTGGCCAAAACATACGGTTTGCCTTTTTTTTTCAGCCTGGTGCAGACATTAGACTGCAGAGACATGTCTTTCTCTGCTACACACAGACCTAGATGGTTGACCCTGGTGCTCACTTTTGACACTTGGGCTACACTGGATCTGCTGGCAGCAGCCCAGAAAGCACAGGGCTACACTGTGGGCAGCTGCCTGCTGCAGGCAGTGACCTGGAAACCCGCATTCACTGGTGAACAGCCGACAGGCAGGGACAAAAGCCTCTCGTGCAACTGCACATTGCTGCACTCAGTTACAGATGTGCAACGCTGGAGCAGCTCCAGAGCGTGGGCTGGCGTCTGGGTGAGCTCACACAGCTCCTCCAAACGAGGGGGGAGCGAGGGGTCTGCACTCCAGGTGTCCCGGCGGACAGGCAGCAGAATCCAGATGTGGGCAAGCTGCCCCAGCCCTCGCACAGGCTGGGGATTCAATGAGGTCTATTCATGGAGGAGTCAGTGGGGCTTCCAGGAATGCAGAGGAAGCGTTTCGGAGGGTATTCCCATTGTATGTCCAATAACCCCACCACCACTGCAAGCTTTACATATAAAAGTAACCAAAACATACATTAAAAGAAGAACTTAGAACTTGGCAGTGTTAATCTAAGAACCATCCCACTGGGGAGCGGGGCTTGAAGAGCACTGGCAGCCTCAGGGAGGGCTGAGCCTGGCTCTCCAGGAACAAAAGCAGCTTACAAACCAGGTTTGCCACGTGAGAGCCTAATTAGAGACCGAAGCCCACACAGCAAACAGACAGACTACAGAGGAAATTGGAGTCTAATTTACATGGAGAACGATTATGTACTGAAACCAATTAGTGTCAAGCTGACTGACAGACTACCCAAAATATATTCTCCCCACCCTCCCCTGCAAGTCTGAGTTTTCCCTGCTGTGTTATTTAACCTGGGTTGTTCGGTAGGTGAGCAGTAGCACCTCACCACTAGACATGGGACAGCAAATGGAGACCTTCTGAGCTTCCCAGTAACAAACACGGAGTTAAAGCCACCCTTGTGCCACCCAGTGCCAGCCTCAGCCAAGCCAGACACAGCATCATCAGAGAGCAGTGTAATGTACTTTCTTCCCTGGTCTTAAATCCTTGAATGACACCCTGAAGAGCCCAAAATTATTTAGGAGAGGTGCTCACCCTTTCCTGAATGTGTATTCCGCATGGGGACTTTCACACCCTCATTTGCAACCATGCAGTAGGAACTCCAGGTAAAGGCTGTGTCCACGAAGCCTTTGCAATGTGCTCAGGCTGTGGGTTTAGGGTCCCAACCCATGTTGCTGGTCTCTGTCACAGGAAAGCACCATCCCACAGCATTGCTGCTGCTACTCAGGACACTCAGCTCCAGGTACCCGCTCATGAAACAGTCCTTTCTTTCCAAACCAGTCTTTCCTCTCCGGCCATGCTGTTCCTCATGCACTGGCAGGACCACTGCTGCTCTCTGGGGAAATAGGGAATCCCACTGCTGCTGGAGGGAGCCACGTGGACAGAGAAACTCCTCCTTGGCTGGCACAGCATAGGGGTGCCCATGGTCCCATCAGTGCCTGTGCTGGGCAAGGACATCACCTTCATTCAGTGCATCTCTCTTCAGCTGCCCTGAAAGAGGACTACTTCATCACGCTTCCCAAAATACAAGCCTGCTGCTAGTTCTGCATAAAACCTGCACCTCCTCCCTATTAATTAGTCCCCAAACTGATAAGCAGACTAAAAACTCCTGAAGTGCACACATGGAACTGACCAAATGCCATTTACCTTCCTTTTACTGTTACGAAAGAAACAACTCAATTTATCATTGTTTTTCCCTTCCCAGCACCATGCTCATTATTAACAGGACTGACTAATTGCTGTCCTCTCTTCCAGACCCTGGCACGTGCATTTGGAATGCACAATGACAACAGCATTTCAATGCAACTTGCTGTGTTATTCTTCACAAACTCCTAAGTACGGTCTGTCTGAGCAGCCTCTCTGACTACTCAATCAGAGAGCTTCTGTGTACACATGCTCAGGCACACAATGACCACATTTTGGATATTTGAGACCAGACAATCAACCCTTCCTTTGAGAAACACCAATATAAAGCATATTTAAAGACTTTATGAGCCTTCTGCATGGATGAGATAAACAATTATTTTAATCTCTGCAGGCTGCATGGATATATGGCATTTTAAAGGAAAGTTATCCTATAAAGAAAACTTGGAGGAAATGCTTGGTGAAGTTTATCTAGTAGCTGTTTGGTAATATCTGGAGATAGCCAGGACCTCAGAGGGTAAAGCATCAGCAGGAATCATTTGAATTTCAGCTCACTTCACATCAATGGTGCTAAATAAACTTACACCACAGAAGCCCCATCAAGAGAGGTAATGCAGGATCATCCCACCTGGGTCTCCTTTGGGTACAGACACCAAATCCTGGCGGCTCTGGTCTCCCTCTTGGTTAAATTAAAAGTCTCCATTAATCACCAAGTGGATGCAATGAAAATGCATGTGTGCTCATGCTCCTCAGAATTAGGCTGTTAATCTGCTGTTTGTGCTCCTGGAGTTTATCTCCTCCACACCTCCCTTCTCCCACAGGAACTGCCTCGCTGCCACTTTATCTGCAGCTCTAAGGACAACACACGCTGCTTCATTTTTAAATTCCCCTCCCGTGCTACCCCTGAACCAGCTCTTCAGAGAGGGGGTCTCCACCAGCTGTAATTCCCATTAATTCCTCTTATGATTAACAGGTCAGCTCACTCCACCCTGATGACAGTGGGCTTCGGAAGTCCAACTCTATCAAAATTATCTATGCATGAAATACAATCATTACAGGAACAAACACCTCACTGAGACTTTTATCAGCTGTGTGCTTCCTGCTTGCTGTTGTGTCACTAATTTAGAGAGGCACAGGCTTTAGAGAGAGTGGGGAAGGCTTCAGCCTCATTGCTCTGCAGCGGCTCCAGGCACAGGAACCTCTCCTCTGTGCAGGGCAAGATGTTAATTATAAAGCTGTGGAGGCAATCACTCCTGGAGAAGGGCAAGGGCAGGTGGGAGTGCAGGGAAATTACAGAAACATTCTTCTGAGTGCATCCCATTAGGGCTGGTGGCAACTACACGTGCTGATCAAGGAGGTGGGCTTCCCAGAACACGCTCTGAAATTACCAGGAGGGAAGGGAAGGTGAGAGAAAGAAGGAAAAAAGGAAAAAAAACAGGAGCAGCAAAATAACCCTCAACAACAGCTGCAGACATCCCCTGGCTGCCTGGGAGCGAGGACAGGAGAGCCGCCTCCTCCCTGCAGGCAACCCATGCTGGTGGTCACTCAGGGGAGACCCACAGAGATAAAAGGCAGTATGGCCAGTTGAAAAATGCTTGTAAAAACGCTAATGGTCTCAGGTCCTTTTAAGCCACCTCAAGCACTACTAAATCACTTTTACTTGCTTTCTGGTGGGTTTTGCTTAGGTTTAAGCTCCCCATGTTTACACTGATGCACTGCACATTCCCGTGTGCAGGTCAAAGTCTGTGTGGATCCACCAGCCAACCCACAACGCAGGCATCACTGCCAGGCTCTGCAGGTCATTTTTCCTCCCATCTTTCCACTTTTTTCACAAGTTCCACAGGAAGAAATGAAGAAACCAACTTAACAACATCTTCCCTTCAATATGCACTATTGGGAGTTATTGTAGTAATAAAAACCAGAAGGAAAGGCAAGAACTTTCACTGCAATCACTGTGCAGCCTTGCAGTCCTGACCCTGGAACTCCTGACAATGTGTCACCACACATTATTTTGAAATATTCATATTAATCCCAATTGTAAAGCTCTATGTTCAGCCAATTAAACTGCCTGAGTGGCTGAGAGCTCCTGGAGACCTTTGTACTCTCCTTTTTATTTTTTTTTTAAATGCTCTCTTAGGGAAAGGAATGGTTTCTGCAGAGATCAGCCACCCAGCTCCTTCCAGCCTCACCATGTGTGTATAAAATGTTCTTGGCTGCTTTCAAACAATGCACATTAATCTGTGCAATGGAGCCTGTCTCATTCAGCATTCCATCATTTCTCTTTGAGGCGGGTAAGACAGAGCTGTTCCACTTGGCATCACATCCCCTCCCTACCTCCTTCCCAGGTTTTTTCGGGTTTTTTTGTATTGCCAGAATAGCTCACAAGCCATCACCCCTGGCACGTCTGGACCTGGAGAAGAATATATTGCTGTAGCAGCCCACAGATATATGAAACAACCAGGGTACTCAGAAACAGAACTGGAAGATTATGGTTTTAGTACTTCAAATTATGAAAAATACCAGTGCTCCCTTCCTGCATCTTAGGACACATTACTTCTTTCTCCCCCAGCCAGTTCTTTGCCTATGTCTTAACTGGAGGGACAAAAACTGTTTCTTGAGTTAAGGGCTGCTGGAAAAAAAACCCAGAGAGGTCTTTGAGTGGTGATGACTGGGATTTGTTTGCAAGCAATGTGAGCACCATTGTCACACCTTGACAAGCTCTTGCACTAATAAATCAGAGCAACTCCCACACACAAAGGGTGATCTGATACAAGGCCAAGTATTTTTACTATCCCCACTCCTGGGACATGGGTTTTCATGCCTGCCTGCCCAAAATTTACACACGTGAGGATGCCTGTTGCTCAGGCTACTGCCAGCCAGGCACTTCACTGGCTGCTTGCATGTGCGACCACTACCACAGCTGAAGTACCTTCTGAACTATCCATGCGCCACCAAAGCCCAGAGTAGCAAATCAAGACATTTCTTCAAGTCTTTATTAAATACTAAAATGTTCTGTAGTTGCAGTCAATAGGGGTCCCCACAGAGGAAGCTTCAGGTGCAGCCTTGTCTGCTGGGAAGTATAACCTTGGCTGTGCCCCACACAGAAAAGATTCATTGCTGGCCCTAGTGGTTCCTTGCCATGAGTTATGGAAGACATTTCCCTTCTTCACCCTACTCTCATCACCTCAGGTATTACACTCCATGGAAACACCCAGAGCCTGAGGAATGGAGCAGGAGCCAAGCGGAGAAGGACCACAGACCTCCTTCACGCCCAGTGCCAACTGCTGGATCACACCCGGGTTCACCACGAAAGGGATGAGCGCCTCTTCCATAGATGGGGCTTCCCAGACGGGCAAATGGATGTGAAGGATAAAAGCTGCCTAAGGATGCAAAGGCATCCTAAACCCTGCCAGTTGCTAGTAATCCAGCAGCCACAGGCATCTGCAGCACATCTCATGTTTTGGAAGCTGCAATGGGAACACCATGCACTTTCCCTTATTTCCAAGCATCCCTAAATCCTTGGCTCCTGGCATTTCTACAGTGATTAAACACACAGTTCTCAACACTGAAACCCCATAAAAACAAAAATCCATATGGGGAGTGTCCCCACAAACCAGCCGATACCTGCCAGCAGCTGTAATCTTGGTGCCATCAGATCTGCACAATAAACGAGTTCATTTTACTGGGACAGGGTTTTTCTACAAAATGGAAATAAAAATTGGCTTGTGAAGATGAATGATGCCTGTGAAAGTTTTTTGCTGCACTTGATTAAATACACACAACAAACCCATTTTTTTCTACTTGAATGACAAACTCAGTAGTCTAAAATTAAGCCCAACAGGGTAAGTAAGAGCCTGTACGGATTTCAAAAGATATTATCTTTTTTTTTTGAAAACCTGACTGCAATGTATACACACTAAAAAATCAGTTGAGTAGCTCTGGCACCAAACATAAACAAAGGGAAAGCTAAAAATCACGTTGTGTTTTTATTGTGATACATCCTGCACCACAAAGTACAGCCCTGGTTTGCCATTTCATGATAAATGAGCTTTTTGCTTTTGAACACTTTAGTGTATAACCATGGATGTGAATGTACATCAGTGTCATAAAAAGAAAACGGGAAGAAAAAGCCCAATCACAGAAGCACACCATCCTGAACCACATGCTTCCCAACCAAAGGGTATTTGTAGATACTGGATTTACCATTTCTCTCCAAGACAACCGATCCTTCTAATGAAAATATAAGAAGCCCTAGAGAAATTCTGGTTGATTGTTATTTAATGCACAGGCCTCATGCATTTTTTTTTCAGGAAAATGACTGAAGCTTGGTTTTAGCATAATCCTGAAGATTTTTTACATCTTCTCTATTTTTTCCACTGCTGTTGAATAATCAAGGCTCCTTAGAAAACCACTGCCAGAGAAACACAAGTATTTTTTTTTCCTCCTTCCTTTCCTCTCTCTTTTACCTGCTTTTATATATTCTTTCTTGCACAGGAGCAGTGAGGAGGTGTTGGAGGTTAAGATTTTTCTTCTTTTCTTTTTTTTTTTTCTTTCTCTCGGGGAATTTTGTCCCATTTGTTGCCTAAGAGATGATAACAACTGGTACTTAAGAGACAAAGAATGTGGCTGGGAGGGGGAGGACAGGAAGGGTGCTGCTGGCTATTCTCGCTGGGGGGGGGGGGTTTCTCTGGGGAAGGGCAGAGACACCTCGAGATTTTGGCTGGGGGGTGAAGGGCTGGGCTCAGCTCCTCGCTCTCTCTTTCAGGATCTGAGTGGAGACAGGTGGGGTTTGGTGCCGGACCATTGCTACCCAGAGAATTCGCTGCCACTACGGAGCTGTNTCAACACCCCAGATCCTCCCGACCCCCGGCCGCTATTTTGTTTGCCACTCCAGAACCTGCTCATCTCTGCTGTTCCAGCTGCTGCTCTGACGTTGCTGCTACAGCCCATTTCGCCCTCCGGAGGGGCACCGGGACCGGCTGCCCCAGTGGGTTTGTAAAGGAAGCCCCTTCTCGATCTCTCCTGCCAGTGCATCCCCTGCAGCCGTGGGGCACGACCGCAGCCGCCCTGCCTGGCCGGGAGCCACCAGTGCCCCTGCCGGCCGTGAGCGGACCTGCACCGCCGGGGAAAGGGCCTGGCAGCCAG
>VXAD01000132.1:12910-54291 GCA_013399195.1 Dicrurus megarhynchus | reverse complement strand
ATTCGCTGCCACTACGGAGCTGTTGTCCTCCTACTGCTTCTCCTACCGTGGGTGAGCCTTTGCTCAGAAGAGCAGCTGTTGAGCTGGGACCTTTCCAACACCCGACCTCCCTGGGAAGGGGACCCCGACCCCCTGCCCCTTCCCGGAGGGCGCCTCTCCCGGCTGCAGAGGCTCAGCTGCCACTGCGCAGCCCCGCTGGTTTTCTGCTGTTGCTTTGGGGTTTTTGCTACACTTTAAGTCAACACCCCAGATCCTCCCGACCCCCGGCCGCTATTTTGTTTGCCACTCCAGAACCTGCTCATCTCTGCTGTTCCAGCTGCTGCTCTGACGTTGCTGCTACAGCCCATTTCGCCCTCCGGAGGGGCACCGGGACCGGCTGCCCCAGTGGGTTTGTAAAGGAAGCCCCTTCTCGATCNATATATACACACTAGTAAAGAACTGTTATTCCTTTTCCCATATCTTTGCCTGAAAGCCCCTTAATTTCAAAGTTACAGTAATTTGGAGGTAAGGGGGTCATATTTTCCACTCCAAGGGAGGTTCCTGCCTTCCTTAGCAGACACCTGTCTTTCAAACCAAGTCAGGAGGCAAGCAGACATGAGAGAAATCCCTGGGGAGCAGCTAGGAAGGGGCAGTGTGCACAATATCTCAATCCCTCTCCTCAATCCCCAGCTTCCAGACATTTGATGAAGGGGAGCTTAGGTTGCCTTTCAAACTTTTTTTTTTTTTTCCCCTCAGTAGAAAAACCTAAGAGAGGAAAAAATTGTGGCTCCTCAGAAGGCAATGGAAGGAGCTGTCTCTCCTCTTTGGAGGAAAGGGCTCCAAAACACTTCAGGTTCCCTAAATATTGGCATGCTTTGGGGAGGGAATCTTACAGGGATGCTTCAAGACAAGCACTTTTTTTCTGCCTCAGCATCCTTTATTATTTCCCATCACGCAACCTCCCTTCCTCTCCTGCTTCTGCCCTCTCCGCTCAAATGGCTGTGCACAGGGAATGAAAACAAATACTCTTAGACAGGCAGGGCTGCAACTGGCACAGTAATAAGGTCATTTATGCACCTAAACACACTTTCTAAAAATAAATTACATCCAGGTATAGAGATGTCCTGGCTGCACCATGCCCAGGGAATTATCTTAATGCAAAATTTCTAATAGCCTGGTTTGGTTTGGTTATTTCAAAGCAATCCTGGCCTCATCAGGAGGCCAACAACAAGGGCTTGGCTGATGTGCAGCATCACAAATTTCAGCTCGTCTCAGGTCAAGGGGAAGCCAAGAAAGCTGGTGCTCTGCTGGGCCAGACCTTGTGTTAGAGCCAAGGGTCACCTCTCAACGCACCAGGGCACAGCCAGGCTAAGGGAGCTCTGCTCCACAAGCAGGTGCCATCACAGGTCAGGATCAACATCTCATCCCACTTGTGTGACATGCTCCCTGTCACCAGCATGGGGACAGACACTGCCAAGGTCCTGCCTAGAAAGGATCCCATCTGGAGTGCAGACTTGGTTAGAATTACACAGCAGCCTGGGCTGCAGGAGGCTCATTTGTAGTAATTAGAAGCATGATATGGGCACATGGGACAACATCAATGGACACTGGTAGCTTCAATGGCACAAGTCTCTTTTTTCAGTGGTCAAGAGGAAAAAACTCCTCTGTGCCCTTGAGCTTCTCTTAATAAACCAAAATTATGCAGAATCCTGTTTTTGGCGACGTAACCAGACAAATCACTACAAAACCCACTCCGGGTGAAAACTGAAAGTCAAAATTTTTATTTTAACATGTGTAATTCATGGAATCATTTAGGCTGGAAAAGACCTCTAAGATCATCGAGTCCACCCATTAACTAGTACTACCACATCCACCACCGAACCCTGTTTTTAAGTGCCACAAGAGACCTGTGCATGTGTATGCACAGACACACACATTCCCTGCTCCAATGCACAGCCATATGGGCTGCTTTGCATCCCCAGTCTCCCAGACTGAATACAAACAAGACTTCATATATACTGGAATCTGTAGGAAGCTTAACATTTACTTGGCTTTTATGTAAACACTTACACAAATTACACAAGTTTCAGTCAAGAGTCTTGGCACCCCGCTGTGCTGAGTCAGATAACTCATTACAATTAAAAGCAGAGAGGGAGGCAATCAGGCTCACCTGACACTGGGCCGGTATGGATTTGCTCTTGCAAATGGTTTCCAATTTGTCTTCACAGCAGCTCAGTCTCTCAGGAGGAAACCCCACTGGCATCTGCATGGGAATGCTGCTCCTGCATCCCAGGGCCAGGCTGTGTGCAGCAGGGACCTGGGACATGGGAGTGTCCTAGCCACCAAGGGAGGATGTTTTGGGCTGTGCCTGTATCTGCACCATCAGAGTAAAGCAGAACCTGCTGAAACTTACCTTGCAGGCAGGTGAGCACTGCCCTGGGTACAAATTTTACACAGAGTATCACAGCCTGACAAAAGTACTTCAACAATAACAATGATGATAATAATAGTAATAATAAACAAAAAGGCACGTGGATGTGGTTGGGGATATGGCTTAGTGCTGAACTTGGCAGTGCCGAGTTAACCTTTTTACTCGTGATCTTAGAGGTCTTTTCCAACCTTAAGGATTTTATTATAAAAGAACCCCCCCCCGCTATAAGTACATGTGTCTTGGATTGAAAAACAAGTTTCTGCTAATGAAGGCAGGAGCCTCCTGTGGAATGGAAAATGTAACCCCCCCTTCCCTCCAAATTACTATAATTTTGAAATTAAGGGGCTTTCAGACAACGATGAGGAATAGGAATAACAGTTCTTTACTAACATATATATATAACAAGGCACACAAACAGCAATAGCTATGACAGTGACAGCAAACAGAACCAGTAACCCAGTGCCAGCCCTCTCCTGGCTGCCAGGCCCTTTCCCTGTCGGTGCAGTTCCGCTCACAGCCGGCAGGGGCGCTGGTGGCTCCCGGCCGGGCGCGGTGGTTCCCCCATGGCTGCAGGGGGCGCTGGGGGGCCCGCTGGGGGAGCACATGGCAATGGCGGCCCGGCCCAGACGGAGAGGGATGGAAGAAAAGCTCCACAAACCCCCTGGGCAGCTGGTCCTGGTGCCTCAGTAGGACTCTCAGGAGCAGCAAAGTGAAACGGCAGGAATGAGCACAAAATCCGGGGTGGGAGATGAGACGTATCAAACTCCACATCTGTAGCGGGAACTCCAGGACGCAGGCAGGGCGTGCGGAGATACAGTGTAGTGAAGACTCAGAGCAGTGGCAAAGGAACGGCGGGGGCAGAGTGGCCGCAGCCCAGCTCCCAGCGGGGCAGGGAAAGGTGAGCTTGGGAGCCTGGAGTTTTCCTCTGAGGCACCCCAGCAGATGGTGAAAAAAAAAGTCCCTCTTTTAATGAGGCAGGGTGTTAAATAGGGTCCCAGTGCAACGGCTACTCTAGCAAGCAGAGCTCCGCTCACGGANGTTCCCCCATGGCTGCAGGGGGCGCTGGGGGGCCCGCTGGGGGAGCACATGGCAATGGCGGCCCGGCCCAGACGGAGAGGGATGGAAGAAAAGCTCCACAAACCCCCTGGGCAGCTGGTCCTGGTGCCTCAGTAGGACTCTCAGGAGCAGCAAAGTGAAACGGCAGGAATGAGCACAAAATCCGGGGTGGGAGATGAGACGTATCAAACTCCACATCTGTAGCGGGAACTCCAGGACGCAGGCAGGGCGTGCGGAGATACAGTGTAGTGAAGACTCAGAGCAGTGGCAAAGGAACGGCGGGGGCAGAGTGGCCGCAGCCCAGCTCCCAGCGGGGCAGGGAAAGGTGAGCTTGGGAGCCTGGAGTTTTCCTCTGAGGCACCCCAGCAGATGGTGAAAAAAAAAGTCCCTCTTTTAATGAGGCAGGGTGTTAAATAGGGTCCCAGTGCAACGGCTACTCTAGCAAGCAGAGCTCCGCTCACGGAAGAAGGAAGGCAGCAGAAGGCAGAACCCTGCAGTGGTGATGAATTCTCCCCACAGTGACCGCAGCTTCTCTCCCCTCCAAACGCCAAGAGAACAAGAGACGTCGGCGCTCCACCCAACCCCCCTTTTTCCCAGTCCACATCTCATAGCATCTCTGCCCTACACGAGAAAACCCCGGGTAAAAGACAGTAGCCAGCTGGACCCCTCCCCTGAGATGTGGCCAGGTCTTTTGTCTCTCTTAAGTATCCAATTGTTACTGTCTCCTAGCAACACATGGGGAAAATTCCTTAAGAGGAAAAAAACCAAAAGGAGAACTCCTAAAACCCCAACAACATGCATCACCCCAAACTGCAAGGCAGCATCTATTCCCCCAGTCTCTGCTTTTCTCACTCAGTATCCATAATATGCTAAGCTATTAAGACTATCCTAAGGGAAGTGCTGTGGCTTACAGTGCTGAAGACAAGTGGTGTTATCATTTGCTATTTCTTCTTTTGTTACTACAGTGAATCTTCCTACATCTCTGAAAATAATCCAGTTATTGCTTACCACTGGTAAGGTCACTGTAGCTTTGAACAGAGATTTGGGTAATACTCTGATTACTCTTAAGCAAATATTGCTGAGACTTGAGCAGAAATTTCAGAGAGATTGAAAATCCATTTAACTGGAAACCACAGATGGGAAAATATTCACACTCTAGTGGATATAAACAACAAAAAGAAGGTATAATTTCTCTGTCTTATTAAAAAAAAAAAACTGGTTTATCTGAAATCAACAGCATAAATATATCCAGCTATTAAAACAATATATGATTTCTCATATCATATAACCTTCAAAATACAGCAATCATCGAGTCTTTATTAAATGTTCCCATATGGGCTTCCAAAGGTATTGAACTACTTAAGTGCAATATATGGAAAACAGCAAAAGGTTTGTATCATTTGTGGGAATAAAAGAGCTCCTGAAGAAAAGTAGATCTCAAAGATCAATCTGTAATAAGGAAAGGAAGTTAACATCCCTTACAGTGGTCTTGGAGATAATTCTTCTGCATGGAGCCAATGAGATAACAGCAAAATCTTACAAAATACAGATAGTGCCAAGAAAAGGTGTCTATTATAATTCCTTTGGTGCAATTAATCATAGGTTCTTTACTGTCAGACCATCTCCAGGTAATGGCAAAAAAAAAGGGAAAAAATACCCAACTCTTTTTGTTATTTTTCCTTAAGCAGGAATTAATCATATTGTCACTGGAAGATGCTTTTTCTGACATTGCTTCACTTAAACTGGCCAACTGATATTAAAAACAAAACACAGCACAGACTTGCTGTCCCTCTGCTGAAAGAGCGGAGAAATGCTCAGATTAACCCCCAAGTGTCCTGACAGCTAGGAGCAACCCATCTCAGCGATACCACCAGAAAATCCAAACAAGTGTCCCTGGACAGGGGGAAGGATGAAAAATTCCAGCAGCACTGGGGGTGGCTGCCTGAGCCATAGATGGCTTCTCCTCCTCTTCTCTTTCTTGCAACCACACCGTTTGCTGGAGAATTTCCTCCCAACACCCCCATAATACATCTTCATCCTACAGCAGGGATCTGTACCAGGGTCCAAGCTGAACTCCCACTCAGCCCCCGGTGGGTTTGGCACAGTGACACCCCTATGCCCCTTTTAGAGCTGCATGTTTTTTTTTCTCCACACTCTTTCAGCCTCGTGAGGTTTCCAGCACCGCAAGCAGATAATGCCAGGGCGGGATGTCACAGTGTTGTGCCAGGAGCGAGACAGCCAGTGACGTGCCCCTGGGGACACAGACGGGTGAGCAGGCACAGTGCTGCATCCGTCTCTCTCCTAGGAAACCCACTCCGCCTGCCTCACATGTGCCAAAATCCCAAGGGGATAGTGAAGAGTGGAAATCGTATCATGAAAACCTGTTTAAAGTGATACCCCACTGTCATGCAGCAAAGGCAAGATGTGCGCCTCAGCCCTCCAGATGACTCTATTCCTTCCAGAGAGCTGCCTGCAAGGAAACTGCCTGCCCAGCACCAGCGATATGGCAGCACTATGACAAAGCCTAGCTCTGCCTTTGTCCTGCCAGTCTTTGTCTCCTACCTTCCCATCTCGGACCAAGAAGGGGACAAAGAAGGCCTGGAGAGGAGAGAACCACTGCAGGGCAGCCACTGCCTAGTAAAGACACGAGGGGACAAGGATGCTCAGAGAACAAGGATGCCCAGAGGATGAGTGAGATCCCAGCCAAGGCTAATTCCTCCCTGATGGCTAATGAGTACCATGGGGTTCCCACTCATCTGCCAGCATTGGCTTCTCCTCTCTCTCCCTGCAGCCAGGCGGCAGCGAGTGGCTGCACAGGGATTCAGGCATGTTTTGCAGTGGGAGGTAATGCTCTCGTCCACACTCTTAACATGTTTTCTATTTTGAACCTCAGTCCCAATGTCTTTCCCCTGTTTGCTTCATAATGCTTTCCTCATCAATGCCCACGCTCACTCTGTGGCACAGACACCTGCAGGCTTTTAATTGCTCCTGGATTGCCTTGATTAGATGCTTTCGGGGAACTTTGACTTTTCTCTTAAGAGGTATCCAAGAGACCGGCATAAACTCACAGTGTCAATCCAGAGTGCTGGGCTCTGTTTTCCTTTGTACATACACAGAAGCCAGGGCTTGGGTCTGCTTACACAGATCCCTGGGCATCTACAGTGCTATAAAATCAGTATGCAAAGTACAAAATACTGGCTAGCAGCAAATACACTTCCACTGGGCTAAGGACACGCCTCATGGGCTTATTTCTACAAAAAACCTAAGTATGTTGCCAACTAATCCCCTCTTTCCTACATAGTAACTATATCTGGATTTTTTTTTTTTTTTGCAGCTCTTTCTCTGAAGACCTGTTTCTTCAGAGAAAAAGCAGCAGCCTAAAAAACGGAAAACTAACTATTTAAGAAATAAATTGTATTGGTGCCTTAGGAAGAACATGGGCTATTTTAAGCACATTAGACCGTTATGTTAAATATTAGCAAACAAAAGAATAAAAAACCACATAGTTTTGTGCTTCTTGTTATTGGCACTAAACCCCAGCACACAGGAAAGCCCATGAGATAGGATTTTTAAAACCATTCTGTGAGCTGCAAAATAACCTCCAGGTAAAAAGCGCATTAAGACAGTTATAATCAAAACATCTCTGTCAAGGGTGGATCTCAAATCCACATTCAGGGACAGGTTTAACTTCTCAGCAAGTGAACACAACCAAGCCACATCATTGTTTTGCTGCTAGTGGCAGGATAAAGTTTTCCTGGCCACCTTGCTGGGGCTGGCACTGGCATAGGGACCCAGGATCCACTGCTGCAGGATGCAGGCACTGTGGGGGACCCTGGCGTGCCAAGGGAGCTCAGCATGTCAAAATGCCCAGGCTCCTCACAGCATCCCCCTTCCAACAAGTAGTCTGGATGAGACAGGCTGAGACCTAAGAAATGATGGATGACTCTGAGATACATGAACAGATGCAGCATCTGAGGAGAGGCAGGGCAAAATACAGAGAGCCAGGTAGCAAGCATTGCCTGTGACTATGCTGGCACAGTCCAGCCTTGATGCTGCCAGGGTTTTCAAGAAAGAAATAAAAAAATAATAAAACCCCCAAACTCAGCTGGCACAGACTGCTTTTACAGACATTTGCACAGACACTGGAGGAATATCCAAAGTATAGTTGTGTTTAATACTGTAAGTTTACAAACAGCACCTGATAATGCTGACTGGGTAGAGCACTTCCCACATAAACTTTACAGTCAGGAGGACCAAGAGAAGATACACTCTAACCTGCTTTTAGCCAGGGCTGTATAAATGTGAGGAACCTGGGGAGGCTGCTAGCAGGAAAACAAAACAGGTGGATTTAATGCAGAAACCCGAGCTGGCTCATTAGTGTGGAAGCAGTTGTCAAAGAGCTCAGGTCTGCACAAAAGCACCTACCTGGCCAACTGAGCCCAGCTATTTAACCCAGAGTGAATGAGACTCCACTGGTGGTACCATGCTGCCATGCAAACCAAGGCAGCTGAAACAGCCAGCAAACACCATGTATGGTGGGATTTCATAAATCCAGTCCAATGTCCAGTTGCGCAGAGCAAATCAAATGCACATTGAAATAATGCCACTCGCAATATCAAGGTTCTCACCAGGGACGAGTATGTCATGAATCACTGCTGAAGCCAAATTTAAAAAGATATTGATGCCCAGGCATCCCATTTCGTGCTCATATAACATATGGCACATGTGAATTTTATAGCTTTTGTATGAATCTGCCCAGAATGCCATCATTTTGTGAGATTTCATGACATATTAAAATTAATGAGGATAATTTATTTTACAACTCTTGGCAAAGGCCCTGGGAATGACGAGAACCTCCCCACTAAATTCACTCAGGTTTGTGACTCACAGCCCTAATACCTGGCATCTGTTTGCCGAGTGAAAGACATGATGTTTTTCAAGTCGGTTATTTGATGGATTGGCCTGAATTTATTTATTAAGGTTTCTACAATCCATTATCACTGCAGGAAACGGACGGGGAGGGATGATAGACTAAGCGTGTTTATCAAACCATGTGAAATCTACAGAGACATTCAAAACAATTCTCTCTAGCCATTGCAGCAAAGCGTCGGGCATCTTTATTGATAGCCCAACTGTGCATTGCACAGCTGGCTTTCAAAAACCCAACAGAAGACTATGATGTATAAGGACAATACAGGAAAAGGCTGAATTTTCATGTTTTGTGATAAATACAACAGTGCTAGAGTAATTTCTAAAGGACTCTGCCCACCAGTGCACAAAACAGTATCTAAGATATCGGCAGGTGGCAAAACTCTCCTGCGCCATTGGAGAAACCCAGGCAGTGACAGACAGCATTGGAAAGCAGCCGGGGCCAAGATATTCCCTGCTATAATGATTACTGTGGAAGAGAGTGGTTTCTGCAATGTGTATCCACAAGATTCAAAGCCAAGAGCTGCTGGGAACTTTGAACAACCACAGAATTCGGCAGTAAATCTCTAATGAATGGTTAACACCTTGCAAATCTTTTCAAGAGCAGGGAATGGTATCAAACTAGTAGCCTGCTGCAAAACTATGTGCGCACAAGATACAAAGTCAGTGTTTCAACCAACTAATCATGAGAAAAGAAGGGTTCATGCAAGGTCCCTTAGTCCAGCCACCTGCCCCAAGAGGTAGCGGAATTGATTGTGTGAGTAATTGTGTGCGTCTTGGACCTTGGCTACGTCTGTGCATGCAGGAAGAGGCAGCGGAAGAAATCAACTGCAGCAGGATATTGTGTGTAACAGCTTCGGCTGTGCTCACGTCTGAAAAAACAGTTAGCAATCCCTGTACCTGAAACAGATCACGCATCAACTTCTGCAAAATTTATTATTCCCTTATTTCCTATTGCAAATTGGTTGACTGAAATCCTCCAAGCATCGCAACCAAACAAATCATCCTAATAAACATGAACTGAAGGGAATGGGTGGAGACAAATCTGCTTAAATGAGCACAACTGGTAGTTACTGAACACACAGCTATGAAAACTTGAGTCTGTGTCTACGGAGATGTTTTCCATTAAAAAACATCTTGTTAATAGCAAATACTCTTGGACTACCTCTCCACAATGTAAAAAATCATGTGCAAAATTACATTCTACTTCCAAGACGCCATATACATGAAC
The DNA here is from genome assembly GCA_013399195.1 of Dicrurus megarhynchus. NCBI lineage: Eukaryota > Metazoa > Chordata > Aves > Passeriformes > Dicruridae > Dicrurus > Dicrurus megarhynchus. The sequence continues at coordinate 44,665 of VXAD01000132.1, read as the reverse complement.
AGTAGAAAAACAGTATTATGAAAAAGGAATTTCCTAGTTCATGTTACTGTGCCAAAATGGCTGCACTGCAACCAAACACATCAACTGCACCATCCACAAAAGAGCCAGTATCTGCCCAACAGCAGTCCACAGTCAGAATCACAACTGATAAGGACAATGATGATGATAAATGAAGTTGGACCCACAACAACTGGCTCTGAATTACACTTTGATTCTATTATTTCCGTCTCCCCAGACACATATGCTCAATATATTGAGAACACATGGTGACATGGTGACACATGGATTTGCATCTATTTCAAAGGTATGCAGAGTCACATAAGTGGAGCAGGAGTGTGTGCTTGCTCCAGCCAAGATACTCATTTATTCTTCATATGCATTTATGTGTGGAAATGGGCTCGTCAGCTTTGCTGCTTGGTTCATCCATAATTAATATCTGGATGCCAAAGAGAATAAAAGCTGACACAAGATCCAAGTATTCCAAAACTCTGCAAGCTCTCTGGATACTTGAAAACTAAAGAAATATCTTGACCTGAAAAGGAGACTTTCCATTTCCAGTTTAAGCATGCGCTAAATTGTACAGACACGTTGGTCCAGGGTGTTGACCCCATGTCTCAGCTGATGAAGGATGACCTTGCAAGATGGAGTGATCACACAGTAATGCAGAAACAAGAAGAGATTTTGCTTTAACAACTCTTTTCTGGGAAATGATCAAGTGGAAACAGTGCCACTAAATTAAGGGGGGTTGGAGAGTCAAAAACAGGGAGGGGGGAAAAACCAATACAAAAGAGCTTTCATGCACCACCAAACCATGACAAGGATGCAGATGGCCATGCCTTGCTCCCACAAGAGGGGTTTGCTGGAGAAACATTCCCTGAGAGACACCTCAAGTCCCTGTTCATCACACCCCATCCTGGGGCCCTGTTTTCTCCTCAGGGCAATCACAGCACTCAACTGGCTGGGATGCAAAATTTTGACTGGAACCAAAGAATCTTGAATTGGCTTTGCAATTTTGTTTCTGGAAACTTCAGAGCAGCTCTGTCCTTCCCTGTTAGACTGGGGAACACTGTTCATGTATGGTTTCTCTGAGTCTCCTTGCTTTTAAAGGTCCAGCAGACATAACCAGGATCAGGAAATGGATAAACACACTTGGAAAAAGTCATTAAAACACTTGTAATGTTCCCTTAAACATTTACTGTTGTGCTTTACTGGAGGACACCACATGCCCTCTGTGTGCTGTGATCTCTACCAAAGGAAGTAATCCTGGTTCTTCTATGCTCTAACCCATGGCGAATCAATCTGGATCACCACATTATACCTGTCCCTAGAAATAAGGAGGCATTTCTCCAGGGCACTACCTTCTATTCAACTCAACCCCTCTGGGAAGCCCCTTGGCAGACTGCCCGTCCCAGGTTTTTTTTACACTTTTTTTTTTTCAGAGGACCTGGGCAGAGTTTAGGTGCTGACTGACCTAACATCAAACCCTCAGCCATCACCTCCGTAGTACTAAGGCTTGCAAATCCATGCAATGCACCAGCAAGGTGGGATTATATGTTGGTATAATTGACCCAGGAGCAGATATGATCCCTGCTCACACCTTGGTGAGGTGAGAGGCTGAGGCTGGTGGACAGCTTGCTTTCGAGTAGCTGTCAGAGATGGAGGTGAAGTCATCGTGAAACAGAGGCACTGTGGTAACTGTGAGGTGAGAAAGAGGACATACAACCCCCTACGAATCCTGAGCCACACTTTTATGCCAAGCAGTTAGGGATAGACTCCGTTCACTGTAAACATGCTTCTTGTTTGCAAATAAAACTAATGCCACAGTAGAATCTGCTTACAGAATGTCAACACGAGTCTGAGATATGTTTTCTCCCCCTACAAAGAGAAGATTAACCATAGTACTTTTGGCAACTCATATTTCCATTAATAAGAGCGCTATCTCATGAATAAACCAAATTATCAACTATCAAAATCCAAAGTTTCCTACAAGAGGAGTTTCAGCAAATGAGGAAAACAAAGTCTCACTTGCTGTTAGCAGAAGGATGATCCATCTTTACCTTCCCAGATGCTCTGGGCATTTGGCATCACAACCACAACACAGTAAGTCAATATACATATTATATATATTACATATGTTATGTATCAGTACTCTGGGTCTCCAAAGGCATAGGATTACAGATCACTCATCAACAGCAAGGCTTATGTGTGCTATTATCCAAGTAGTTCAGGCTTCCAACTAGTGTAACTGTCTTGGGTGATTTAAATAAGAATTGAAAATCTTCCCACAAGACTGAAGCAGCACCATCGAATTTGTAAATACCTTGGGCCCCACAGAAGGATATTAATGCTAATATAAGGAATTCAATGCAAATGAAAAATGAAAAAAAACCCTCATTACAGAGTTTCTTGTAATGACAGTGCTCAAATATAACCACAACAGTCTGCTTTTGATTAGAGCAAGCCGTTTAGTGCCGCTGTTATTATTTGTTGTTTCTATGGTTCCTTGGGTGCACATCATTCTTCCCAGACAAACATGGAGAGAGGCTCAAAAGCTTCTTCACTGAGATAACAAATCCTGCTGGATTTCAGCAAGATCAAGCCCATGCACACCTCCGCCCTCCTCCCGGTTCCAACAGTGCTTTCCATATGGACTTGACTTCTCTTTTCTCCTTTTTGGAGAAGTGAGGTTCCTTTACACATTGAGCCACACTGGGAACTTTCCATGTTCTCCTATCCATCACCAGAAAAAGTTCACACTTTTATTACATCTGGAAAAAAGTCATTCGCACCTTAAGGAGAATTGTTTGGGGTTCATTTAAATTGGCATAGTGCCATGGATGCAAAAAAAAATGGCCCCAGGTGAGTACCTCAAATTAGGCACACGATCCCCATCCAGTTGCCTCCAAGGTACATCTACACGGCCAGCACCCAGTGACCCTTCAGCCATCACAGAAGTACCCTTCCTTCAGACTTCTTATCTGAGGCTTATTTTGTTGGTTTTTTTTTTAAAGGAAAAACCCAGCAAAACAAAAAACCTCCAGCAATCTGTTGGGTCAGAGGGTTAGAAAACGGGAGTCCAACTTTAATTAGGCTGTGGTGGTTAATGGCCCCACAAGCCCATATTTTTTACATTGCATGCCCAGATTTGCGACCTGGGTTCCCCAGCACACGCCTTCATTTGGCTGCAGGAGGTGACGCCAGGCACACAAAAGCGGCTGCACAGCTACAGGGTCAGTTTGTGTAGCATTGGTGAGGCAATACAGCTGATAAGAAATACATCCAGTGCCTGGATATACTGAATGCTCGGGAGAACTGGGCTCATATTAAACAACAAAATAGTCATCTGTTGTGTAGGGATGCACGTCTGAAAGAATGGTTTCCAGACTGGACCACACCACTGGTAAACAGAGATCGAAAAAAATCTGTCTATTAAAATAGAATAAGAAGAATAGTATCTACACATACAGTACATCTATAGCACACATATATCTTGCTCACATTTTTCCAAGGAGCCTTTATGACAGCTCTCCTTTAATTTGTGCCTCTTTTGTACCAAGATTTCTCTTTTAAGCATGAAGTATTTTACTGATGCAGCACGTGGCTTTCTACCTTAGAAAAAAATTTGAATGAGAATTGCCACACTTTGCTTTTGCCCGCCCAAATTCTCCCAGCTCTGGATGGCTGGGATGGATTGTGATGCTGGAGCTCAGACAGCAAGAAAAACAAATGCGAAGTTGTTTTTATTTTTATAGTACTTCCATGTGTAGTACATAAACCCCTATTCAGGGTAAAGAAAACCATTGTGGAGCTGGAGGGAGGGATAATCAGAGTCCAGAGATCTCAATAAATACATCAAACTATCAAACTGTCAGATTTGGCTCTTTCTTTTTCAATTTCAAAGGCACCAAACAAACAATTGGAATTAACAAAATATCATTTAGAAAGGCCATATAATAACAAGGTTGGTAATAAATCACGTTAGCAAAGCATCCCAGTACAAACTTGTGTGGTAGAGCAAGACACTTTGGGAGTAAAACACTGTTCTCCACTCCTCATTACTACAAACTTGCTTTGCTGCCAGTGACATGTTGTTCTCAAAGTTACTGAAAAATTTCCTGCTTGTCAGTGATTTTAAAGAAATATTCACTATGGGTTGAAATTCCCACCCAAAGCTGCTTGGGTTGCTGTGGGGCAGGTCACCACATTCCTGCTCCTCCTGTCTGCCTGGATGCTGGACCAGAGGTGATGGGGAACTAGGACCCTGAATCCTGACAAAATTTTACCTATTGTTACAATTCCACAATTTGATTTTTACTCCACTTCTCACATCTGTTTGCCAAATCCAGTTATTTGCTTATCCATTTCATTTAAACGTTATTTTCCTCTTCGACATAAACAGTTTATTAGTGGAGAGCTACTCTACAGCAATATTCCACCCTCTTACTTATGTAAATACTGTTTATTAATGACAGACACAGAGTGCAACACCTGAACCAAGCCCTGTGAAACTTTGCACCCACACTTGGGCAGAAAATCTGAGAAATGTGGGAAGGTTTGATGGGGTGTAAATCAGAGGGAACCCCAGCTTCCTACCAGGGAGCTGTTGGAGCTCCAAGCACCTTGCCATGCCAGGCAAGGCTCTTCATGCACCATGAGCCACCCCAAAACGCAAACCCATTTTCTGCAAGTTCCAAGAGGCTCTAAAAAGGCACATTTTTCTGAGTGAAAACGTCTGACTGTGGCAAGGTCAGGACAGCTTTTTGCTTGGTTGTCACCATTTTACCCCACAGTTGGAAGGAATCCTGCCAGAGGGATCGAGTGAAATGGCAGTTACAGTATTATGGCAAGAGATTTGCATCACAGATCAGCAGCTGACGTGATGAAAACCAATATTCCCCAGTAAAATGGTATTCCCTGAATGACTGACCATGCAACTCAAACAAGTACAAAAGAAGAAAAAAGTCTGTAGGTCAAATTACTTAAAATCTTGTCTAATCCTTGTTTACTTCACTAATGACAACAAATTCTCTCACTTTTCATCTGCATTACTTCAGCTGTTTATCAGAATTTCAATAAAGAGCTTTCTTCTTTTTCTTATTCCTGATTACTTCCATTTTCTATTTAGAGGTTTCAGACTTCAGCTTCGAACACTGGCTCCACTCTGCTGCTTTTCATCTTGCACCAGCAGACTTGTGGCCGACTGAAATACGGTAACATCTCCTCTGCCTGCCCCCGAGCAGAGCCCAGGGCAAGGTGCAACTCCCTGGATAAACACCCTGTGAGTCACTTTGTTACTGAGGCTGGGTGCAAGCTAATTAATTGACCTTATCATTCCTCTGTACTGTATTAATTCAAGGCAGCCTCCCCAGAAAGGCTGGCTGCCTCGCAATTACAGCATTCAGATGTTGTAAGTTCATGAGCCAGAATCAGTAAACATGATGCAATTATAAAAATAAGTTGATGTGGAAAATCAATTTAAAGGGTCCTCGAGAGAAAAAGCACTTCTAGATAAAACGCCTCATAAAAATGCACATAAGAGCACCCTGGCTGCAGCACAACCAACAACCCAGGACTGCATTTTATTTCATACTGGGTGAGTTACACCCCAAGATTCTGCCTTTCCCATCCAGTCATGTATCCAAGGTCCACAGTCCTGGATCTGCTCCCGCTTCCCAAGCCACTTTGACTGGACCACACCAAGCACTCAGCCATTTGGAAGATTGACAGGATGGGTCCTCTCCTGTTGTGCTTCTTACTGTTTCCCAGGGTTTCTTTTTGATTTTACTGTCATGTTAGTTCTGAAATCCTGTGATAATCACCCTTAATCCGGCTGTCACCATCCCAGCATTTGTTGCCTTGCATTTAGTCCAAGGACGGGGTGAAGGTGTTTTATACAACCTAGTCACAGACAGATGAGCTTTTAAGTGCAGAACTGTTTCTACTTGCAAACCAATTTCCATAAGGGAGACAAGAAAGCCTTTGCACAACCCTGCACTTTCACATGGTCAGCACATTCTCTTGGCTCTCCTGGCAGCTCACAAAACCACTGTCCACCGGCTTTACTGCCTGCTTGCAGGACTGGACAAGAGAGGACAATTCTGTTCACCAGTGGCTTCTCCCTTCTTTGGAGGTCTCAAGAAATTCAAGTGGTTAAATCTCTAATATCATCAGAGGACTCAGGGGAATCATGGCCTCTCATAGTCTGCGGTCACCAACACGTGTTCTTAGTCACAAGACCGTCTCTTCAGGATGCTCTGCCCTACATCTCCAACAGCTAGTGCATGGGCTGAAGGGAGGGCACCTACACCTTAGGAAAAAGCCCAGCTGCAAAGCAGGCACCATACAAACATGTGCCCAGGATGCTTGTAATCGTCTCAAGGAGAGAACAAGTTTATAGAATCACAGAATTGTTTAGGTCAGAAAAAACTTTCAAGATCATGAAGTCCAACCATTAACCCAGCACCGCCAAGCCCACTACTAAACCATGTCCTTGAGTGCTTCTTCTGCTTTACTTTTAAATACCTTCAGAGATGGTGACTCAACCACTTCCCTCGGCAGCCTATTCAACGCTTGACAAACCTTTCAGTGAACAATTATTTCCTGATAGCCGATCTAAACCTCTCCTGGTGCAGCTTGAGACCTTTCCCTCTTTTCCTCTTGCTTGGGAGAAGAGGCTGACCCTCATTTTGCTACATCCTTTCAGGGAGTTGTAGAGAGTGGTAAGGTCCCCTCTGAGCCACCTTTTCACCAGGCTGAGCCGCCCCAGCTCACTCACCACTCCTCATAAGCCCTTAGGAGTGTTCCTCCCTTCAATTTCTACCAGCATCTTCTACGAGAGTCCTGTGAGTACTGTGAGGAGCCTCACCTTGCTGGAGCCAGGATTACACCTTCCTTGCCCTCAACTTGACAACAGCAGGAAGAGCTGAGAGGGTGTGCAGAGAGACACTGATACAGTGACTATCTGAGCACCACTACAGCCACATAGGTTGGGTTGACCCTGAGGGGTCCTGGGGCAGGTGTTGCAGAAGAGCACAAGTTTTGGGATCTCCTGGTAGAGAATCATCCCTGTGCCCCTTTCTGCACTCCAAGCAATGAAACAAACTGTCTGAGCATTTGGGCAGAGTGCTATCCCAGCCCTCATGCCAGCATGTGCCGGATGCCATGGCAACTGGTGCACTGAGCTAATGATGTCCAGCCACAGTTACATCGCCTCATTAGAAAGCCTTTGCCTGGCATTGCCCTCTTTCCCTGTTCTGCCTGCAAGGGGAAGAGACCACTCCAGCCATCACACTGCAGGGCCCTTCCCTCCCCTCCTTCCAGCAAAAATGACAGGCTCTCCATCAAGGTGATGGAGCTGGACCTGACAAACTCTCCACTGCTCTTCTACAAAAAACCCCATTCCATGAGGAAAATAGAGGTGGGTGAGCTGGAGAGGCGATGCTATCCCTTGTATCCAGCATAGCCCCTTCCCTTTGCCTCTCTTCACATGGTGTTTAAGGCAGCTCAGCAAAGCATCCCGGACTCGGGGCTGGCTCCCACCCACCGGTATCCACACAGGACCCTGCTTGGTTGGACTGGCCAGCACCATTCCTGTGCTCTCTGCGTGTGGTCCCTGTTCAAGCACCATCTGTCTTGAGTTTAGCACAATAATGCTGCAGCCCCACCAATTAAAACAGGCTGCAGAGTTAAATCCTGAATAAATGCAAAGTTAAGTAAATGATCAGCAGTGAAGATAAACAGCACAGAGATGGGTCTGGTACTGAGGTGGGAGCCAGAGGGGCTGGGACACCACAGAAGGTGATGGCATGGACCCCACAGTGATCCCAGGTAGAGCCAGTCCCATTCCCGACCTTTAGACTGGTGATGGCGACACCAGGACACTGCTCACTATCTTTAATGCAGACTTAACTGTTCATTTTCTGCTGCATAGCACCTCACTACTCCAGGGTCAGGTGAAAATGCAATTATTATCCAGCCTGCCTGGCATCCTCCCCATTCTAACCATTCCACGTCATACTGGAGGAACAGGGTGAGATGCTCCCAGTGCCTGCATCCAACCCCTGCATGCGACAGCCTGTTTGAGGCACCGAGTCCTGCAGGTCCTGCCTGCTGTCCCAGTACTGCATCTACCAAGGAATTTAGGGGACATAGGAGCTCTAAGATGCTGTTAGAGGAGCAGCTCTGCACCATGCTCCTGGTGCACGGGCTGTCCAGCTCCATATCCCAGGTCCATCCACCCCATGGGCATGACAGGACACACACCCTTGCAATAGCACATCCTACCAATCCCACTGGAGAGGTCCTGCCGGCTCCAGTGGGAATGAGACCATTTCTTAACCTAGAGGATGCAGCTGGAAGCTACTCAGTAGGGATAGTTTAGATAAGCATCACATAAAATATCTGAATCCCAGTTCTTGTGCAGAAATATATCTGCTTGTATTTACCACCCACATACTATTTTATTAAGACAATCTCAAACAAGAATTGTTGCCATTGCTCAAGTTTATTTTAACATATGGCCAACTGAGCCTAAGAAAAAACACGTAAAATACATTTTAACATGCTATTCTTGTCTAATGGTTTAAAAAAAATTTTTAATGTGCAATATATATATTTATACATTCCAAACATTTGGGGAGGTGTACATTAAAAAATTATATCAGTCACAAGTTGACTCTTAAATGAAAAAAGTACTGTGGTTCCTTTGTATTACTCCAAAACCACTAGCATTGCATTAATTTTCAATAGATAAAAGGTAATTTGTAGCTTCATAAATTCTGTTCAAGACACGGTAATTCTTACCTGGTCACAGCTGTCAGACATTGATAGGCTATATCATGGTGATGGGTTTTTAAAACCAGAGATGGATGTGTTGTGAAAATCCTGAGGTATTTAAAAGGCTGAAAAATTCTTTCAGTCCAGAAAAAGCCCATCTGAAGTCCTGGCTGGGGTTAGCTGCTTTCTCTACAGTTCAAGAAAGCACTGAAACACACACCTAATACCAAGCACAGGAGTCAGTTCTGCTGCCTTTGATAAACCATTTGTGCATGCAACTTTAAGCACACAATTTGCCACATAATTATGGGTATTGGGACCCCATTAACTGAAAACCATTTGCAGAATCAGCATCCTTGGGGTTTCCAGCTCCCTCATCCCATTTGCACACAGGTACGGTGCAGGCACCCATCCCACTCCTATAAACAGGGAATGCTGCTTGCCTCTCCACTCTCAAATTATTCCCCCAGGCCTTAAAGAGTGTCTGGTGGTGCTGATCATCCCCACAAAAGTGAAGCACAGTAACACATCAAACCACCCTTGGGCTGGCCTGGAGAGAAAGCATTCCCTCTATCCAGGTTGTTCAGAGTCACTCACTCCCATAGAGGAGCACCTTGATCAGAGACCAGTATGTGCCACCCAGCCAGAGGGATGCTGGAGCCTCAGAGGGTGCAGCCCATGAAGAGAGACCACAGGGCAGCCCAGGCTTCCCCAGCGAAGTCCCTGAGCTGTTGTGATCCACCTACCCATTCCCACATTGTTTTCTCATCCATGAGATGCAGACCCAACCAAGGGTGGCAATCACAGAATCATTTAGGTTGGAGAAGACCCTTAAGATCATCAACTCCAAGCATAAATTTATCACAATGAGTCTTGCTCCTTCCATGATGCCATATAACCAGAACATGCCAGCCATTCCCTGGTGGAAGACAGGCTCCCAATGCATCAGTGACCACACCTAGGGCTGGAAAAAGTCCTTGTCAAAAGCACGGATGAAGTTACAGCTGAACACCTCTTCATCAGTTCCTGCTTCTCATGCTTGAAGGGACGTGGCTCTAAATGTATTTATCCTCACATGAAAGCCCACTCTGCAGAATTTAATTGAATACATTCTAAAATATCAGCTTTGTTTCTTCACCAATAAACCAGAAAGTTGCTCTCTCACATGTTTATTTGAAATAGGGATTTAGCAAGTATTAAATGCTCTCCTCTCAGCTACAGTTCCAGACCAGGATTTAAATATCTGTGTTACAAGACGAATTCTAGCTTTAAACCGCAGTAAGCACATTCTAAAAAAGGAATAAAATAATCAATTCCATGTGCAAATCTCTGCCCTCCTGGTAACCTTCCTGACCCAAATACAACCAATGCTCTGACCGGCATGGGATGGTCCCCTTGCTGTAAGCTTAAAGTAAAGGAAGCCAGAAAGCCAAGACAGAAAACACTCCCTAATTTTTGCAGTTTTCAGCTATTACCCTCAAAGGACAGAGGGTTGGGGGGAATGAACTCTGAGACCACTTGCAAAGGACACTCTGCACACACGCAGCATTCTTTATTAAGTATCTACATATTGACTCGCATCCTGTTTTGCTGTAAACCATAATGTTACTTCACCGCTGTCTGAAAAATGCAAATTCCAGCAGATCTGGCAAAACACTTTAGCCACTGCTTAGCTTCCAGTCCAGCAGTTGCTCAATGGGGCTATTCATGAGCCCTGCAGAGACTTTAATCCTTTCTGCACCAAGTGGTGCTGAGCTCTTTTCCTGGTTGCAATCTGGAGTTCCCAGCAGGACATATTTTCACCTCTGCCCTTACCTCCTCTCTTCGTGCTGCACATGATGTAACAGCCAAAAAAACCCCAATAAACCAAACAAAAAAACCCCCAAAAAACAAACAAACAAACAAACAAAACCCCCACCAACAAAAAAAAACCCCAAACCAACCATCCAAAAAGCCCCCCAAAAAATCACAGAGAATGCAATGACTTTGATTTGTTTGCAGTGTTGGCCTGAAGGCAGCCATGGTTCAGCACAAGCAGTGGGCAGCAAAGGATGGTATTGCTGATCCCAGCCTGGCTCACCATTACAGACACAGCAGAACTGTTATTTTCTATATTTCTAGGACACCACTCATACAGAAAACACTCAAGATGAACCTTAGATTAGGTACGGGGTTACCATTTTATGAAATGCATTTTTAATTTCTATTTTTTAAAGAGAAAAAGGAGAATCATATAGCTTTTTACATCCAATGAATCCAACGCCTTATAATTAGGGCTGCTGGTTTCCAAGGTAACAAGGATCCAACTCTCTTTTACGTGAAGTAAAAATAAAGAATAGCTCCATCCAGCTACTGGTGTGGTGTGGGCACTTTAAGCCAACCCACCATGGGATGGTGCTGCAGACATGGTGGACCTTGGAGCACCCAGGGCAGTTCTGCTCTGCTGCCACTGCCACCACACTGGAGGAGGGACACATAGAGGAATACTCTGTTTCCAATCCAGCCAAAATCATGGACGTGGGCAAGGTGTAGACAGGGATTTCTCCAGCCTTCCCACTGGTGCCTGTGTCCCCTTGGTGGAGGACTCCACCGCCACCACCACCCCTCTTTCTGCAGGAGCAGCATCGCCCACACCCCTCTCCAAGGGCTACAGCCTCCTCTGTGATGACTTCACCTCTGCTAGTAACCTCCAGAGCCCCATGGACTCCAGAGGAAAATAAACTCAAGTTATTTTTCCCTTTTACACTCCTCTTATTTTAGGAATTTGAAATATGTGTAAAAGAAAAAAGACACACCTATCATAGCTGGAAAAACACGCTGTGGGTAGGATGTGACTCTGGCAAGCACAAAATCACAGGAGGATCTGCACCGACTGTCTAAAGCAGTAATTTGCCTGGACCAGGCTTCCGTAACAGATGCTGCCATTTATATATGTAATTTAGTATTGCTTTTTCTAATATATAAGAGGAGTGTGTGAGTGTGTAACTGTGTGTGTCTGAGTGGGTATGTGTAACTGTGTGTGTGTGAGAGAGTGTGTTTGAGTGTGTAAGAGTGTGAGTGTGCAAGAGTGTGTGAGAGTGTGGAACAGTCATTACAAAAAGTCATCACTTTTGCACCAAGGCTTGGGCACCTGGAAAACTCAGATGTCCCAAAGCCTACCAGTCACTTGTATAAAATATGAACCTGGTTATTTTCTGGATGGTTTCTCCCTCTTCCCCTGCTTCTGGCAACCCAGAGCCAGAGCCTGTCTTCAGAGCAGCTGAAGGCACATGGCCAGTGGGACAGCCCCTCTCATGGACAGTTTGACTTTGTACATCCCATGGAATGTGAAGGAAGTTCCTGGCCACCCCCGTCACCAAAATCTGGAAGATCATTTTCAATCAAAGCAGCCCTCTGCAGCCCTTGATATATTGTATTCCACTGTCATATGTCAGGTCAGAGTCATTCACACAGTCAAAAAGCCTGGTTACATCCACACACCACCTAAGCATCAGAGCTAACAGGATGTCTCTTGAACAAAACAAACCCAATTATTTGCACAACATTGGACAAAGGGTTGTTCACTTCTGCAGAAGAATGCCTGTGATGTTTAAATGCTTTCCAAGAAAAACCTTTTCCTTTTTTTGCTTCACATCCAACCACAAAGCTTTTTCCTTATCTATTAGGAATTTTTATTACAGATAAATTGTTGAGAGAATGCGATTGGCTGAGTAAATTTGTAACTGCTACTATATTATAAGCCAATAGGAAAAGAGATACAACTTGCTTGAGCTTCCAAGTACTGCTTTGAGAAGAAACATGGCCATCAGTGCAGCCCTGGTGCTAGCAAGGACCTGTGGGCAGCCTGGGAAGGTCCTTCCCTCTCCCTCATCTGCTTCCCCACCTGGATGGTGGACCCTGCTGAAGGAAGTTACCTGGGTTCAGAGTAACCCAAGCAAGGTGGTCCCCCATGCAGGGGCACCAAGCCATGCAAAGTGATGCTGTGGATGCCAGAAGTCCATGTGGGCTCAAAGGAAGAAGATAACTTACAGGACAGAAAGGCAAACAGGGACACCTAATACCTGGAAATCACCATGGCTTACTAAGTCCCCAAACTGGAAATACTTTGGGTGTGGGAACACATGCGAGAGACCGTCACAGTGCTCTCTCCCTAGCACTGTCACAAACACTCCCAGTTACCTGACTCAACCCCTCCTCTCTGCTCTCAAGTTGTGTTCACCTTTGCATTCCAAGAACCAGAGCATCTTGTAAACCACCAAATTAATGTTTGCTTGTCTGTTTTTTTAGTTGAAAACATACAAATGCTACATTTGACAAGCCACTCCTTTTGCTTCCAGACACTTCAGACCTGTTTGTTTCCCCACTTTTCCACCACATGCTTTGGCTGGTTATAAGCAACAGGGAAGTTTTACCAAGGAAGTTTTTCAACCCAAGCCTAACGTTAAACAAAGCTCAGATTCATGGGACACTCTACATAAACCCAGCAGAAACATAATATGGCATGAGACGTTTGCAGAATCCACTCTGGAAATCCACAGAGGTGCTTACAAAGACATCTACCCTGATCAAAGTGATTTATATTTTTCATGAGTGAGCAATTTTCTTACTAAGAAAGAGACAAATTTAATTTTTAATTTGATCCCTATCAAAATAATATTTTCTTGTTGCTATGACAGCTGAAAGGAAAACTTCTTCCCTCAGCAAGAGCCAGCTAACAGCACTGCCGCACGTCCCCCAGCAGCAGCTCGGGGAGGGAACACAGCCATGTGCATCATTTTTGGCTCTCGGTGGCTTTGATTTGATGGGATTTTTTAAAACGACATTCTGAAGCCAAGAAGTAGAAAGTGTCTTTGGAGAGACTGAGGGGAAAGAGCTACAAAACATGGGAGTCTCATAACGCCTGTGGGACCGTGGACTCTCCAAAGCCCTGCAGATCATTCTGGGGACCCTATGGGTGTCACACCAGGCTCCTGGGATCAGCTGACCTACACCATAACCCAAACTGCACCTCTAATCCAAGATGCACAACGCTGGGAGGGGAGAAAAAAGACATCTGCTGACCATCAGTAGATATGGCAAGAGTCCAACAACAATAACAGAACGGGCTTAAATACATAACCGTTCTTTTCCTTCCACTCCTCCTCCATGGCTACCATCCTTGCAGTACTGAAGAAGTGCCCTGATGAATAAATATCTTCTTTCCCTTAGCAACAGTTAGCAACAGAGTCATGGTTTTTTTGCCTTGCTCAAAAGAAACACATCTCAAACTAACATAGATGATTTAAACGGCAATAAATATAGGACGTGGGTGTAATCAAAAATCGCTGAAACGCACATCGCACTTTTTAGCCTGGGTTATTTTAAAGCATGAGCAAAACTGCCAATGATCTGTAGAAAGAGCGAGGAGAGGGCTAAAGGGGAAAGGAAAATCACAGCAAGATTTGAGGAGGACAGAGAGATACTGTCCATTCCTCCTGTGCAAAGCCAAGGCCAGGAACAGCAATGAAACCCGAGGTTTGCCTTCAGCCTTGAGTACAATTTGAGTTTCTGCAGCAGATTTCACTTTTTACAAACTGCAAAGGTCGCATATAGTCAAAAATCTGTTAAATGCATAACCTCAGTGCACAGCAAATGTATTCTTTTCACAGCTCTATTACTTTAACAGTTCATTTAAGATGTCTGCCTTGCATTTTTCCATTTGGTGTTGGGAAAATGTTTTCTTTCACCTGGCATAAAGCCCAATTCAACAGAAAAAGAAAGCCCTCCCCGTTTCCATGGGGCCCTGCAGTATAAGACATGGGACTGATTTTACCTTAAACAGGCTACTTTCAGATCTGTCACCAGTATTTTGGCCCAGGCTCTTTTCCTCCCCTGTCATTTAAAGGATGAGTTAATCCTTTGCTGGTTCCTTGATGCATCAAGGGCAATTCCCTACCACCACCTCTGCTCCTCTAACGATTGTCATCACCACCTCCACCACAATCCATGAGAACCATCTCCCTGCAGCCCTTTCCATCCCACATCCTCCCTCAAGCCTTGGTCCCAAAGAATGCAAAGCTGTGCTGCCACCAGTAAAGCATCACAAGACACAGGTCTAGCTGGGGTTTTGGTGACACCTCCCTGCTCCTTCTCCACCAAGAGAAATATTCCTGATTTTCATACAAATCACAACAGGAATCACAGCTGGACCACAGAACACAGCCTGGTTTCTACCCAAAACCAAACAATGCCAAATATCACTGAATGCAAGACAAAACCACGGCATGGTCCTGCTGATATGGCACCACGAGAGGGTAGCCTGAGGGTCCAGCAGTTCCATGGAGAAAAGCAGATATTTGGGATGCCTGGCTCCTGCAGATGGGGGGGTGGAATGGCAGTTGGAGCCAGACAGTTCCAAAATGCCCTGATTTTATTTCTCTAGAGAGAAATAAAATACATCACAGGTAAAAAAATATCTGAGAGAGATAACAGCATCTGTTTCCTGCTGAGTTTTTCAAGATAAAAAACTGGTTGAATTTTTTTATTTTTTTGATTTCAAACTGAAGCTGGAGATGGCAGAAGGCATCTCTGCAGCCAAGGAAGCCCAGCTCCCCAGATGACGCTGCGTAATGCCACATCTCCTTCTTCATCCTGTTCTATTCCAACAATGAAAACCTGCTAGGTGCTTTTCTCTAATTACCTATTGACTTCAGAGAAGAAGCCCCCTACTCAGTGATGAACTGGGGAATGATTCCTATGTCACACTCTGTCAGGACACCGTGCTGTAACGCACGTCACAAGGCTGTGCCGTATGGATTTGTAGCTAAAATGACTCAGTAGAATGATGCCAGCTGTGCCGACTGAGAATTGGGCTGCTACGTGGTTTTCTATTGTGTGTAGATGTCTAAGTCCCTAAGCCTGAAGCAAAATAATTTATAAGCTTCAAGTAGAAAAGATCTGCTCCCAAATCCTCATAGCTTTTCAATCCTAGTCTCTAACACATTATACTCTTTATGTATTTAACGTGCCCTTAAGGTGGGGATTAGGCAGACATTTGATTACATCTTTTATGTTTATGGCAATTCATTTCCAAACCTTTACAAACTTTAATTAAATGGTACATTTTTACCGCCTCATCCTGAATTAAGAGAGAACAGCAGAGGAAAATCTGTCCTCAAACAGAATTTACATTTCTAAAGCACCTTTTTTTGTGCAAGCACCTTTCGGGCGACTGCATAAAATCATCCTGAGCTGCCTTAAGATGTATCAGTGCAGACATCAAAGCAGCTCCAATACCCAGCCTCACGCAGACCCACACACAGCTGAGACCACTGTGTTCACAAGTACGAAATAAAACAGTTCCTGCTGAAACCAACCATTGATCCCCTCAAGAGATGGCCATGGCCATGGGGAAAGTGAGAGCAGCAGCCAAGCTCAAGCAGTAAAAACCAACCTTTCCCTTTGAGAAGGCTTACAGGAAGGGGCCTGGTAGCCAAAAGCACAGCAACTTCATTCAGTCCCACAGACCCTTTTTTTGAGCATCACTGTTCACAAGAGGAGACACCATTGTGTTCCCATGAAGCTGAAGGGGAGCTGAGCATTCCCACGGAGGAAGAGAGCTCAGCAAAGCCAGTTCTCCAGAACTGGGAATGACCAAACCATCTCCAAAGGTAATCCCCCCTTGACTGAAAAGACTTCCAGTGACTTGGAAATGTAATGCCATTTCCTTAAAATCCAGACTCTTCTCTTAGATTGCAGCGGGGGTCACCCCATCCCTGGCTCAGTGAAAGGCCACACACCTGCATGCATCATCTCTGTGGTCATTTTGCAGAGGGACACAACCCAAAATCTGTCCCTGTTCAGCATTTAGGACCAAAGACATTGGTTTTGAGGCCAAATATTAATTGCAGGTTGGAAATTGGGAATTTGTCCTATTTTAAAGTCTGGGTGCAGCAGAAACCATTCTCAGAAGCTGTCAGATCAAAAAGACAGGGAATCTCCTAAGATTAGCTGAGCTCTGCAGCTTTGCCCTTTGGGGCCAAAACAGAATAATGATATCAAATTTTTATCAGTTAAGAAACTCAAGCCTGGTTTGAACACCACCACATCACTGCAGTCCATCAGACTAAATTCAGACTACATAAGGAGAATACTAAAAAAGGTTTAGTTGAAAATCTCACAGGTCGGCTAGCATCAAGGTCAAAGCTGCAAACGCTCCTGTGCACAGACATAGGAAACAATGAATCAATAGCAAGATCCTTGTTTTCTGCTTTCCTGCAACTCTCTGCCCATCCTTTCAATGACACATCCAGTGATGCTGTGCCTTATTTGTTGCCTTCCCCATCCTATAGGCTTCAGGGTGGCACGGTGAGATGAGATCTCTGCAGCTATGGATGGTGCCACCTGAGCTGGCAGGGCATCCCAGCTCCCTGTGCCATAGCCAGCTCCAAACCCTTTAAACAGCTTGAGGGGGTGGGATTTAAATCATTGATCAGCCTTGCATGTGCCCTCTGTGCTGGGCTGAAATTTCACTCCTTGGGTTACCATGGTTGGAAGCACTGCCGGTGTACGGAGCGTTCCACTCTGAAAACTCACTCATTGCTCACATCCAAACAGCTTCACTTTTCCTGGATCACACAAAGGCATTTCCCAGCAATAACCATGGTCAGGCCAAATTTTGGCCTTCTAGCTGCTGTTGTTGCCATCAAAGAGCATTAAGAATATGTAAAGCTGTATTTCACTTTGCCTAAAAAGTCCGGCAAATGCCAGACAAATTTTATTCAAAGACTGTTATCACAGGTCTTGCACTGACAACCACTTTCCTGGTCCCCGGGAAATTCATAACATGACTTCCCTGAGGTCAGGATTTCACTCCAAACTTGGAAGAGTTCAGGCCAAAAGGAAAGTTTCAGCAGTTGCTGCGTGGGCTCAAAGGAGCAGCTGGAGCAGGAAGCCAGTGTTTAACAGCACTTGCAGCCCTGCAAAATTTTACAAGACACAACCCTCGCGTTACAGGATCCATTTCTTTCTTCATAAAATATATTGGGCCTTTCCACAAACTCCTTTTATTGGTCCATTTGGCTACTCACTCCTTTTATGAACTACTCAAGTTCCTGGATCATCTGGAAGAGCCAAGGGGGATGGCCGAGCTGAACCACACGGATGTGCTAGCCATCGCTAACAACCCTCTCTGCTACCAGGGCTCAAGCATTGTGTGCCAGCACATAGGAAAGCTGGATTTCATCCCCTGAAAGGAAGCATGCAGTATCTTTTTAACCCATTTCTTCTCACTTCCTACAAGATTTTGGAGTTCCAAAGTTGAGATAAATCCCCCAAACCCAAGTGGCCTTTATGCCTTTCACTTCAGACCAAAATCCAATTGGCAGCAAACAAGCAGTTAAGACCGGGAATTTTTTTTTAACCAGCCTCCTACATCTCTTCCTTGGGGGTCCTTTAATTGATCTAGTTAAAGAGCAAGCTCGCACGGAGGTCCACATGCTAACCTAACAACATATTTTAACTGTGTATTTAAAGTTTCATTTCTATTGACATTGGCTAAGGTGAGTCCTAAGGCTTGCTGGTTTCCAGCACAAGGCTGGACAATCCATGAGTGCAGCCTTTCAAGCTCTGCATTGCCACATCTCCTTTAACAACAACAGAACATTTCACAACCACTGTTTCCCAAGGAGATGGATGCCTGAGGCACTCTGTGTACTAAGCCCAGTGCTTTGTGACACGGTCAGAGCTGAAAAAAGACCAGCAAGGAAGGAAAAGCCAAGCAGCACAAGCAGACACGTGCCTGACTCTACACATGTGCTCCTGCCCAAAAACCTGTAGCCAGTGGGTCAGAACCAGGGTCCTGTGCTCCAGGCTGTGGTGTTGCAATTTGCTTTTGGTCCCAATCCCAGAGCTGCAACAGTTCGTTCCCAGTAGCATTCTCCCAAGTACCTCCCAGCCCACCAGCAGAGGCAGGAGCATCTAACTGGTGGTGGCAGCACCATATTGCTCTCACAGCCCCAAAACCACACAATCCAGGAATCACCATAATGGGACAAAACACCCCTTTCCAGAGCCCAGCTCCAGTGAGACCTCCATAAAAGTAATTATCCAGGCACAATGAGATAACAGCATCTTTATCCTAGTGAGAAGGTGCTTTGCAGCATGTGGGCCAGCTTGTATCCTTGAAATTATTCATATATGTTATGTCTGAGCTGTATCAAGCCCTTGTGAAATATCCAGCCAAGGGTGAACACTGCTTGTGACAATCCCATCAAGAGGCTGTTTTAAGCTGTATAACAAGGAGCTCTGCTGCCCTCCCAAATAGCAGGAGCTACTTTAAAAAAACCTTACTATTGTAATCTTGGATTAGTCCCTACCACCCAAATCCATTTCATCATAATTAGCACCCATTATTATAAAGCCCCTCCGGCATTTCCATATTTCTCTGATCATTACATTCCACAGATACTCTGTAGCAAAATCTACCCAGCTGTATATTTTGCATAAACTGGTTATCTTGAACCACATGCCCTCTCATTCTTGTTACCAGCCCCATATTTTATAAAACAGCGTTGACACTTCCAGCCTCTTGCAGGAGCCCTGCTTTCAGAGATGCAGATTAAGCTCAATGCAACCAGCTCGCTGGGGGAGACAGGAGGAAATCTAAATTCCTCTTGAATTAATTACTAAAATCTGATTATTGAGTATGGCATCGTATGGTTTTACCATGAAACACATCACCCAAAGCATGGCACAGAATCCATCTGCCCAGAATATTTTAACAGCACTACAATGCAGCCAAAAGCTGATCAAGGACTTTGCCTTGGAGTTCTTTATTTCCCCTTAAAAGAAAAACACAAGGTGCACTAAGAGTTCAATTAGAAACACACCTTGGCAGCGTCTGAGCAATTAGCTAAAGGGAACAGAAAAAAAAGAAGGAAGTCCATTTTTGTTGGAAAAAAACTTATTACAGAAGGTGAGGTAGCCCCAGTCTCTGTGATCAGCTCTGGACAATGAAGCACATACCTCTGTACCTCCAGGATGAGGTCCCTCACTAGCAAGCAGGTGCTTCATCTTCCAACTAACGATGCTCCAGCCAGCATCCAGCCCTTCCACAGCATCCTTGGGGCTAGGACTGCTTCCTGCTCCAGGACAAACCTCAGTATTTTAAATTTCCTTATACAGATAACTTCTACAGTAAGGATAAGAACAATCTCAGGGCATTTCACAAGAGCCTTGCAACTCCACTGGCTTTGGTTCTGCTGGGAACGAGACCTCAGCACTGCAAACTCCAGCACAGAACCCCCAAGCCCTCAGATCTGCTGCTTCACTAGACAGAAGGACTCTTAATTCTGCACCCTCCAATATTATCCATCTTTCAAGATCTTTCCTTCGCTTGGGTATTTCCCAGCATCCTAGGATGTCTCCAATCTCTGTGCCTTCAAGAAGATGCAGATTGCAACACTTCACTAGTCAGGGCCTCTTCATTTTCTCCTCTCAGCACACTTCAGTCCCCTCTGAAGCTCAGCGTAACACCAGGCTGAACATTAATCAACACAACATGCGCTTCACCTAACTTCAGCAACCACTACAAATATTTAAGTTTTATATTATGTGCTGGGATTATTTTTATATATATGCCACCCTGTCTCTTTTTATATACACACTCACACCCCTGTATAAGCAAACACACACAGAGAGTATTTCATTTCTGCAAACTATAATTTAAGCACAGGGATTTTTTTCCCCTTCAGGCAGCTGGAGCAGCAGCCGAGTAGTACAGCAGTGATGCCGAGTGCCCTCTGCTGTACATGAGACAAATGGTTCTTTGTTTAAAAATACTCTTGAAATACTTACAACTTTTCTTAGGAAAATATTTATGAAAATTACATTTGATCATTTCTAGCGCAACATGCAATACTGATACCACCAGATTTCTCCTGTCAGACTGAAAGATTCACATCTCTTCCAAGTTACATGAGCAGCAAATAAATAAGTCTGGGCTGGAACTGCATGGGGTACTATGTGAAAATGTTTTATTTATACACTTGAAAATAGCAAAGGGAGATCAGAACAAACAATATAGCTTTATTATTCAGGCATTTATCAGACAGCCTTCACACTTCAGCAAATCACACATCTATTAGACGTACAAGCTGGAACGGTCAAGTGGCAATGTGAAATCATTTTTCTACTGTAAAGCAGCATTGCTCCTGCTACTGGAAGGAAAGATAATATTAAAAAATGTTCAAATATATGTATTTCAAACTGCTACACCTTGTAATAAATCATGCACTCGATATTAAAAATCCAAGCTATGTTGCACAAACCTGACTTTAGATTATTAACTTTTATTATCTTCTCACATCCCAGTTCTTCTCACATCTGACATTTAAAGGGGCTGCACTTTAAACATGTGGCCTTTATGGCACCAAAAGCAGATAATATCGCCCAGCCACAGCACTGTGATGAGTGCTCCCACTGTTTGACAGGTAAGAAGAGAAAGGAAATCAGCCTTGTCCCCACCCTGTTGCTACTTCTTCAAATGTTGTGTAATTTCAAGCAGAAGTCTGACTTTGATAGAGTTGGGGTTTTGCAGCAACAGGGATTAAATAATCTGCAAAGAGTCAGGATAGATATGGGAGACCAAGCCCAGCAGCATCTCTGCAGAGGGCTCCACCTCCACCCAAGGCAGATGGGTCAAAGAGCAGCCAGGTCTTTCTCCACAGACCAAACCCTGGCACGACAAGCACCTGACAGCCTGGAGAGGTCAAAGCAGCACTGTGTGCTACACAAACATCAAAATCCCAGTTACTGGCACCATGATGTATTTTCTCCCTCCTTGTGTCACACTCCCACAGAAGGAGACATCTTTTTTTAACCTGTCTCTATGCAATACCTCGGCTCTGCAAGCAGGGAAGAGCCCATCTGCTCCGCAGAGCTCTGTGGCGACACCTCCACACTACCCTTGGAGGGTGGGAGGGGGACAGTGGGGCCCAAGCACCCCTGGGTGCTGGCTTGAGATGCCCAAGCCTCCAGGTGCTTCCACACAGCCACCCTGTCTCCGTCGGGTAAAAGAGCTGGTTGTTGACCAGCACAGTCACACCAGAACAACTGGTTCCTCATGCTTTCCAGTGACTCACTGAAAAACCTCTCCATTTCCAGTATTTGTATTCACTTCAGAGCTTGGATTTCCTAGAGGAGGCACTACCCAGGAAAACAAGCCTCCTCTTATGCCCTCCTGTAAATGTGTCCACATGAAGCTGATCAAAAATATTCCAGATTATTTTTTTAAACGAAATCTTTTACCAGCATTTTTTTTTTCACTGAACAAAATGCTGTGTTTTTTTATAACTTTTCATCTTGCTCTTCTCAGGGATTCTTGTCCTAGATTCCCTGTCTTGGTTGAAGGCCAAGCATCACTAGCTGAGCCAGAGGGAATATAAAAGCATCTTTCTAAGACGGTATAGAAAAGAAGAATTGGACCCTGGGAGCCAATTCGCTTTTATGCCTTGGGTATTTAAGGATCAAACGCACATTTGTGAGCTGACACCAGGTAAAAAGGTGGCTTTGAGACTATGGTGTCTAAAGAAGCCTCTCAAAGCATCTTTTTACCAACTAGAGCAAAAGAGAAAACAAGGAGCAGTGACACAACCCCTAGTGTGGCTGCTAAGCCCCCCTGGAGACAGGTGGGCTCACGGGCCACTCCTGGTGACACCAGGGGCACAGGGAACTTGCAACCACTGCCCCGCTTGCAAAGCAAACAGCTGAAGGCAGGGAAACAGGAACCACCCAAGACATGCTGAGGACGTTTCCTATGGTTACTGCTGCCATGGAAATATTTTTTTATTGGTTTGATCTAAATAATCTCTGGCTCCTTGGCTGCAGTATGCTTCCTGCAAGGTTGGGTTGGATCCTTAGACCTTCACCCTGCCGCTGGAATGCGAACGCACTGAGCACTGGCCACCTTTGAGCTGGTCCAGGAGCATCTCAAACCTGAGCTGCTTGGGCTTTCCTCTGGACTCCCTGGAGCCTGTGACTTGGTTTCAAGGAGAAGAGGAGGAAAGAAAGTGGAGGAAGGGGAAAAGACATCCTTTACTAATTGCTCACAGCTGTGTCTGAGCAGCTCCCACTTCAGCTGCCAGGAGCTGCAAGCTCATGCTCTCCCCAGCAGGCTCCAGAGCAACAGAAACCCCTCACAGGGAGAGGGACTCTCCATCCATCCACAGGCTCTGCATAGGGATTTCAATAATTATACTTATACACTCTCCTTATCAGCAAGAGCAGCCATTATGTTTTTTATCACCGCAGCAGCAGCATCCACACAAGGGCAATGGATAGGGGATGAAATATTTGCTGCAATGGCTGAGTACAAAGTATCTCCCTCTGCAGTGAGAATAATAATTGAGCTCTCCAACTGATAAGCTCTGGCATTAGGGTCCTGTGAAGAGCAGAGCCACGCATAGGAAGGAACAGCCTCTCCAGCACCAGAGAGGAACCCTGAGTTTTCTGTACACCTCTTGGCCCAAGCACCGGTGAACTGAGAAAGGTTCTGGCCATTGGGGCCGCACTGATGCATGTCTGGGGTCTGCAAGCATGAGAAAAACATTCTTTACAGCCATGCTCATGAGGTTTACCCCGAAACTAGTTTTCCTCACATCAGACAATTCTGCTAATGTTACAAATTCCTCCAACATTAGATAGTGACCACGGAGATGCTACGAAAGAGTCTGGCTTTCCACTGCCACGGCTGGGAGATTATTCATTGGAGAAAAAAAGCAAATATGCAAATGAGCACCACAAATTGCAAAGCCAGCTGCCAAAGGTCTCAGCTGATACTATCGGCCATCCTTAAACTCGGTGATAGACTTACTAGCCAGACAATGAAAATGCAATTCATTATTTGAAGAGTGACTCACTGGTGTAATAAGGATGTATTACTGGGCAGGGGGAGGAGGGGAGGGGAGAGGGAAGAATGTCTTTGAGAAAGTCTATAAGACTGCAGATTGACTTTTTAAGGGCAAACAGGAAAAGAACAAAACCAAAGAAACACTCTTGAAAGCACTGAACGTACTCTCTTCAGTCGAGAGCAACAAAGAGGAGGGCAGCGCTCAGTGGGCGTCAGCCGAATAGCTGCGCCCAGCCCCTCCAGCCGGGTATCCCGTGTTCCAGCCTGTATCCCACCACAGCGGCGGCTGGCAGCTTTTTCTTTCACGCCACACCACGCTGGTGACAAAGGCCTGTTGCAAACCCTCTATTAAAGCAGTAGGGGTTTTCCTGCCTGCCCAACACGTGCCACACGCAGCACAGCACCGCCAGGTTCCAGCGGGACACATCCTGTGGGGAGCGCGGATCTGTGCACTCCTTGTGCAGCCAGCGAGGAGCACTGACAGGACTGAGGCTACGGCAGGGCAGGAAAATTCAGTAATGGCATAAGGATGCCGACGGCAGGGATGACAGCTCAGCTTTGCATGTCACAGGACCAATGCAACTCTTTATCTCTCACCTCCTCCCTCTCATCAGCTCAGCAGAGGCTTCAACAAGCGATTTAACTCATTTCCCTGGGCTTGGGTGGATGCACAGGGAGCTCACGACCTTACACATCCAGCAGCACTAAGCTGTTACATCAGTTCACCGTGTCCCACTAAATCACAACCTATACAGCTCCCAAATCCACGACCGCAGCCTCCAGCACCGACAGCTGTCTGCTTCAAGGAGATGCCACTGCATGCCAATCCATCCTGCTTCCGCGTTTCGTGGGTCTCTCTGGGGCAAATCCATCTCGAAAGGCTCCATGAGGCAACTGTGCTTTGCCAGTGTCCGGCAGCGCAGCCCCGTGGCTGAGGCACCAGGAAAGTGCTCACCAGCCAAATTCTGCCTTCAGGATGGCAAACCCTGATTGCCAAACTCGATCACACCAGGCAGGTAACATTCTACTCTTTGCATACGAAGAAGCGGTTGTAGTCATTTTCAAAAAAATATAGCACAAAAAAACCCGACCAACTTTTAAAATTATTTGTTTAGAAGTAAAATATCACACAAACTTAGAATTCAGTGTGTCTGCTCTGCAGACAGCTATCCATCATCAGTGTCATTCACAATCACACCAGAAACAGAATAAACCCCACAAAATCAGCCCAAATCCTGCAATAGCTTGTAAGTGTTTTTTCACACCATTCATAAAAATAGAACTGCACAAGGCCACTTCAAAACAGACAGAAAATCTACCCACACTGCCCGTTCCCTAGGAGAAATTCTGCTTTTCTGGCTTTTACCGGCAGCTCAGTGGCAATGGAGCTGGGCAGAGTAGCTCTAGTTAGAGCAGCTGCAGAGCAGGACTCTGTGCTCCACTGAAATTCAATCAACAAGTATCTCAAACTCCTTTGAGTTCTTGCAATACAATCCTGAGTGGCTTGCAAAGGATTTCAAACAGGCTTCCTCGGCTTGCCCAGAAACAAGTACATACCTCACCTGCTCTTTTGTACATCGCATACAAAAAATTAAAGAATTTATTTTAGGCTTTTTGCCAGGGACAACACTGCCTCTGACACTGTAATGCTTTGGTAATGTGGATACTGTGTCTCCCAGCCAACACAAACAGGATACCTTATCGGTCTTGGCTGTTTTAAGTGCTGTTTCAAGTGCTGTTTCAGCAGCAGGGCATGAAGAAATGGAACCCACAAGTCAGAAAAAATGGTTGGGAGTCCCTTAAATACAACTGTGCACTCAAAATTTAGGAAAAGATTGTTCCAGGGCAGGACAAAGCTCATAACTACACCACAACAGACCCAAACCCCCATCCCAGTGTTCTGGCTGCCCCTTGGTAGAGCTGCTGTGGGAACAGTGGGAGCAGCACGAGCCATCACTCATCACCCCTGCTCTATCCCTACTACCATGGGGGTGAAAAGCTCAAAGAAAAAGTAGACCTGATTTTCCAAACACTTACACAAGTGTTTAATCTCGCAGGGGTAAGAAAATAGGACAGCTGAAAAGTCATTGATGCCAAGCCAAGTGCACACTGCAGCATACCCCTGAGCTGAGCTCCAGAGTACACAGCAGCCACCCACAACAAACTGCCCTGGGCACAGGGTCTGAAGGGCACTGACTGTCACTGAGGAACCTGGCAGGGAATGGCTTCTCCTTTCTGAACCTGTGACCAAATACACACACAAAAACAAGTTAAAAACAAGCTAATGATACCAACTGCTTTGTGAAAGGCTTTAAAATCAGCAAACAAAACCAACCTTCGATTTTTTTTTGTATCCCCTCTGCCAGGATGACAGTATCTTTGGGAAGCAGGTGACTCCTGCCCACCCCTAGGGACAGCAGCACCCTTAGCCCTCTGCAGGCCCTTAGGGAATCACCTCAGGAGCGCTGTGATGGAGCTGCACTGGGATAGACGTGCACTGGTTGAATTTTGCCCATTTTAGCAGGTTCCCCCCTGCAAAATGATGAATTTTCTAAAACCCTCCAGGCCAGCACAATTCACCATGGCAGTGAAAGGAACATCAGCCTATTCAAGATAAGGTATTGCTATTCTCACATCTCCAAATCCTTTCAAATAAACATGCAAGGAAATGCAGAATATCTGAATCCTAAAGGAGAGAGGCACAAAGCCTGTTATTCATGACAGGCAAAAGCTGGGAGTGTGTGTGTGCAAGAGACATAACCTATGAAAAATGCTGAAAACATATGGAAGCAATAATCTGTACTTTTTTTTTTTTTTTTTGAAGCAGAAACAAATGCTTCAGAATTCGGTGTTATTCGTTCATGTGCTGTGTTACAAATATTATTGTTTCTGCTCTCTGGAGGAGGAACTAGGCATCAAACTGGAGACCCAAAGGCACCCAGGGATGTACACAGGAGCCTACTGGGGTGTACCTCCCATGGGCAGGATCAGAGCTGGGGGAATGCAGACAAAGGCTGAAAACATACAGAATTTCTCACTGCTCGTGCACTGCAATCTCCAGAGCACTGGGCACTGAACAAACACGCAAACAAAACAAACACGCACTGCCACGAGCAGCTCCCTGCCTACAGTCAACAAGGCAGAGAAGGGAGTTGCAAAGCAACTTGTGCATCATCACCCAACATCATCAAACATCACTGGGTTTCTGGTCCACCACTTCATTTTGGGTCACTGTCTCATGACATGCATCTCTTTTCCTTGTCCATAGGTTTTTGTGATCCAGTGGTCAATCATAACCCTTTGGGCTGATCACCTGGGATCTCCAGGCAGATCTCTCCTGAGAAGCTGAAAAGTTTGTCTTTGCAGATGCTCCCTGATCCAACAAGATGAGATCAGACTTCAGCGGGACTGACTGCCGAAGATTATAGCAAGATACTGAGTTACGGAAATAAATAAATAAATGCTCGAAACAACTGTATGCAGCAAAATTTGTTAATATGGGATATTACTGGATACTACATCAGGTAACATAAATTTGTCCTGGAAGTTAAAAGCCAGGCATTGTGTGCTGTACAAACACACATCACTGATATTAAGAGCATGACATGTGACAGCAACACAAGAAGAGAAGCAGATCTCTTCCCGGGCAAAACGTGATTCCAAGGGACAAAGATTGCATGACGTATGTAAGGAAAAAGATGCTCCAAGAAAAGATGTATGACACAATCTCATGCTGAAGCTAAAACCCTGGCAAACCAGTCTCTGTCTTTATGTCATGTTTATTACTAGTTTTCAAATGCTTCTGCAAACCAGAAGAATAACTATGGCAACAAAGACTTCTCCAAAGGTTTTCATACTCTATTTTTAAAATTTTCTTCTCTGTCACAGCATCTGAATTCCTTCCCTCAGAAACCGGCCGTATGCCACTGCCTCTGCAGGCTTTGCAAACCAGGTGGTACATCCCCCTTTCCTAAAACCAAAACTCAAACAGCATCCTGAGCCCCGGGTGTCCTGCATCTATGTTTTTAGCTGGTGGGTTTGAAGAAGGCAGAGAGCAGGGAACAGTAAGGTCTGTTGAACTGCCAGAGTACTTTGCAAGGCTTTCTCCAGGAGCAAACAAACCATGGTTCCGTGTGCTAAACACAGGCCAATCTCCCAGAGGATCCGCTATTTTAACTGTGGCACTAAGGCTGTAATTTTACTTCACCCCGAGTAAATCTGAAATTAGTTCTTCACAGTAAGATCAACAGCAGCAAAAGCCAACCATTTGTCACCTTTAAGGTTTGCATATTCACACTAATTGCACCGGGGCCAGGTTATAAATTCCCTTCCCTGCTCCTGGACCACCTCCCTGGAAGGCTTTTCTCTGCAAGGCATTATGCAAAAGACAATCCTAATGGCTATTCATTCACCAAACTACAGTGACAGCTTTATTTAATGCCAAAGCCTGTTAACAAGCTGAATGGCACACAGTTTAATGTAATGCAGATCTGATTAGAAAACAGCAACCAGGCTCCTAAGGAGTTCAGTTTTTATTGAATTTGATTTCCCTTTTTCCACACAAAGCCACCTTTCAAGAATTGACCTGTATTAATGAGGATATGGTTATGTACACCCCATTTCCATCCTCCAGACTGGAGCCCACACAGATGAACTCAGTCCTTTCGTACTTTGCTGACAACCCACCACAGCCAAAAGCGATGAGACGAGAGGAAGGAGTCGTTTTGCGGCTCAGGCCATGAGAAATTCAGGGTTTTACTGGTTATAGTTTGATAGCTGTGTCCTCATGGACTTCACGCCCAAGGAGGGTGGAATTTAATCTTCAGCCTTCTCAGACAAACCACTTAGTTTTTCTTCTTCGGGACTAAATGATTTAGAACTAAAAATTGAATTTCTGCCTTACAACAAGAGGCAGATATCTGTGGTGTGCAGAAGAGAGCTTTGAGAGGTAAGATGTAGGCTCTAGTTGGGCTCTAGTTGAACAGAGGTGTTTTCAATTTCTTGCTTCCACCACATTAGCATTAAGTAGGCTGACAAAGCTACAGGATAATTCACCCACTACCTTGAATGTGGGATTATAATTTCAGAGCAAAATTACAAAGATTCAAAACCAAAAAACCAGGGATGTTACTTAATTATTAACAATCCCCTTTCATCTTCTTTTTGCACATCACCTACAGTACAGAGACCAGGCTTATTCTGAAAACAGTTCTGCAGAGTATAATTTATTTTCAAGAGGTTTCCCTGTCTCAGGAAGCATGCCTGTGCTTCCAGGAATGATAAATTCAACGAACGCTCAGAGCCATCTCTGAGAAAAGTGGCTTTTAAGGCAACAAGCACAGGAATCTTCATCGTCTAACAAAGCAGTCTGCCTGCTTGATGGAATGCCTGCACAGATCACGCCTAAAATCACAGGTAAGTAGAAAATACACAGTCCAGCATAATTAGGTATAGACAATGCCTGTCTCAGCAACGGTTTCAGTGTCTGCAAGTTTATAAATTCCGTCTCCCTAAAGCGTTATCACCACTTGGCATCTTTGAAGCAAGAACGTTCCATTTACATTTATCAGCAAAACTCTGCTGTTAAAGGATTATAAAAAGCCTTACAAATCTCTACTGGTCAACCAGTCCAGAATTATATCCCTAATCTGAGGATCTCCTTGCAAACCCTTGTTTTCTTTCTATCTCATTCTGCATGTTCAGGTGAGCAGCCCCACCAGGCAGTGGCTGCATCACCTCATGCACAGAGGGCACAGGCTCCTCAGCATGTTTTCAACCTACAAAACTACTGTGAATAATTTGCCTGCTTACCTATTCCTGACATTAATAGACCACTGGCTAGTAAAAAATGAACACATTTCCTCTCTATTGTGTTCTGGCAAATAGGCTGCTTTTATTTGGCTTAATTGCGTAATTACTCTTATATCAAGGCAATTAAATGGGAATGCCTGCAGGAGGGCTCTCAGTTCATCGAGTGCTGGTGTAAGGTAACTTGGTGTAAGGTCTAACCTGCTCAGCGGGATGCAAACCTGGAGCACAAGGCTGCAGTGCCTCTGGGGGCTGACCCCACCCATACCCAAAGGGTCCCCATCCTTCTCCTGCCCCAGGGGACGTAACTACTTCTTTCCTAAGAGAAAGCTGCTGGAAAAATCCACACTATTTTAGCAAAAATCCTTTCCCATGTCTGGGGTTCCTCAGCAAAGGAGATGGTTATGGGTACTCCTGGCAGGCTGGAGCCTCCTGCACATGAGGTTGGCAGGATCTGGCAAAGAGGCACAGTGTGCCAATGCAGAGGGCACAATCTGAAAAGAGCTGCAACATCCCTCTCATCTGACACTCCCTAGGCAGATGGGTGCCCCTTCTTCTGGGACATTTGGCCTCTGGTGGAATGCTAACAAAATTCACTTAATTCTTCAAAAGCTACTGTACAGTTGTACCCTCTGACACAACAAAACATGAACCACAGCACCTCACAAGTACTTGGAGCAGGGGAGAAATATTGTTGGTGACCACGGCTTTTCTTCTTATCCTGCATTTGAAAGTTCTCCTTAACACTTTTAAGCATTACAAAGCAGCTCTGAAGTGACACGAGGTAACCTGGGACAGCCTGGGAAAGCCCTGAAAAGGAGACAGCTCCGGGGTGACCTTCTGAATCTGCCACATGTGTGTTAATAGATTTATATCATTGGGAGGGTGTCAGGAGACCGTATGTCCTGCAGCCCAGGAGAAAGGGACACCTTCAGCTCCTGAAGGTCTGAGGTGGGACATGATGCACCTGGATGTAGCATCAGCACAGGCTGAAGGACCACGGCAAGCCCCACCTGCCGCTGTGCATCCCTCAGGGCAGACCGCACCCTACGGAACCCATCCCACCACACCCTGCGGCAAATGCCACAGGGAATGATGATTTGCAAGGCTGAACATTAAGATACAACTCAAAAGGAATACATCAATCCCCCTCCTCGCTCTGAACCCAAGCTTTAATCTGGTGAGACACATCTCTTGAGAAGTAGGGCAGAGGCTGGGAGGAACGCCAAGCACAGCAGATGCTGGAGAAGAGGGTATACCCTGAAAAATAAGGCTAAAAGGTCGCCAAGGGCTCCCTGGCCTACTAAGACTGTGCACAGCTCCCAGAGCCCACAGCCCAGATTTAATATTACCAAGTCCCAGATCACCCATCAGCAGGAACTCATTTCGAGGCAGCAGAACATGGGGAGGGGAGAAGGAGCTGACCCGGGAGAAGGAGCTGACCCAGGAGAAGGCCAGGGCTTGCTGTGCTTAGCAAGCACAGCGCTGTCAGGTTTGTAAAGAGACACAACAGAAATAGCCAAAAATACTTGTTCATTCCTACACACTCCCATCCATTTCAACAGCTAAATCTCTGCTTGGCATCACTGACAAGGGCTAAATCCAGTCACAGGGGAGGCAGGAGTTTCATGCAGCGGTTTGGTGCAGACTGCCAGAACCCCTTCAGCCCCGTTTTCCTCTTCCCACCCCACCCAGGTTGTCCCCGCCAGGTGAGGGCGGCTTCAGCCCCCGGCATGACCCAGAACAGCAGGACGAGCCCCTGACCGCAGTGGGGAGGCTGCGAGTTGGTAATTACCAAACCAGTTACCCCAGTCCCGCATCTGCATCCTGCTGCGCCCCGCACCGGCGGCGGCCACGGCCACACCTGTGGGGCACACCTGTGTGGGGCTGGCCCACCCGTGTCCCCAGAACGCCCACCCTGGGTGGGCAACACGCTTCGGACTAACACAAGCACTCCCAAAATAGCCACACCTGCACCCTGGATGCGCACGGAACTGGGAAGGAGCCGCAAAACCCTGCGAAGGGAGAGCCAGGATGGGACCTATCGAGGGGGGGGACGGGGGTGATGGGCCGGAGGATAAGCGGGGGTCTCGCCGGGCCTTACCTCCACTCGTGCAGGGCGAAGCCGGGGCACTGATCTCCGCAAGTGTTACAGGGCTGGCCCCGCTCCGGCTCCCCCGACGCCGTCAGCTGCAAGGAACAGCAGAATCAGCGCCGGCTGCGGGACGGCGGGACGGGAACAGGCACCCGGGGGATAAGGAAAGGGGCACGCCCGGGGAAGAGGC
>VXAD01000132.1:0-11735 GCA_013399195.1 Dicrurus megarhynchus | reverse complement strand
TCCTGCCGGGCGTCTGATCCCCTCCTCAAGGATAATAGGTTTAGTCCACAACACGAGCAGCGTGTAGGGAAAAACGCTCACGGGAAATAAATTTGCAGCCTGAGAAGCTGGGCCGGGACACAAAGTACCTGTTACAGCCCCGGAGCTCACGGTCCTCCCAGAGCTACTTGCGGGCCAGCAGGGCAGTGAGCCTGGGATCTGTGGGGCTGGTAGTCTGGAATCCATGGGGCTGGTAGTCTGGGATCCATGGGGCTGGTAGTCTGGGATCCATGGGGCTGGTAGTCTGGAATCCATGGGGCTGGTAGTCTGGAATCCATGGGGCTGGGAGCCGTGGGGCTGCCCATGCATCAGCCCACTCTTGTCATGTATCCAATGCACTAAAAGCAATGCCCACAGCCAACAACCAGCCCGTGTTCCTGGGGTTTGCAATCAAACAGCACATCTGGCGCAAGGCAGAGCAAAATGAACCGTGGGGAGAGAGGGAGCAGCAAACGCTTCACAGAGCACAGGGCTCCTCAGAAACTCGTTCCCAGCGGGGCTGGAGCAGCTTCGCCATTAGCATTTCACAGCTTCACCCAGGGTTGTGGTTGTTTGCAGATCCTGTCAACTCCTTCCCCTCCTTCCCCTGCCTCTTTGTTCCCTTGCCTTGCTGCCTCACAGCTGGTTAAAATGGTAAATCTTTGATTTTTTTTTTTTTTTTTCATTTAATCATTCTCATTTTTGTCAATTTTTCTCTTGTATCTTCCACTCTGGGAGGCTGAAATGAGGCTGGGAGCTGCATAGATGAGGTGGCCTTTTGAAGAATCTCAGGCAAAAAGTTTCAGGGAGATTTTCACTCTTTCCTGCCATAAATACTGTGTTTCCTTAAAAAAAACCCCAAATAAAACAAACAAACCCAACCCACGAAAAAAACCCCACAAAGAGAATTTTATCATGGAGAAAATCGCCTTTTCCACAGGCTTTCTTCATGGCACTGGGAAAATACTGAATGCTCCCTGCTCTGTTTTTCTGTGGTTGCTATTTTTACCTTTCCAAAACCCTCCAAGCTTCCCTCTATTGCTCCCTTCTGCTAAATTTCCTCATCATTTTCCTTCTTGGTTTCTCTCCCAGTTCGTAACTCATACAGTGGTGCATGAATATATTATAAAATCTCAAGGGAAGAGGCTCTCTCTCTAAGTACACATTTCATCACACAGTGGACAACTGGTTGCAGACTGGGGTTTGACCTCATATTGAAATGTCTCCACACACAACCTGTATCCAATGTTGAATACATTATGGGGGTGCTTAGTTACTGTTATCTCTACTGAAGGACAATGGGATTTCAGGGAACTGGCATCATGCAAGAGAGGGCCTGAAAACATCCAGCACTTTGGGTGTCTTGCATAAGATTCAGAATATTTAAAGCTCCAATTAAAAATGCTGAAATAAAAGCAGTATTAGATACAGGACTTACAACAAGATTCAACGTGCTGTGGGAAATGCTTTAAAGGTGACCTGCAAATCCTCTTTAATTGCTCTGCTGTTGCAAGAGATGCTGCGTGCCCTCAATAAAAGGGGTGGTGAGGATATCTGCTATGAGTTTAAAACAGCAAAAGTAAGTCAAAGTTGGAGGGTAAATTCCTGGGAGGTGTGGCTGTACTGAATCACAGCTCCGGTCTTCTGATGAAGATGCAGGTCCTAAATTGCTACCTAAAACAAGGCAGACTGGTCCCCTCCCTCCATCCCAAGCTGTCCATGAAGCTACCAAACTTCCCTGTCACCCTGCATGCTTGTATCCTGCAGGCTCATACCAGCAGATACTGCAGGCACAGGGGGTAACTCCTTAATACACAAGCAAAAGGCAGGGGAGGTTCTGAGCATCAAGACTTGCATCAACATGTTCAGAAGAGGGAAGATGAGGGCTCTGCCTGGGAGTGCAGAAGATGCAGATAAGAGGGGTGAGGGATGCTCACTGTTTCTGCTCTGATGTGCCTGCAGAGGGATCTGGGGAAATCAGGTCCACATAGAACCATAAAAATGTTCAGGTAGCACAGACCCCAATGAAGTCAGGTCCATAGGGACTCCTGGTCACTTAAATATCTCATGGGAACAGCAATTTCTCTCTGGCCTGAGACATCCAGGATAAATGAAGGGCTATTCAGGAGGACTCCATCCACAATTTAGGGATGCTCAGATGCTGCATCCACATAAGGAAACAGCCAGGCCAGAACATCATCTCTGGGATGCATTTGGGAAAGGGAGGGGATACATTATCTCATTGGCCTGAATGCTCCTCTTCTCTTTCCTCCCCCAGAAAAGCTGCCAAGAGTAAAGATCTCTCAGGAAATAAACTCCCACTCCCTTGTTCTCACCATGTGCAAAGGGGATGATGCACCATCCTGGCGTGGCTGGGTGGGCAGGGGACAGCAACACAGCTCCAGCCCTACCTGTGCTACCATGGGAGCTACTTTCAAAAGGGGATTTTGCATTATTATTTTTATAAACATGGAGATCTTAATCTTGAGTGGAGGCAGACTCAGCTTGGAGGTGGGGGGTGTCAAATACTGCTGTCAAATAGGCTCAGAAACAGACACACATGTATAATACATGCCAGACAGTTTGTCTGACAAATTATTGTTTCTGCTGTCACTTAAATTGTTCAATACGTCATCTTCTCCTCCCATTTCTGTTTCAAACAAACCTGCCTAGAGATGACTCTCCTTCCAGCCCTTCTCATGACTAAACCTGTTTAAAGCCCAATTTGCTCCATTCATGCACTGTGAGTTGGACCCATTTCCCTTTTGAAGTTTGGATGCCCAAAAGGAGGGAGATGACAGGGATGCTCTTTGTGTCCTGTTCCCTGTTGTTACCTGATACCACGGAAATAATTATGACGAAAATCATAGAGCTCAGGGAAAGGTAAAATGCAGCTCCCGTGTTAGCTTTTGGTCACAAGGTAGGTGAAGCAGGGACTGGCATGGGATAGATCTGTGCAGGAGAGCAGCCCGGGATGCAGGGCAGAGCTGTCATTAGGGCTCTGCTCTCCTGGTGACCTCCATCCCATCTGGGACACCAGCATGTGCAATAGCAGCAGTGACTGGTGTCCAAGCCCAGTGGGCAGCCCTTACCACCCAGGAAGAGGAGCTGAAGGTCCACAGCAGTAGCTGCAACCAGGGGATGGGAAATATGGGGACAACTTGTGCCACCAAAGACCATGGAAAGTTTGCCTCCAGCTCTGGTCCAGCAATTCTGGATGGGAGTTAGCTGGCAGACAAAACACTTTTTGTGTGAAGCCAGGAAAATTTGTTAGCCTTTCCAGGAAAATGCCCCTGGCTCTTCTGCAAACCATGCCTCATGTCAGGAAATCACTTCCAAAATACTCACGTGCAGAAAGCTCTCAGCATCCCTCCATCAGCTCTGACACCCCTGTGCCTCTCACGGTCCAGTCCTGACCATCAGCACCAAGGCAGGGGTAGCACCAACAGAAAGCACTGGAGTAAGGCAGAAAGCAGCTCTCATTTTGATGCTAGACCCATCCATTTCTCCCCTGTACGATGCCAAGGTGAATTTGGCTGTTACAGACCAAGTCAGTCCCCTCGTGGCTCCTCCTGCCAGCAGCCTGTGCAGGTGAATTACAGCTCAACATGAATCCTGTCTCCATCTAGTACCCTGAAGGTAATAAATGTCTGACTGTTATTAGGAAGTTATTGTCTGAAGCTTTTCAAACAGCAAAAGGAGGATTTAAAAATACCTCTAAGTGCCACAGCTGCTGAAGGAGTGTGTTGGGGACCAGGCATCTAATTTGCTGCATCGTTCCTCCACCAAGCCTCCTTCTTCCTGGGTAAAGGTGCCCCCATGAGAGTCTTTTAGGACTTTTCAGTGTTTCTGCTCATTCCAGCTCCAAGATTTGCAATTACTGCAGGCAGAAAACGCTGCGCATAAACCCCAGTTTGAGGTGGGGATATGGAATTTCAATCTGTGCTGTGCATAACAGGAACCCAGGCCGGGATGAATCATGCTATGTTACTTTGGTTTTAAATTTTTTTTGCACTGCGTAGGTTTTTCTGGGGCGTATTCCATCAGGCATGTAATGGTCAGATTCACTCTGAACATTTATTACATGGTTACTTTGCAATACACACACTTTAGATGTCACAAATGGCAACAAAGTGGGCTTAGCAACTTAACAAACCCTTCTACAAGTTCTGTAGATCACCATACATTTTCTCAGTGCTCTTTATCACAGTCATTTGACTACTACTTTTTTTGTTAGGTTTCTCTGTTCTGAGGTATTTTGATTAAAACCGTACTGAGTAATTTCATCCTTTTTCTTTCATCAATACACTCATTTGTAAATATCCCAGGAATTTTTTTTTGTGTCCTCCCACCCAGGAATGCAAATGGCCATTATGTGCTCCCCAAGGTATCTCCAAATAACCCTTCTCCTTTTAACCTTAGGATTTTATTGTGTTAGTTGCTAGGTAACTGAGTAAGATTTATAGCCCCCTATTGTTAATTTTCAAGGCGGTCTTCAATTTCCCTGTAAATAGCATTTGGGAGTTGGAGTCCAGATCAACAAAAACTTGGAGCCCAGTCGCACTCTGTGGAGAGGAGCACCTGCTATGAAATGCAGAGCCAAGTGGATACATAAAACTTACCCCCCCCCAAAAGGGACCTACTCCTCTCAAACTGGGCAGGGTGGGCATTGCTGAGGTGCTGGAGGGACCCGGAGCACCCTGGCCTCTGATGCCAGTGTGGCAGTGTCACAGGCTGTGCATCCCCCTTCCCTCCCTCCTGCTCCTTTCCAACCCTCTCCTCATCCTTCTGGCTGTTGCTCCCCGAGATGAAATGACAGTGCTGCAGCTTTTCCCAGAGCTGGATTTCTCTGCTGTCAAGCTCAGGGGTCCCCCAGTGCAGCTCTCCCAGCCTCTCTGACAAGGGGGGCATGCGGAGGTGGGAGATGGCCCCGGTTCACGGTTCATGTGGTTGCTTAATGCCTTTCTATTTGAGGCTAAACAAAGCAATCAGGTGGGACTCTTGCCAATTTGCACACAACATCCTTGCACTATACCAACAAGTAATTTTCTGCTATCCCCCCTCATTCCCTGGAGCTCTCTTTTGGTGCAGCAGAATTATTTGCTTTAGGCTGTAAATTCACACTTCTGCCATGCTACTTTGACTTTTCAGGACCATTTATGAAGATAAGGAAAAACAAACCAATTTGGGGTAACTGGCGGAGAGGCAGGTGTCAGCAGGCCCGGCAGGAGGTGAGCTGGCAGGAGAGAAGCCATCCTGCCCTTCCCTTGCCACGGCACTGGAAGTGTCACAGATGTCCTGCAATCCCTCACATTAATCGTTCATTTGCCACCCTGCAGGTGGAAAGGTCCTTTTACTCATGTTTTTACAGCTGCTTTATTGTCTCTTTTCATCGGGAGAAAAAGAAAAGAATCTTTTACTTACCATTTTACCGGGTTGAAAACTGCTTATATATAGGGGAGAGAAATGCCTGGCAAAACCAGGCTGCTGGTGGTAGCTCAGATCACAAGAAATTAGGTAGCTGGTCAAAGGGAAAATTCAGAAAACTTTGTCTGTGGCCCTGAGATGCCAGAAATTGTTTCTTTTCTGGACACCAATGTTGTCAGGTTTTATATTGGTGCTATTTTTGCCTGCTGGAGCTACCAGTTCTTTAGCCAAGGCAAACAGCCCAGGACATACCTTCTGTCAAAAGCTTCTGATTCTCCCAAGTTAAATGCTGCCATACATTTAAGTTCTTGAAAGGCTTAAGCCATTGGGAATGATCAGATGGGAAAATGCCATTAGTGAAATCTGAATGCCAGTCGTACCTGGAAAGCTTCACATACCTTTTGCACAATGGGGAGGAAAGCTGAAGAGGAGGATATACTTGGGTTATCTTGGGCACCAGCCTCTCCCGGGCAGGCAGGCAGCTCTCAGGGGTTATACCAGGTGAGCTCTGCACCAGCACAAGGCACACCCACTGCATTTTTCCACACAGAGCAGGATGAAGCTGTCGGTGTTGACGAGAGCTGTTGAAATGACTTGAGGACACCCCACTTTATGCAATTCAGTCAGCAGAATTTAGAAATACCTCTAAAAAGTGGATCTGAAGGGTATCACCTCTCCATCTGCCCTTCCTGAACGGAGCAGCAGCTCAAGTGAGAGTCAACACAGTGATCTGCTGGGGTTTCCTTAGATCACCTGTATCACTGATTGGGGTGGACCGTCCGCCTGAGACACGTGGATTTGAGAAGACATGGCATGCTCAGGGATGCCCTGGGAGGAGAACAGTTAAGGAGAGACAGACAACAAAGTGTTTCAGCAGCTGAGCCCCAGCACAGATAAGAAGAAAGGCCATTGCCTCCTGCTCCCACAGACAAGGCTCAGACTCACCGTGCTGCTCCTGTGCTGCCAGGAAACAAACTCCACGGCCTCTGCTGCCCTACACCTCCTTTCAGCAGCTCGTGGTTTGTTATTCTAGGTCTAAGTTGTTTGCCAGTTCAGCTATGCTGCATTTTCTGAAGCAGGGAAAGATTGCCACAGTGTGTACCTGCTTGTTCTCAGCTCTGGCAAGTCATCAGCCTCAGTGGGAAATGCAGAGCTTCATGCTCCCACTACTACACACCTGGATCCTGCTCCAAAGGGCTACTCAAACCTGGGACCAAGCTGAGAAGAGTCTTGGGAAGTCCAAGCCATGCACGAGGCCACAGCTCCAGCCTCTGGCAGCATCTGGTACCTGCTTGCATCCTCTGCTGCAGGCGGCAGCGGAGGATCCCTCCCACCTGCTGGGGGTGGTTTGGAGGCACCGCTTGTATTTACCGCTACTTGTATTTGCCAGTAACAGCGACTAACCTGGACATGTCTGTTCTTGCCAGTCATTTTGCAGGGAGCCATTCCCACTTCCCTGCTCCTGGGTGCGGGAGCAATGAAAGCGTTTCACAGTCAATGCTCCTTTCTGTGTGCGGCTGGGGAAGGCAGGCAGCGAGCAGTGAATAGCTTCAAAGAGGAAGGTCAGCAAGCCGTCGAGGATGGATTAGAAAAGGACAATGCAGAAAAGACCTGATTAATTTAATTGCTCATCTGAAATGTAGTCGCAGACTAAAGAAGGATGGAGAAATTATAAGCATATGAATGGAGCAAAGTAATGATTTTGAGAGAGAAAATGCAGAGCCTTCCCCCTGCACCCTCTGTCCCACATACAAAGGGTTTTGTATTCAGAGATTACTCCAGACTTCTGGCTCTTCTTCTCATGCTATCTCTTCAGAAATGTAGACACTGACTACCAACCAATGTTTAAGTTGCTGCAGCTTGATCTTGCTGCTGGCAGCTCAGACTGAGCATTAGAGCCAGGCATGTGCCAAAGTCTGTGAGGAGATGTAATGTGGAAACCATTCTGCTCCCAGCAGAACAGAGTTTTTCCTGGGGGAAATGGATTGATGGGCATGGCCTCAGCCTCTGCACTTCACATCCTGCCTTGAAGAACCTGGATCAGCTTCACAAAGGCCCTTGCTTAAAATGGTATCTTACATCAGATCTTCTTGTACTTACAGTCAACAGGTCACATCTCCAAACACTTCAGAACCAATATCTATAACTAGAGAGAGGCAGAAGTAATTTAATCGAAAGATTCACAGGTTTGTTGTTGTTATTTGTTGTTTTTTTTTAATTGGAAGAAACAAACAAAAGAAACGTCCCCAGGAAATCAAGTATAAAAGGCATTTGTGTTAGGTCAAAATTCTTTTTTTCTTTTCTCCCCCCCCCCCTCCCCAAAATCTGTGCCTTATGTTTGGTAATATAAAATAGCTGAAAAATTAAGCCAACTTTGAAGGGGAAATTCAGACTCTTCTGTGAAGGCTGAAAATAAGAAGAATGCTTCTTAGCATTCTTCATCTTGCTATTGCAAAGAGAGGTCAAAAACTTGCCAACTAATCTGCTTCTGGAAGGCTACAATTCCAATTGCCTAGATCACTTCACAGGCGAAAATACTTGGAAAATATTGGAGTGAGACTGACAGGCACCACTTTCGGTCATCAGCTTCTTCATCCTTCTCAATGCAAGCCGGAGAGCTGCCTCCAGGAATTTGTACCGCGAAGGGACTCATCCCCTCCCACTACGTGACCAACACTACAAAGGGTTGTGACTTCTGGATGAACTCAAACACGTCTCTTACAACGACCTGATTGAAAGAGTTCTCCATTTGAAGAGTTCAAGCGATGGGAGAACTTAACACATGGGCTGAGCCACTTCAGCTGTTAATGACTCCTGGGTTGGGTTGAATTCCTGTGCCTTTGCCTGGTAATGGGAGAAGTGCTCTTCCCCTGACAGAATGCTTTCTTCTGAGTCAGCCCTCAATCATCTGTTTGAGGAGTTGTGTTGGAAAGACACAGTAGACCAAGCCTCTCTGCACTCTTCAATACGAATTTCAAAGTGAGGCTATGAGGAAAGGAAGGAAAGGAATCAAATATCCTGATTTAGGACTAATTCCTTGAGATGTGCCTTTCCAACAGCCTTCAGCAAAATGCATTTTATTTTTCTGTAGAGGAAAAGTGCCCATCATTGGGGCAGAAGGCCAAAGAGAGAAAGCAATCACCTCTGTCTCTGAAGCTGCACAATGAGGCTGAAGAAGAGCGCTGCAATTGTCATAGAATGTCAGCACTAAGCACACAGAACCTAAGCACTGAAAGTATTAAAATGACCTTTCATTATACAGGGCTGTGTCAGGAAAATCCACAAACGCCAAAGGTTTATGTCCAAAAAGGAGACAGAGGAGTCCTTCAACTTCATTCGAATAAAAGGAGAGTCCACCGGGGCACGCACCCGCAGGGTTCTCTCTCTCGGGATTTTGGAGGGCACAGACTCCCTTTTGTCCCCAACTCCCGGCTGCATGTTGTCCTCTTCCTTTCCCCACTGGCTGAGGTACTAGGAAGGTACAGCCATCCTGAACTGCCTACCCCATATCCCGCCTCGAACCTACTGTTTTACCCCCAAGTTCAGAAGTTCAGGTTTCTGCAGACCCATATCTATTTCAGGAGCCAAACTGTCTGGGCTCTGCAACAACCTGCTGCCCAAAGTCAGTAGAGACTTTAAGACCCATTTCAAAGACTTTAACACCCATACCTTCACCCATCGAATTATTTGTAAAGACATTAGTACACATCTTTCCTCTCAGCTGGAAGGTTAAATATGATTCAGGGTCTGTATATTCATTCCACAGCAGCTCACTTTTAAAGTCTTTGTAATCATTTATTAAGGATAAATGATAGCAAAGACACTTTTAAGAGATTGATCATTTAAAATAAGAATTGAACTTTTGAAATACTGCATGTTCTGTTTTCTGCATCTGACAGCGTTTCAGACAGCACAAGGGAGGAATCCTCTCTCATTTGAAAACACAGAAGCTGGAAATGGCTGGAGCTGCCAGCACTAAGAGATCTGCAGCATTTTCTGAGACAAAGCATGAGGAACATGTTAGGGAGAACAGAAATTGCAACTTCTTCACTCTTACCTGCAGTATCTGGGGCAGTGGTGATGTAAGACTGGTTGCACTTCAACACTTGATTGACATCCTGGGAGGCGGTCCCTACATTTACTTCCTTTTAAATCAAATTTCTCCTGCCTGAATTTTCTCATATATGTGATATTACCTTTTCCAATTTAGAAAGGTTGATTTATTTTTTTTTGCACATTTCTTTCCATAGCACTTAAAGTGGTATGGACCAGGCCCATTATCCTAGCTCACCCTTCAGAAACATTTGCAAAATGAACTGTTTATCTCCTTTATATCCCACGGCAAAGCATGTCCCCTGGTCTTTGAAGGCAGCACCAGCCAGTCACCACACACATCTGAACAACGCATGGGGCACCTCTGAGATGTGCTTGTGTATATTTTGCACCTTGGGGCAGTCCTCTCTGGACAGAAATTTGGGAGCATAAGTCTCTCCAACCAGCAGGACATGAGTGGATGATCATAGCCATTCTCCAAGGTGGTCCCTGGTCCACAGACTCCAACACAGCTTTGGGGCAGGGCTCCATACACACAACATTCTTCCCATCCCTGATTCCTTTTGCATGGGACAATCAAACAAGGAACCCAAACACTGGAAATAAACACCAGCACAGAAAGGAATGTTTACCATTCAATGTATTATTCCCTAGTGTACAAAGTATTTTGCCTCTATAGTAGCACACAGGTATTGAAATACGATGGCAAATGCAGCGAGACCATAAAGACATGTCTTACAGGTCTTTTCATTTCCTTTTGGGTATAAGCAGAAAAAAAAGAAACATTGTACAGGAAAGTCCTTGCAAAAAAAGACCCCGGTTTGTAGAAAAATAATGGCATTGGTATACAAAACCCAGAGTTGTTTCCTGAACAAGAAATGTCTATTATCTCTGGTCCTCAAAATCTGCTCTATTTAATGATGACAATTAAGGAACCACAGGATCCGTGCTCTGTCATTTTTTTCCCTTGTAGTTTATTTCATATTTTTCAGGTTCTTCTAGCTCTGTTAATAGCTGCTCTGAAACTATACGGTAGAAATGAATGTGTACAGCTCAAAACAGTATTTCTTTTTATAAATAGCAATTCACTTAATTAGAGAAAATATAATACGCCTGTACTTTCTAAGCACTGTTTCTTTCTAAAGTTCATAGTGCAATTTTCCCTTTTCCCCTACAGAAGTTATACATAAACAATTATCATTAGAAAATCACTATTCCATTATTACTCCTTTCCTCTTTCCCTTTTTTCTCTTTCTCTTTCCCTTTTTCCCCTTTCTTTCACCAGTTCTTCAGCTGCCGGGCTGTAACACAGCCCTGCTCGCCTGTGAGATGTCTCCCAGCTGACAGGAACGCATCAATCCCTGATTGTCAGGCTGACAGGTTTCACTCTAAAGGCTGAACAGAGCCCAGCACACACATGGGTTATGAATCCAGGGATCAGATCATTTATCACCATTGATCCTACTGTTTCGTAACAGGCTGATTATACATCCTTTGGGGAGCTCTGTAAAAGATTCACACAAGATCCCAAGGTTGCGTTTGGTAACTGCTTGCATCCAAAATGGA
Source organism: Dicrurus megarhynchus (assembly GCA_013399195.1). NCBI lineage: Eukaryota > Metazoa > Chordata > Aves > Passeriformes > Dicruridae > Dicrurus > Dicrurus megarhynchus. The sequence continues at coordinate 671 of VXAD01000132.1, read as the reverse complement.
AAGAGTTATCTGGAGTACCAGATAAGCCTCTGGTTTTCCAAACTGATGGCAATTTTGGGCTGAAAAGCTTCCTTTCCTTGTACTTTGTGCCCTAGGCTGCCTCAACATAAAAGGTGAAAGGGCAGCATCCTCCTATCACTAAGTAAAATTGTGGAGAAAGAGGTAAGGGACACAGTCATAGCCTACAACAATAATCCGGTCCCATCACCCCCATTCAATGTGCTACGAAGCTCGGTGAAAGCGCAGTGTGCTACAGGCAGAGGGCTATATACAGGCAGGAGCCACCACACCTAAGGGACACGGCTCCTCATTTTGATTTAAAAAAAGCCAACAGTAAATGTCTGGCTGTGCATGGGAATGAGGAGAGGCAAGGAGCACAGATGCCTTACCAGGAAGATCTGAAGCAACACAGAAGTAGGCGTAGAGCAGCTTGCTTTTGAAGGGGGGGCAGAATCATCTGTAGGTACACAGTGATCTTGTTGAAAGGAGGCAGCAAAGCCTCCCTTTGCAGATGGTCTGGGAGTGAGTAGGAAGCTGGGGAAATGCTGCAAGTGCCTGCAGTGGAGTCCCCTGGCCAAGAGAAGGGGTGGCTTGGCTGGGCGTGGTGTCCCCATCCCTGGGTGTGCTGTCCCCATGGTCCTCACCAGCCCCATGGGGTGGGAACACCACAG
>VXAD01000131.1:382031-492952 GCA_013399195.1 Dicrurus megarhynchus | reverse complement strand
CTCTGCAGAGCCCCCTATCCTCCGGCAGATCAACACGCCCACCCACATTGGGGTCATCCACGAATTGACTGAGGTTGCACTTGATCCCCTCATCCTGATCATTAATAAAAACCCCCACAACTGGCCCCAGTGCTGAGCCCTGGGGAGCGTCTCTTGTGACCCACTCACAACTGGATTCAGCTCTATTCATCACCTGGCCCTAGGGAGAATTCCATCTGGCCACATGCACTTCTGCGGATCTCAGTGGCATAACAGCCTGCTGACCATTTCCCCTTGTATTATGGAGACTTCATTTTGCTTCCTGTCCCTGTCTTTTTGCTCAGAAAGCTGAGTACCCCTGGAACAATTGGGCTTCCTAGTAAAGACTAAGGCAAAGAAGCCTTTAAGTACTCAGCCTTTTCCTCATCCTTTGTCACTGTTTTTCGCACATGCCACTGGAGATTCCACTTAGCCATCCTTTTGCTGCTAATGTATATATAGAAATATTTTTTTATTTTCTTTTATGGCAGTACCTAGATTAACTTCTAGTTGGGATTAGGCCTTTCTAATTCTCTCCCTGCATAAACTCACAACATCTTTGCTGTTCTCCTGAGCTGCCTGCTCCTTCTTCCAAAGGTCATAAACTCTCTTTTTGTCCCTGAGCTCCAGAAAAAATTTTCTGTTCAGATAAGTTGGTCTTATTCCCTGCTGGCTCATCATTTGGCACGTGGGGACAGCCTACTCCTGTACCTGTTCTTTCTTAACTCACACTAGGCCTTCCTGGACTCCTTTACCCTTCAAGACTACCTCCTGAAGGCACTCTGAGGCACTCTGTCTGCCTTCCAGAAATCCAGGGCTGCAGCTCTGCTCTTCTCTCTTCTTGCTTATCTGAGACTGAAAACAATCTAATTTTATTAGATTGTTGTGCCCAAGATGGTCTTGGACCACCACATCACTCACAAGCACCTCTCTGTCCACAATCACCTACTAGGACCTTCCCCACTTGGGTCACTCACCAGATATGACAGGAGTTTATCTTCCACACATTATAGGAACCTCCTGGACTGTTTTGTCCCTGCAGTACCGTATTGCCAGCAGACAGCTGGTAAGTTAAAGTCCCCTGTGAGAACAAGAGCTAGTGATTTACCAAATACCACAGGAAAACCTTGTAGTTTCATAACAGCTTCAAATAGTTTCAAATCCATCTTGGATGGGTTTTCAAGAAACAGTTATTGCACAGCTAAATTTCTAATTAAGTATATTCTATAATTCTGAAGATAGGATTGTACAGGATGCTGTTTAAGGAAAAGTTATGTATCATTTAAAACAGGGTTTTTTGACAGATGTCAGTCTGCCCTCCGAGTAAGTAATTAATTAGTTCTCCTAATAGGATTGTGACTGTTTCTTTATATGATATATGAAAGTGTAGACTTGACTATGAAAGGATTCCATTACATGTATTGAAGGTTATCCAACATGCTAAATTTCCAGGTTGATTAATATAACATACTCATCTAGTATGCTTTATGATTTCAGTTGAATAACACATTTTCATGTTCTGTCACCATTTACAAAAACTAAACAATACACTTGATTTCCCTTATTCATTTAGAGGTAGGTGAAGTCAGTGGTGAGTGCACAAAACTAGGGTAAATTAGAAGTTTTGCCTAAACTAGAACACTCCTATTAATTGTTTGCACTTACAGTAATGGAGGAGACAGGGAAAAGGAGACTAAAATTTTGCTACCATGGTTCTGGGCAGCAATACCTGTCAGAGAGATCATTAATGTGGTTTAATTTAAAGCATCAAGTGACACCAAGGAGATATCAAAGAGGAAAAAGCATTCTACACAGGGTTGACTAGCCTGACTGTGAATTGCCAGAACAGACTCCTGTCTCAAAAATAATTTCCTTATCTCTGAAGATAGAAGAATATACAAGGGCTAAATATGTCACAGAGAAATAGCTTTTCACAATGTACTAACATGCCTCTGTATTTCACAATATGCATTGATATATCCCGTTGAAGAAATAACAATCTTTGCAACCATGCTCCCCTTTCTGATAATACTGTGAAACACAATACACTTGAAGTTTAATTGGAACCAGAGACTTTTGGACATTTCTACCCACTACCGATTCACATGGTGAAAGTAAATCAAGCCCTATATAAACAAAACAGATGGAAGTGATGCTAATAGTACAATGTCAGCAGTATCTACAGATTGACAGAGCTAGTTAAGTTGCCAGATGCACAGAATGTTGCACTACTTGTTCCTTATAAACTAGACTTGATGGAGTATGTCAATGTCAAACTCCTTGCTGATTTACACACGAACATACAAAGACATGCACACTCACAGATACTCACGTTCCTGTGATCTATACTAACCATACCATCTGCTTTCTGCTTTGCATGTGGTAGCTAACTAACTATCCTACTGTGCACGGGTATCACTGAGTACATGCTGTGGAGGCAAACAACAGGTTTTTTCCTCCTTCTACCCTATTTAGTGCTAGAAAATAGGCTCGTTAACTTTTGCCACCTAGGCACATATATTCCCCATGTATTTTTCGATCTTCTTTCTCATTTGTATTTATTCCTTTGGCCAGTGTATATTTCAAAGAAATTCTCTCTCTTTGTGAAAGCTGCACAGCTTTAAGCATATACTGTAGCCTTCATTTACACCTTGAAAAAAACACAAACCAGTGAGCTCTACTCAGATAGCAGTATTTAAAATAAAGATAACATTTCGGTAGTTTTCAGAACAGACACATTTAGCAGAGTTATTGAAACGTCTTCATTGGTCAGCAGCTCTAACTGAGAGCACAAATGTCAGGAGATGTGCTTCTTGGAGAGGCAGAAAGCTGACCTAGCTACAGCCAGCGCCTAAAGTCTCTTCCTGACCCATTTTATTGTCTGGCACCTGTCATTATAACAATCTTTCCAAAAGATCTACGGAAATTACACTTACCCTCTGGTAACTAGGTAACATAATCTCCCGGAGGCTGGTTAATTGCAGCCCATGATAACCTCACATACAGCAACTGTTAAATTTTTCATCTCTTTCAAATTATTATGGATCAGTTGAGAGGGTATTGATTTGATTCATTAACTGATTCCCAGTCTGTTCCAAGGTTAATGATAACATGTATCTCAATTACATCCTTAACAGGTTATACTGTATGATTTGTTTCAGCTGCAATGTACATTGCGTGTCTTCCACAGCTGAAAGAATTCTTAGCACTTGACAATTTAATAAGGCCTTTTTTTCCATTTTGCTGAGCATGCCTACAAGGCACAAGTACATCTGGGACAACGGCAAAAAGAAAACTTTTCCCAAATTCTTTAAAGAGTATATGGAAGTCACACTCTGAAAAACAGTCTCAAAAGGCCACAGAGATAACACAAGATTCTTTCACGTTTAAGATATGGGAAGACAATTCAGAAGATATTGGAGGTAATGATTGATTCTCTCTGGTTTTATTACTTCATCACCACTGAATGTTCATATTACCTGACAATTAATTTTTAAGCTGCCTTGGGTTACTTGGCAAAAATGACTTTACCAATATTGGATGAATCTTTGCCATTCTCAGTTCTCTCTCAAAATGAATTGCATTTTTTACTAGTAACATAGTGATTTCATTCTTAGATGTTTTACAAAATCCTTTTGTCTTACAAGAGCTCTCCAAATTTTTGTACTGAGATTACTGCTAATGCAACTGCAGAAAATTAGGTTTTTTATCACATTTTAACCCTCGTACAACATTATTCTTTATACTTCTATCAGATTGCTGCCTTTTTTAGAGCTGAAACCCACAGTTCCAGGCTCTGAACAAATTCCCAAAGACAGTGCCCTAGGAAATCAACGTAGGAAAAAGCAGGTGTGAGAAAAGTTACACAATGAGGCAGTGACAGAACTTCAAGAGAAATTTAAGTCTCCTGTACCTATGGTTAAGTGGCTAGAGACCAGTAATACAATGTTTTCTCTACCCATTATTTTACTTTTACATCCTGTTTCTTTAACTGTGTGATACTGTTGGCATATTTGGACAGACACTGGCTGATGAGAACTTTTCCTATATGGTGTAGAAATTTAATGGAGCAATAGTTCACTTCTCTGTGACTTGACACACCACTTCCAAGTACAAATACTCACACTCACTACGTGTCTATGGGTTGGGTGGATATTGTTAAATCCCCTTTCCAGGCTGGGAAACTGAGAGCTGGACGGGCTGAGTTTAATAACCAAAGGCAGAGAGTCAATGTCAGAAATGGAAATACTACGGAAATTCTTGACTCTCAGTTACTATTCTGACTCCTGAGCCACATTACTTCCAGCAGTTTGCATTCTGCACATATAAAAACCCTTTCATCCTTTCATCACTCCCTCTCAATTCTTTGCTTTGGAACTCCAAGATACTGTAGTTTACTTTGGAAACACGGAAGGCAAATGAGTATAGTCATGAGGAAAGACTTCAGTTATACAATCCATTAAAGAAAACAATAGAGCTTGCAGCTGAGCTATTAAAAAGCGTAGAGCAATTTTTATTTCAATGGCTACATTTTATTTCCTCTTCTGAGTGACTGCTAACAAAGGGCTGCTGAAAGGACTGGATAAAAAGTAGACGTCAGATGCAAGATCCATGAGTTAAACAACATTATTAGATACAATTTCATAAAATCTAGTTGCTTTTCTGCTACTAGAAATCATGTCCTTTTGTCAACTTGTGGTCACATCAGCACTTCTGTTGATATAATTTGCTCCAGCTGCAGAGCATAGCTGGCCTACAAATCAAGAACTAGAATAGGGACAGTCAGGAATAACTCAATGGCTTGGATAATGTGCAAATCACAACACATCTTGCTATTAGTATAATTTATTTTCTCTCAGAATATTTGGAACGTGAAAAATTTATCTTTAGCAAAACAGCCAATCTGACACTTTACTGAGAACAGAACTGGCTGGCTAGCATATTGTAACACCCTCCTCCCCTTACAGATCACACACACATACACCCCCCACTCTATAAACGTTTAAGTGGGATTATCATATCAAAACCCTTCATTATCTTTCATTGAATTCAGACCAAACACCTAATTTCATATATTGTTCAAGGTCTCCCTATAATACTGCACACAATTCTCTACATTCACTTTTTAAATCTTTGGAAGAGACTGTGGGGTTTTGTTTTCGGGGTTTTTTGGGGGGTTGTTTTTTGTTTTTCGAGTCGGTTGTTTTATGTTGGTTTGGTTTGGTTTTTTTAATTTCTACTTATTTTTCCACTTTCATACTTTGCTACCTTTTACTCAAAATGAGCAGAAAAAGTAGCAGTCCATCCTCACAGTAATGAGATCCTTCAAACTCCAGCCTTCTGGACAGATGGGAACCTGGTTGGAAATGAAACATAGCACATCTGGTAGAGCACAGAATGAATGAACATGGTGCAAAACCAGAAAAAGACTTACTAAAGCAACCACTTTCTTTTATGTCTACATGAATAGGAAGCATACAGAATCAAGATGGTGTTAGCAAAGCCTTTATTTCATTCTACTTTTAAAATATACTTGTCATTTAATACAAAGCAGACAGTTGGTATCAAGAACCAGAAAGAGTCCAAATTTTTTAAGTTAACATTGTTATCAGACATTTCTTCTTCTGATAAACAATTAAGGAAAGGAAAACAATAGGAAATACAGCTGGATGTGCCCCTGCAAACAACAGTGATTAATCATCTGCGAAAATGCCTCAGAAAATTTGCTATTTTCCAGTGCAAGCATATAGCATTTGTGCAGCAAGGAAGAACCTCAGTGCAGATTTTAGGAGCATTGCAGATCCATCACCCATGTTCCCTACACCAGCCCTGAAAAAACAGGCAGTTTCCTCTTTAACATACTCACCTTAATTAAAATCCCATTTAGATCCAATTTGGCACCATGTAACACCACCGACTTGAGTTTGCTCATCGTCTTTTGTCAGAATAAGACTGAAGATCAACAACATCCTCTGCTCTCCCTACATTCTGCACACTAGTCATTTCATGGGAGAAAACTGTCGGATAGGTATTCACATCTATGTAGTGTGACTCACTTGCTAGCATCTTTCAGCTGAAAAAGTTCCCTCTGTTTTCTGAAAACAAGAGACAATGCAAGAAGTCAGCACACAAGTTCTTCTGGAAGCAAGCTGTTTGACTGAAATAAGACAGCCTGACTGGAGTGAGTGAAGGCTAAGTTAGAGCCGAGAGCATCTTCCCATCACGGTGGGAGGTACAGGAGCGCACCGAGAGGCTGATAGTTCAGGAATGGCGGTGTACCTTCCCTCTGCGGACACAGAGAAGCTCTCATCCACCAGCTATCACCACAGCCTAACTATGTCTGAGACAACCCAGAACTCTGGCTTCATGCAAGGACTACTTGGGATTGGTATACCTGTGGAACTGGTGGTGGATACAGTTGCAAAATACCAATGGCATTTCAGTGATCAAAGATTTCATCAGCCAGCTTTAGATAGGTGGTGTCTTTTTTAAAGTGGTGATGAGTAGCAGAAGTCCTAGATTTTCTTTGCAAAAGGATGAAAGATGTGGCATTTTAGAACTGCCTAGTCAGTTCCTTTCTCTTCAGCTAAATTAATCTATATTATATTTTAGGCCAAGACCAGCAAATTCAAACTGATCAAGGATTCAGTTTGTTGGTATTTGTTTGCTGTTATTGGAAAAATGAAAGAATACCTCATTGATAGATTAAAAAAAACAACAAAAAAACCCCCCAGATTTGGAGAAGGTAGCTGATTAAGTAGTTCACATCTCAAAATAATTTTGAGTCTTGATTTTGCAGTAGCTGTGGCAATTGCTTTACTTCATTTTAGCAGGTCTTAGTTGTGAACATTCCTTGCTGTTCATGACATTCAGAAGAAAAAGCTGCTCTAGAATTCTAAAAATTTATTCTGTAAGATACAAATGAGCTGCAGTTTTCTGTGCAGATATACAGAACTAAGTGCAAAGAGAAAAGATGCCAGGGAATTGTTATTGTTGGTCACATCACATCAAAAAAGATGCATTTAACCTTTTTGATGTTGGACTGGGACACAGATCCCCCAAATATGGTGACAAATAAAGAGGTCACATCCATTCCCTATTAGATTTTGTTGACTGGAACAAGAGATTTCACACTCTGTTATGAGGCAAAGGTTTTTCAAAACAGAAAGTACAGAATTTGCCTTAAAAATCAGGCTATGAACCTGTCATTTCCTACCTGTGGCAATGGCTGAAGGAAAGAAAAACCTTCCACAACACACCAGTCTGATAACATGAAGTTCAGAGACAATGGGAGGGAAATTTTTTCTTATGATCTTTGTTACTTTACACCTCAAAGAAAGATGTTTTCTACATTTAATCTGAGAAACTATTGATCATAGTTACCCAACATAGTTTTCACTCTGGCCTTTTATGCAGTGCACCCTTTTTGGGGCATCAGTGAATTTTACAGGCTGAAGCAATGTGTCTACAATGAAACATAGATTATACAATTGCTGTGAAGCCTACCACTGTCTGAGGTTCATGGAGCACTTTTATAATGCCAGAAGAAGCTTAAACACTTTCTTCATTGTCAATAAATAAAACCTAGATGAAAGCAGGGCAATTTGCATTTTTGACACAATTACCATGCTACTGATACTGGAAAGGGCTCTAAGGTCTCCTTGTAGCCTTCTCTTCCCCAGACTAAACAATTCCACCTCTCATAAGAGAGGTGCTCCAGCCTTCAGGGCTATGTCCTCCTTATATTGGGGACCCCAGAGATTAACACAGTGCTTAATTTTCCAATTTTCTTCCAAATTCAAAATAGTAAGAGATCCTATTTTGCAGTTTTTGAAGCGTCTAAAGTCACACACAGAACCACATAGTAAGCTCAGTTGGAAGAGACCAACAATGATTATTGAGTCCAACTCTTTGCTCTATACATCACCGTCCCCAAGAATTGCACGTGCCCAAGAACATTGTCCAAACACTTTTTGAACTCTTTCAGGCTTGGTGCTATGACCACTTCCCTGTGGAACCTCTTCCAGTGCCCAACTACCCTTTGGGTGAAGAACGTTTGCTTGATATCCAACCAATATCTCACTGACTCAACTTCAGGCCATTTACTCAAGTCCTGTCACTGGTCACCACAGAGAAGAGATCACTGTCAGCCCCTCCTCTTCCCCTCATGAGGAAGTTGAAGACTGTGATGGGGTCTCCCCTCTGTCTTTTCCAGACCAAATAGACCAAGTGACCTCAGCTGCTCCTCACATGGCTTCCCCCTCCAGGCCCTTCATCATCCTCATGGACACTCTCTAATACCTTAATGTCTTTTTTATACTGTGGTGCCCAAAATTGCCCCCAGCACTTGAGATGAGGCCACCTCAGCTCAGAGCAGAGTGGGACAATCCCCTTCCTTGCCCAGCTGGTGATGCTGGGCCTGATGCCCCCCAGGACACGCTTGGCTCTCCTGGCTGCCAGGGCACTGCTGACTCATACTGAACTTGCAGGTGACCAGGACCCCCAGCTCCCTTTCCACAGCACTGCTTGGCAGTATCTCATTCCCCAGACTGCCCACACAACCACAGTTGCCCCATCCCAGGTGCAGAATCTGGCACTTTCCATTGTTGAACTTCACATTATCACTATCTCTGGCTCTGCAGCTCCTGCGCCAGAGCGCGAGGTGTTGCAATCTCTAAAAAGCATCTCCAAAGCAAAGCTGCTCAGCAGGATCAGCTATATACACTCACACACGCGTGCATGCACAAACGCACAGGTAACTTCAGTATTATGGGTCAACAGCAAAGAGGCAGGAAAGGCCATTGTGTGGAGTTCCACAGGAGGAGTTTATTGCTTCCACATCAAATGGCTGGTGATTGCCCATTCCTCTGATCTGTTGAGGTCTCTCTGCAGGGCCTCCTTGCCTCCAAGGGAATCAACAGCCCCTTCCAGATTTTTGTTTGTCCCATCAGAACAAGTGAACTTCCCTGCATGTTCAGGCATAGTGGAGATGAAAGAGGCAAGGAACTTGCTGTTCATGTTTTCTGTGTCTCTCTTTTCTAACAAGTCTTGTATTTACTTATTCTCAAATTTTATCTCTTGGCTTGAACTCCACATTATTAACCATCAGAGGATGAGAGAGTGCCTCTAACTTCTTAGTCAGTCCCCCAGTATTTATAAAAACATGGTGGCAAGGGAGGGTTTGGTGGCATTGGAAGGGAAAATGTGGTTTAGACAGTGCATGAAACTGACATGAGATCTTCCACATCCTAAATCCACTGCCCAACAAAGACACTACAACCTTCTGCTTTTGCTGCCACTACAAACAGAAAAAAATAATGAAAAAACTTACAAAAACACCAAACCCACACCAAACAGAAAACCAAAACAAAATCAAAAACAAACAGACAAACAAGACCAAAACAGGACTTTTCACCCTGGGCTTTTAATTTGGAGATTAAAATCTCCACAAAGTGGCTAGATCCATGAAGAAAGATCCTTCAGTGATCAGCACTGTGCTACTTGCCTTTGAAGATTTGGTTCTTGGCCTTGTTTTGTAATAACAGCACCCACCTCTTTCAAGGATCCACGCAATTAAGTCAAGGGGTAGGTCATCAAACTGCCTTTCCCAGAGCCAAAGAACTTGTAATTTGTGAAATGCCTCCTGAATGAGGATCAATTACTTTCCTTCTGCTTTTATTGCCCTCTACTTGTTCAGGTATGTATTGAGTTTGTGCTTTATCATCCTTAAACAAAGAACTGGTTGTAGGCAGTCAGCAAAATTTACGAGGCTTGTCCTAAGTGATAGTGCAAATACACACACTTCTTAGGCCACCAAATTGCTAAGTCTGTGTCAACTCTTAAATGATTATCTATTATATTCAATTTGGTCTACTTCTAGACAGAGTGGTAACAAAAGTGTGGGGGTTTTCTACAGCTTCCTATTTCTAAAAGCAAAATATTTTCTTTATAGAGCTCAAAAAGGTGGAGGGCAAGGGGGAGGGAAGGGGGAGATGGAAGACACTGCTTTTCAAAATGTAATTTTTCCTTCAGAATATCATGTTTTTGAATAGCCCTTCCAGAGCTGGTGAAGGCAAAGTGATCTGTAAGGTCATTTAAAAGCAGAGGATTCAGCAGCACACCCCAGAAAGGCTGGTTTTATGCAGTGAATGAATGTCCTGCTGCTGGGGTTCAAATTCACGGAGTGTCAAAGCTCTGGTGTAAAGGTGCTTTTCCATCACTTCAGATTCAATAGAATCTTAATATGAAATATGAGAATGAGAGGACTGTCAGGTTGTGTGGCAGCTGTAGAAGTGAGGGAAATGCTTTTGCTGGCTATAGCATTTTCTTGTTGGAAAAAAAAAAAAGGAAAAAAAAGGGAAAAAAAGAAAACAAAATTGGAAAATGTATCCCAAAAAATACCTATTTTGTGGTTTGTTTTCTTTTTAAATTCGGAGGGACATTCTTCCTGTAAGGTCTCAGAAATATCTGTGGATTGCAGGGACATGCTGGGTGAGAGGGGAGCCCTAGGAACAATTTTGAGGTGCAGAGAAAGTGAACTAGAACTGCTGCAAGGCTGCCTGGGTAACACATGATTCCAGATGGGGAAAAAATGGAAGGGCCTAGTACAAATGGATGTTGGAATGCTTTCTGTTGTTCACTCCATGTTTTGGCTGGCTTAAATGTTTTATAGGATTGTTCTCCTTTTGTTTTGTCTAAAGATGTGTTTGACTAGTGTGATGTGAGCAAAGCAGAGACATTCAGAGAGCATAAAAGAAAAATAAAAATGCTGCAACTAACAACATAATTAAAAGGTTAATTTTAAGTCGTGCACTTGAAATTTATACAGCTGACATACATGCAAGGAGTTAAGACCTAACTTTTTTCTGTTTAATTTTCTGGGTGTTTTTCCTGGAGTTTGATCCAATTACAAGAGTATGTACATGGATCTCAAGACTACAGAGCTATATTCCTGCTGTGCCACTGATTCATTGTCTGACTAGCGAGCAGTCTAATCAACTTCTGTCTAGGTTGCCTGTTTGGGAAAAAGAATGATATAATTATTTCACCAAGAATTAAATTCTAGAAGATGGTCTGATATGCTCTGATTTAACACTGCATATTAGTTCAGAGAATATTATTGTCTTCTTCCTGTTCTACAGGACAAACAGCAACACCACTTTTTCCTAAATAATTCTTAGTCATTCTCCTCTTGTTGCCCCAAATGAATACATAAATAAAGAATCCCAAATTTGCACAACAATATTGTGTGTTATAGCCTAATAACAAAAATGTGTACTGATATTTGCATAGGTGTGATGAATTAAATTTGTTTTGATACCATCTCAGAAATCTTTTTTCTCCTTTTTTTTTTAATCTATTACATGTGGGTCTTAGCTGCTGTTTATTCTCACTTCATTACAGCATGGCATTAACTCTGTAAATTCAGTAGCATCTGAGACTGAAGGCAGGTTGCAATCATGAGCCATATTTTCCAGCTGCAGGGAAGATTTCTCTCTCTGATCTATTCAGTGTTCTCTGAAATTCTATGTCACAGCAGCAGGACTATATTTTGGGTTTTGTCTACTCGTGCATGGGTAGGACTCTGAATCAAAATTTACTTTGGAAACAAGCTCTTTGGATCTGTTTTTCTAAATGAGTCAAAGTGAAAAGCTTACTGAAAATCATAGTAAGTGGGGGAAGTGAACAAACGTGCTATACCAAAATGTTAAAAAAAAAGAGAGATGTCCGAGTGTTTAAACAACAATATAGGAGAAAATAGCTTTCCACTTGTGCTAGGTTACAATGTAAGATGTAACCAGTAGTATGTATTCTATTATCATCTTCACAAGCTGTTAAAGCAGGTAGGGCAGTGTTCCTTATCTCCTACCATGACTCATCCCTGGTAACTCCCTCCAGGGGCTATCTCTGTTTAATGGGCTATCAAGGACCCACCACATGACTCATAGAATTACACCATCCCATTGTGAGATGCTCTGGCCAGGGGGGAGGAGCCAAGCATTCCCACCTGGATATAATCTGGGGTTTGGAACAGCATAAGCAGCCCTTACCTACTGGATTCCCAGAGGACAAGATCTACAACTGGACCTTCAGGTGAAGACCAGATCCTTCTACAGGATCACTGCTTCAACAGGATCAGTCTATCTGGACTGTTACCACCACCCTGACTAACAGGTCAGGTTGTATCCTGACTCTGTCAGTGTTCTTGTACTATTGCACTTATTTTAATTTTCCTATTAAATTATAATTCCGACTTGCAATCTCCCACTGGTTTGTTTTCAAACTAGTACACCACTAAACAGAAATATCAGAGCAAATTGTAAGGTAAGGTTGCATTAAAATATTGGTTACAAAACTTTAGGGAAGAAAATGTTATTATTCCGAAAATAGTGAGCTTTACTGTATTTCTTCTCTGGAAAACTTTCTTGGCATATTGGTGCTGCTGATAGGGTTGTCTGATCTCTGACAGATGACAAATTTGTAGCCAGAGAGACCAGGAATAGCCAAGAGTTTGAAAAAATTCTGTCTCTTTTTTCATGATACGATAGGACTGGGATTATGATAGATCAGATCACAGGATAGAAGAGGTTATTGTAGAATGTCAGGGCTAAATTTATTTCCAGTGCGGAAGTAATGGTGAATATGTTTGACCTGGAGCAGGGCAATATTAATATTCTGTAAGCATCAAAATCCAAAGAAATCACATAGTCCTGTCCTCAATGGAAACCTCTTCCTTAGATGTATCTAAAGGGTCCATGTGCTTTTATACATTGGAAACAACTTGTAAAATTTGTCATGCCAAGTATAATTGAACCAAACCCAACTGAATTTGTAATAGCAAAACCAGCAGCAGGAGAGGTAATCTGCTTAAAAACTTTGTCATTTATAATTTATAAAACAGCCTCTAAATATATAGTACCAAAGGGTTCCATGTCTGCTTCATGCACCGTTTTCTATCCTCTTTGTTGCCTTCATCCTACATCCTGGGCAAGAAAAGTTTCGATGCACTTAACATGAAGTACAAGCAGACAATCCCAGCCTAAGGAACTGGTCATAAATATATTTCATTACATTCATAGATCTGCAAATCTCTTCCACTGCTATTGCTTTTATTCCCATCATCTTTCACTACTTTATTTCCCGTTTGCAGGAAGAGCAAGGAAACTCCTGAGCTTCAAAAGTGCATCTTCAGTGACAGTTTTCATGGAGGTGAAGAGCTGGGCTAATATACTCACAAGGTGCTTACACGTGACAAAATTTAGTCTGTGCCTAAGTAAATCTTCCTAGCTCAGGGCCATGCCAACACATTCATGTCTCTTTTTAATCAACTCAGTGCATGCTATAGTAAGATGATAGTGTGTAACTCTGTAAGCATATATAAGATGTTCATCACACAGGCTTATTTAGTCACTATGGCCTAACATCTTTTTTATGAATCATGTTATTATTTTTACAGAATTATATTTAAAAAAATCTTTTTTTTTTTCCCTATCCAATCTGTATATTTATTTGATGCATTTAATTTTAGTCCACCAGTATCTTCTTTTCAAAGGCTGAGGAGCTGAGCCACTATTTTCTTCAGAGTTTCTTGTATGAAATAGCGTCAAGCAGCTCTCTATTTTCAACACTGCTTTCCTGGAAGTGCATAACTGCTCAAGGCACTCCTCGCATTTTCCTGATTGGCATTGGCATTTTCAAAGGATTACTCACAAAGGATAACTTTACCTTGAAGAAGGCCCATTTCTCTACAGTCAGGAAAGTCAGAGAAAGTCTCTCAAGGAGGGTTGTGTTGGGCACTTAGTGCCCCAGAAAGGAATCACTCCCTATGAAGGGAAACCTGGAAAGTCTTTCTGGGCTGAAGTAATCTTTTGTGCATAGCTTTAGCTGCCATCAATATTGAAGACACAATTTTGAGGTTTAGGCCCAGAAAAGAGGGATTGGATGCAATCAAATTGAGAAGAGTTACAACTTTGTGAAGGATCATTAAGGTGTGAGGCTGGTTTAGGCAAATCCATCTCTCCTGCTGCAGAGTGGATCAAGAATGAGATATGATTAACACACCTGCAGGAAAGAAGCCATGTCTGAAATAGGACATTTCACAGATTAGGTGAACCTCAATCCACATCATTGACCATGATAACTCTTCTCAACTCAGAAGAGATGTAAGAAGCAATTTAACGTCTTTCAGAAATACAGCAGATTAAACAGTAGAAGCCATCACTGAATATCATTGCTGATGACCTGCATTAGGTTTATGCCCCCACAAATGAATGTGCATTATATTTGTGCATTAGCATACACATATTGTTATATACAAAGTTCACATAGAATTACGGAAAAAGAATTAAAGCTAAATATCCATTTTCATGGTTGTTTGACAGGGATTTAATGGTGAAGTTGATCAATTGAGTTTAAAATATATTTCAGGAACTACTATATTTTATGCACTGATGAATATTAAATCCTTTTCTTTAAATATAGACTTAACTTCCATCTCTAGGATATAGCTTGATTGGAAAATTGTTTTAAATAGATTGCACCAATACATTCCAGAAACATTATGCTCATATGAATGGAAAATTGCAAGCATGATAACACACGGAAGAAAGAAAGAAAACAGTAAGGTTGTTTTCTATTTATACACTACAAAAACAAACTATTTTGTTAGATTTTACATTTTAAGATTTGAGTTAGATATTTTAAGATTCATCACAGAAATAACTAGGTTGGAAAAGACCTTTGAGATCATCAAGTCCAACCTGTGGCACCACCTTATCAACTAAACCATGGCACTGAGTGCCACGTCCACTCTTTTTTTAAACACCTCCAGGGACAGCGACCTCCCTGAGCAGACGACTCCAGTGCCCAATCACTCTTTCAGTGAAGCATTTTTTTTCCTAATGTCTAGCCTGAACTTCCCCTGGTGCAGCTTAAGACTCCTTCCTCTCCTTCTGTCAGTGGTTGCCTGGGAGAAGAGATCGACCCCCACCTGGCTACACCCTCCTTTCAGGGGGTTGTAGAAAGTGATAAGGTCTCCCCTGAGCCTCCTTTGTCCCAGCCTAAACAATCCCAACTCCCTCAGATGTTCTTCATAGGGTTTGTGTTCTAGACCTTTCACCAGCCTTGTTGCCCTCCTCTGGATGTGTTTGAGCATCTCAATGTCTTTCCTAAATTGAGGGGCCCAGAACTGGGCACAGCACTCAAGGTGCAGCCTCACCAGTACCAAGAACAGGGGAAGACTGACTTCTCTGGTCCTGCTGGCCACACTATTCCTGACACAGGCCAGGATGCCATTGGCCTTCCTGGCCACCTGGGCACACTGCTGGCTCTTGTTCAGTTGGCTGTTGACCAGTACCCCTAGGTCCGTTTCTGCCTGGCCACTGTCCAGTGACTCTGTCCCCAGCTTGTAGCGCTGTAGGGGGTTGTTGTGGCCAAAGTGCAGGACTCAGCACTTGGACTTGTTAAACCTCATGTTGTTGGACTCAACCCATCTACCCAGCCCGTGCAAGTCCCTCTACAGAAGCCCTCCTACCCTCCAGCAGATCAACACATGTTCCCAGCTTGGTGTCATCTGCAAATTGCTGATGGTGGACTCAATCCCCTCATCCAGATCATCAGTAAAGATATTAATGAGGACTGGGCCCAACAGTGATCCCTGGAAGACACCGCTAGTGACTGGCTGCCAGCTGGATGCAGCACCATTCCCCACCACTCTCTGGGCCCAGCCGATCCAGCAAAGAGTGCTCCTGTCCAAGCTGTGGGCTGACAGCTCTTCCAGGATTATGCTGTGGGAGACAGTGTCAGAGGCTTTGCTGAAGACCAGGTCTTTTCCCATCTTTTCACCACAACTTGTATTTTTAACAAGATTTGCTCCATACTCTACCCTGTTTCAGGCCCAATCCAGGAGATGTTCCTTGGGCTCCATTTTTTCACACTCACTCCTCTACATTGTTGCAAAAACCCATTTCCACTTTTTTAATCCTGCCAACTTTTGTTTGAACATGTCTGAATTGGCCAGACTAGGTGTCCACTTATAAATAGATGTATGAAAAAACCAGTGTTATTCTCCAGTCTTGTGCTGTATGCATTGAACCATGAATGCTGCATCTCCCATCGTTCAACTGCAGCAGCAGCATCTGTCCTGTCATACCTGGGGATTCTGCAAATCCAGCCATTTAATATCCCATTTAATATCTCAGTGCAGGAGGCTAGAATGGAGTGAGGCCAGAGCCAGAGAAAACATGTGTCTATATTGACCCTAGAGTACTTAAAAAATTTAATAAATGAATAAAAAACACTGCTGAATTCAATCATAAATTAGCAATGGTGTAAGTTACACATCATGTATTTATTGGTCAGGAAACAGGTGTATGTGGGTGTAAGTGTCAGAGCTGTTCATCTTACAGCAATTTGGCATTTAGTAGGAGTGCAATTTATACTCATAAATATGGAAGAAGGAATGGAAGGGAACTAGTGAAGAAATCAGATAATGGAAGGGTTAACAACTTTGTACCATCTACCGAAAGAAAAATTTCCCCAGGACACCTGCATTTTTCCTTTTTTTAATGTTTTTTTAAATTTATTATGTATGCTCTTAGGATCAGATCTCCTGCAGATTTCAAGGGGGCTGCTCTAATGCTCTGCTTCTCCCCTGCTGAATTGACAGATAGAACATCCATGAGATATTTTACAAGCAGGTTCAAGTTTGTTCTTCCTGTGCTCTGAGCCAGCTAGATGCAAACTGGCCTCAAAGCGGGAGCCATGTAGCTGTAGCTAGCAGGCATGCAGCCCAAGCTAATAAGCCTTGCTGAGAAGGCAGGATATATTTGCTCAGGCTCAGCACTGCGTTAGTGCAGCTATACAGCTTCCACTTAGGTGCTGGTGCAGTCAGTGTGTGCTCGAGGTTGCCCAGACTGCAGGCAAAATGAGGTCTCCTCCACTGTTGGAGACACCAGAGACGAGCCTGGTCCTTTTTTTCATACATGTAGTGTAAAGCACATAATAATTTAAAAGTTGTATGTATAACTGTGGAAAAGAGATTAATTGTCCAAAATGTTTAGAATCCAACAGAATAAACTGGGTCATTTGTATAAGAATCCAAGGGTTCCCTGACACACTGCCTTTTAAGACAGAAATATTTTCAAAGATTTGGGTTGCTTTTAATGTAGCAGGAAGAGCATAGAAAATGGTCCAGGTTCCAAGAAGCCCTCAGAGCAGGAAGTTGGGAAATAGTCTAGAAAGGCTCCCTTCCCAATTGGTATATATGGGGCAATTTTTTGTGGCTCTTGAATCATCTCAATGGACTTTTGATTGTTCTATCCACTCTGCCATAAATAATCAGCTGTAATCAGGGATGCTGTGGTGTACAAAGAACAGAAAAAACACTCTACCCGAAAATCCCCATACTGCCTCTGAGAGGAGGAAGGAAATTGAGGGAGATCTTCAAAGGTTTGAAAATGCATGTAATATTTTTTCAATAGATTTGCCCATCACTAGTCAAAGGTCTTATTCACGTATCACATGTATCTTCCCTGAGTAAAACTGTCTTTTCTTCTGGAAGATGCATCTCATATTAAATGGATGCCAACTCTAATCAAAACCAGCTACACAACAATATCAACCTTTTTTCTTTTTTTTCCTTATTTCCACCTCAGCTTAGGTTTTCACTATGATTGCTGAAAACTGCACACAAGCAATACAACAGATAGGGATAAAGAATTTAAAATTTGTGTTGCTGTTCTCCAGAACCATTTCTGACAGAGACTCAAATGTTTATCCAAGGGCTAAAGTGTTCTGCTGTCACATGGATGTTGTGCAGCTGCATAAGAAAAGTTGTTACTGCTAGTGTCATATTCGGTTTAATCAATTTTTCTGCACAAAGCATTCTGATCAGCTGCAAATTATTTCTAAAATTCCCGCAAGAAAATGTGGTGGTCTTGATGAAGTATATCATACTGGTATTTTACATCATGTAATAAAGCTCTTGAAGTGTATTAAAGTGGGGGCAGGTAGGATAAAATTTAGTCTGGCTGTCTGGCCTCACCTAAGTGATGAGGTAGGATAGACATCCTGGCTTTCCAGCCATAAAGTGCAGCAGGGAATACCTCTACTAGTAAGGGTTGACTTTCTACTGGAAGTCATATTGTCCACTTGCTTCATATAAAGCACCAATGTCACAAACCACCTGAGCTTTTAGACCTCTTGGTTGTGCACTTCCATTTTGGATTTTTCCCTACAGTTTCCACTTTCCTGAAGTCCCATTGCTCTCAAGCTGAATGTGCTGATGCTTGAAGTAATTTTTGGAAAACGTGAATCTGGTTTACCCTTTTCAAATTAAGCTCAAAGTAGTTTTTTCTGTCCTATACTGAACAGATGACTTGGGTCCTCCATGTAATTTTTACTGCGAGAGATGGAAGCATTCATATGTAGCCTGCTCATGCCCCAGCAGCCACTCAGCACAGCTTCAAAATGGGTGAAATTTTACAGTGGTTGAGGATTTCCAACAGTTCCATCCTACCTGAGTGCTGGAGTATCTCTTTTAATTTGGTCACAGAGAATTACTTTGCTGAAAAAACAATCTCTGAAAAACCATGACTAACATTTTTGTGACTGACACTGAGGTTAGGCTCTTTTATTGCAGTGTAAGCAGAGCTGCACAAGACATCCTGTAGCAAAGCTGATTAATGGTCTCCTAATTTGAAAACAGTGACTCTTACTTCTATTCTCATGTACATTGATTTTATGTCTGTGTAACCTTTGATGGTGGGGTTACTCCTGGTTTACACCAAGAAGATAGAAGATCAGGGCTCCTTTACGTCAGCTGATCTGAAAATGCTCCAGAGTAAGTTACCTAAACTAATGTCCTCCCCACCACTTTCTTTCCTCTGGCTTAAAAAGAATGATTGCAGAAACTGTATTTTTTGCTGGATTGTTCTTTCAGTGGTGTCTGCAATTAAGGACCATCTAATTAAACAAACAAACTGTGATTACTGCAAATTGTGGTAAGCAGTGGTAATTGAAATGCTTCAGTAAATCTGGCTAGTTTTAAGATGGCCTTTAAGGACATTAAATAGTAATTTCACCATTTTAAACCATGTCATTGTGGGTTTGGAGTACTTAAAACATGGAACACAGATATTTCTTGTACAGTAGAGAGTGGGCACCAGTAAAAAAGTGATTTTTGGAATACATAAATAGGTTACCACGCAGTTTGTGTGCAGTCAACCCCTGTAGAAAGCTGCCATGTCCATAACGTTTCTTGAAGAAGATGTGTCTTTAACTGTCTATGCCTGCAGTTTACTAGGAAACAAAGGAGTTTGAAGTACCACCAGTATTTGCGAAGAAACACTGATTTAGGCCACTTGCAAATAGTTTTGACATTTATTACTTGTACTTCTTTTTTTTGTAACTTTAGGACCATAAAGCTGTACTCTCAGGCAAGTGCATTAATTTTACAGAGAAACATTAGGAAATACGCTCCCAGAAACATTATATAAACACTCTAAAATATCTCCAAATTATTTCTCAGGAAGTACATCGGTCAATGAGAAGCAGCTCAACAGCTGTACAAACTGGGTTACCTAACCACGGCGCATCATATGTGAGCTGATTCCTCAGCTGAGTATCAAACTATCTCTGATTTTCTCATAGTGATAGTCTCTGTCCATACCTATATGAACCACAGGAGTTCTGATGCTGTTACACATTGCTTCAACAAGCAGATTTACACATGCTTATGTTTGTATAGCAATATATATATATGTATGTATATATATATATATATATATAAAAAACATGGCATTAAAACATGTGAGGAGCTGTGCATAAAGGTTGGTAAGGTAGAGTTAGGAAATGCCAAAAGGCAGATTGTTATGTGACCTTCAACCCATTCTCATGTGTGTGACACAACGTGCTTAAGAATACTGGTTGGGGTTTTTTCACACTCCTACATTTCTGTAACATTGCTATGAGCAATTCTGCATAGTATATCAACGGTCACAACTACAAAAGATGAGCAGTGCAAGACATTTAGGCTGGATGTCCACAGTCCTTAATCTAATTTAACTCACCTTTTTGCAGCTGGCTTATGGTAATTTCTAAACAATCTCAGGTTCATTAGAGCAGCCCTAAAACAGATATGCCATTAAGTCTGTCATTTCTGAATGAATTTCTAAATAAATTATTTCCCGCAATGAATATTCATTGAATAGACAGAAAAAAAAAAAAAAAAAGAAGCATTTTAATCTTTCTTGAGTAATGAAATCAGAAAATCATTCCAGATGAGGAAATGACTGTCTAAAACTGTGTGTGCTCTTTGGGACTCTGCTCAGTGGTGAGAGATGTTTTCAGATGTCTGAGAACATCTCAGCACAACGCAGGTAGAAACAGCAATCCCTGGTTTCTTAACTCCACCTCTGTTCTGATCTTGGCTGTGTATTTCAGTGTAATTATTTGTTCTGTGACAGAGACTAAACATTAGACAATTCTTCCTTTTTACCATTTGCTTTACTGGTGCAGTCTTGGAGTCACACCCATTTTGTTGTAATCATTAGCTTTTTCTTAATTTTCTCTTGCTGTAAGGATAAAATTGAGGACATTTGAAGTATCATAAACCTTCTAATCTAAACTTCTCTTTCAAAAAGTTTTTTTCTTGTGTAGGGTAACTCCTGACTCTTCCATCCTAGCTCCTTGGAGAATACACTTTTGTAGTGCCATACAGGTTCACATGAAATTTTTAACAGAGCCTTCAGGGAGTTGTGCTGAATCAGTGAAGCTCCCATAGTCATCATATCTACAATACTTGAAAGATCTTCACATATTTGAGAGTTGTGTAGGAAAAGACTCAGTGGTCTTTGGTTTGACAAAACTAAAATCTTCTTCTGCTGGACTTTTTTCTACTATGAACTTCTTTGTTTAAATTTGATTGAATCTGAGTACCTAGCAAAGTAGTAAGTGAGCATTTTAATGCCTTTGTCCATATATAGGCAGAATATGTAAAACATAGGATGTAATAATGTCAGAAAAATAGCAGCAAATTTAAAAGAAACACATTGTGCAATGTGTAGCTATAAAAAGTTTTCAGACTGCTCATTGCCCTAAATATATTGAGTTATGCTTAAAATGAAGATACAATGTCAAAGGTATGTAGAATTGAGGACATTGGACCACTCCAATATATATTTCTAATCCCTGTATTTATTTTACTTATTGATTAGAAATGCTTATTGAGTTGTGCATGCTCCAAGAGCACTTCATTACACAAGTGCTGTATAGAAAATGTCAGTACTGATCTGCCTCAAACCTTTTCATGTCATTCTAATCCTCTTCCAAATGCTTTCATGAACTTCATCTCACTCTATGTTATTTAACTGAAAATCTTTTTTATAAAGCAGTTTATTATGCTCAGCAATTCAGTGAGGGATCTTGGCCAGAATAAAATAACACACACTCTGAAAGCACCTGAAATGCCATATTTGCATAATTTTTTGTAAAATGTTCAGTGTAGTCATGCCATTACTCAGCTTGCAAATAGACTTGTGAGGAAAAGAGGGGAGACTAACTTCTGAGCCCTGAAGAAAACAAAATTACATCTATCCTCCAGTAGTGCCACGCATCATTTAGGAGGAAATAACACTAAAGTAAGTGGCTTTCCTCAAAACTGAGGAGGAGATTCCTCCCTTGGAAAGCTCTCCTTGTCATCGGCAGACATGAGAAGAGGAAGGTTGACTGGTATGGCATCCCCTTTTCAAACTACATCAGTTCTGGCCACATATATTTAACATCGCATTAATTTTTGTTTTCCTCACTTGCATTAGAGCATTTGGGGTTTTGTTTGGTTGGTTGTTTTTTGATTTGTTTTGTTTAGATACTCTGGATGTTGTGAATCTTTGTTTGAATAAATCAGAATGAAAATTTGCTCGTTTGGAATGAAAATTTACAGAGGATAGATTTTAAGTGTTGAGTCAGGATTTTAGTTTATTTTATTTTCTCTTTTCCTATATCAGAGAATAGATAGGCAATTAAACTAATAAGGGAAAATTGGGTTAAAAATAATAATAAAAGAGTTACTTCTTAGTTGATTGCATTTTGTGGCATCACATTAATGAGAAAAGCTCATTAGAAATAAACAAAACCTAGAAGTTTCCTGGTGGATCTTATAGCTTGTGAAAAGGAAAAAAATATTTCAAATTTCCCACAAACTTTACTATGGAGGAGTTGAAGACCTAATCTTACCTGAAGAAAAGGACACACCTGGCAATGTCTGCTTCTAGGCATATGGAAATGGATAGAAGAACTGGAAGAAGTTACAGACAGTCACCTTCAGCCCAACTTTTTGACTGTCTTCAGATGCGTAATGGTGCAGATCAAAGAGGAATCTCCATGTTTCAGGATAATTGGAACAGAAGCATCATTCCATTCTTGGTCCTAAATAATATATTTTTTTGATCTTGTGAAGTCATTGTGCAACCTCCATTTACAACAGAGGATTAACAGAGTTAGCTATTTTCTGATAAAGCCACATTTTATTAGTAAATGCCATACTGCATTTCTAAAAACATTGAAGGAAACTTTACCTTAACCCGTTTAGCATCTTCATTAAACTCTTGCTCATACACCTGAAAAATTACTCTATCATCAGAAGGTTCATGTGTTTTCAATCCTGAGATATATTTGGTGACTTTTCCTAATACAAGAGTCCAGTGTTCTCAGAAAGCCACCACGGATAAGTCTCAAAAAATTTGATCATCAGCTTGTGTTACAGTNTTCAGGGGTCTTTGATGGATTCTGACACCCCCTCAGCTGCTTCCCACATGAATGTCCTGTAGGTGTGGCCCTCCTGGGGTTGGGGTTTCACAGCTGGGCCGGTTTGTGTAAGGGAGGATGGGTGTTCAGTGCATCTGACCAAAGGCTACACCACACACCCAAAATCTCCTCTGCCCTAGGTTGGGGGGGAGTCTGTGTAAACCTGGCCTCTGTGGGCTGTGGTATCCCACACCCCAAACCCAGCCAGGGATGATTCTCTGCTGCATTTGGCTTTCTCATGGATGCGTTCCTTTCCCTCAGCCTTGTTTACTTCTCCCTTGACCTGAGATGACTGAACAAGAATGTCCCCTTTATCTTATCTAGGCAGCTTCACTCACAGTCCAAAGTTCCTGTCAGGTATCTTCAAGGAGGGGTGGGCTTCGGTGGTTGTAGCTTCTTTATACAGTTTTTGCTACAATGGGCAAAACTCCTTCATAACAATGATTAAGGCATGAACCATTTCAGTCTCTGACAGCTTATCCTTGAACAATCTGGCTTGTTGCCCCAGATCCTGTGAGATGGGTATCCACTTTTAGCACTAGTGAAACAGATAAGAATATTGACATTTACTGAGCAGCTGCAGGGAATCTATTTCATTTCAGTCACTTTGTTTCACTGCTGAAATTAATAAAATTTTTTTCAGTGTGATTTATACCAAGTGATATTTCAGAAAGAAATAGCTTTTTTGCAAGTTGCAACACCAAATTTCTAGGCAGTTCTGCCTAACACCAGAGTCTCCATACTATCATATGACAGTAATGAGTTAAACTTGACCCAAATTCACATTGTCTCACTATTCCGAGTATTTCACAGGATAATTCTAAAGAAATATTTATATTTATTAGAATGCACAAAGACTTGGGCAGCATTGTTAGTAGGACCATTCAATTTATTATGGCTTTATCATTATTGTTAACATTATTCACAGAAACATATAGTAGCTCATCCAAAACTAGAGATTTAAATCTTTTCTAGTAGAACACATCATCATGTTATATCCTATGCTTTTATGCTTTACCCTGCACTTGTGCAGTGTATGCTGACAGAAATTCACAAGTCAACAAGTCTAACCAGACTGCAAGTATGCAGAACTAATATTTATTTGCCATGATGAAATTATTCAGATTGTTTAGGTGAATGAATGAAACTGCCTTGGCAAGGGGCATTCTTGCTTCCACTTAATTGGACAAAGCTTCTGCATGGTTTCTACCATATTTGATCACAGTCTGTGATTAAATTTGTCATACAAAGTATTGACAAATCAGAGGACTGGACAATCACCAACTACAAGAAGTTCAACAATGGAAAGTTCCAGGTTCTGCACCTGGGACAATGCAATCCTGGATGTATGGGTGGACAGACGGGGGAATGAGATGCTGGAGAGAAATGCTACGGGAACTTGGTTGACAGAAAGTTGAATATGAGTCAGCAGTGCCCTGGCAGCCAGAAGAGCCAAGCGTGTCCTGGGGGGCATCAGGCCCAGCATCAGCCAGCCAGGCAAGGGAGGGGATTGTCCCGCTCTGCTCTGAGCTGGGGCAGCCTCACCTTGAGTGCTGGGGGCAAAAAAGACATTAAGGTATTAGAGAGTGTCCATGAGGATGATGAAGGGCCTGGAGGGGGAACACATATGAGGAGCAGCTGAGGTCACTTGGTCTATTTGGTCTGGAAAAGACAGAAGGGAGACATCATCACAGTCTTCAACTTCCTCATGAGGGAAGAGGAGGGGCAGACACTGATCTCTTCTCTGTGGTGACCAGTGACAGGACTCAAGTAAATGGCCTGAAGTTGAGTCAGGGAAGGTTTCAGTTGAANAAGCATAGACTCCACTGGATTAATACATGCTCAGGCCAGGTGGGAATGCCCAGGTACCTCCCTGGGGGAAGGGCGGGGGCGGGGGGTGCGGGAAGGGGCAGTTTGACACAGTGTCTTGCAGCAGACTCAGGATCTGTTGCATCACTTTGCATCACGTGCAGTCTTCTGGTCTAAGGCCACAGGAATTAATCTGGGGAGCATTTCAGGGGTCTTTGATGGATTCTGACACCCCCTCAGCTGCTTCCCACATGAATGTCCTGTAGGTGTGGCCCTCCTGGGGTTGGGGTTTCACAGCTGGGCCGGTTTGTGTAAGGGAGGATGGGTGTTCAGTGCATCTGACCAAAGGCTACACCACACACCCAAAATCTCCTCTGCCCTAGGTTGGGGGGGAGTCTGTGTAAACCTGGCCTCTGTGGGCTGTGGTATCCCACACCCCAAACCCAGCCAGGGATGATTCTCTGCTGCATTTGGCTTTCTCATGGATGCGTTCCTTTCCCTCAGCCTTGTTTACTTCTCCCTTGACCTGAGATGACTGAACAAGAATGTCCCCTTTATCTTATCTAGGCAGCTTCACTCACAGTCCAAAGTTCCTGTCAGGTATCTTCAAGGAGGGGTGGGCTTCGGTGGTTGTAGCTTCTTTATACAGTTTTTGCTACAATGGGCAAAACTCCTTCATAACAATGATTAAGGCATGAACCATTTCAGTCTCTGACAGCTTATCCTTGAACAATCTGGCTTGTTGCCCCAGATCCTGTGAGATGGGTATCCACTTTTAGCACTAGTGAAACAGATAAGAATATTGACATTTACTGAGCAGCTGCAGGGAATCTATTTCATTTCAGTCACTTTGTTTCACTGCTGAAATTAATAAAATTTTTTTCAGTGTGATTTATACCAAGTGATATTTCAGAAAGAAATAGCTTTTTTGCAAGTTGCAACACCAAATTTCTAGGCAGTTCTGCCTAACACCAGAGTCTCCATACTATCATATGACAGTAATGAGTTAAACTTGACCCAAATTCACATTGTCTCACTATTCCGAGTATTTCACAGGATAATTCTAAAGAAATATTTATATTTATTAGAATGCACAAAGACTTGGGCAGCATTGTTAGTAGGACCATTCAATTTATTATGGCTTTATCATTATTGTTAACATTATTCACAGAAACATATAGTAGCTCATCCAAAACTAGAGATTTAAATCTTTTCTAGTAGAACACATCATCATGTTATATCCTATGCTTTTATGCTTTACCCTGCACTTGTGCAGTGTATGCTGACAGAAATTCACAAGTCAACAAGTCTAACCAGACTGCAAGTATGCAGAACTAATATTTATTTGCCATGATGAAATTATTCAGATTGTTTAGGTGAATGAATGAAACTGCCTTGGCAAGGGGCATTCTTGCTTCCACTTAATTGGACAAAGCTTCTGCATGGTTTCTACCATATTTGATCACAGTCTGTGATTAAATTTGTCATACAAAGTATTGACAAATCAGAGGACTGGACAATCACCAACTACAAGAAGTTCAACAATGGAAAGTTCCAGGTTCTGCACCTGGGACAATGCAATCCTGGATGTATGGGTGGACAGACGGGGGAATGAGATGCTGGAGAGAAATGCTACGGGAACTTGGTTGACAGAAAGTTGAATATGAGTCAGCAGTGCCCTGGCAGCCAGAAGAGCCAAGCGTGTCCTGGGGGGCATCAGGCCCAGCATCAGCCAGCCAGGCAAGGGAGGGGATTGTCCCGCTCTGCTCTGAGCTGGGGCAGCCTCACCTTGAGTGCTGGGGGCAAAAAAGACATTAAGGTATTAGAGAGTGTCCATGAGGATGATGAAGGGCCTGGAGGGGGAACACATATGAGGAGCAGCTGAGGTCACTTGGTCTATTTGGTCTGGAAAAGACAGAAGGGAGACATCATCACAGTCTTCAACTTCCTCATGAGGGAAGAGGAGGGGCAGACACTGATCTCTTCTCTGTGGTGACCAGTGACAGGACTCAAGTAAATGGCCTGAAGTTGAGTCAGGGAAGGTTTCAGTTGAATATCAGGGAAAAGTTTTTGACCACAGGATGGCTGGGCACTGGAAGAGGTTCCACAGGGAAGTGGTCATAGCACCAAGCCTGGAAGAGTTCAAGAAGCATCTGGACCTCATAGAGAGGCAAATGTTTTCAGGCCCGTAGTGGGATTCTTGGATGTCCTATGCAGGACCAAGAGTTGGACTTGATGATCCTTTTGAGTCCCTCCCAAGTCAGCATATTCTGTGAGTTTATCTACACTTTACTGTACGTTTGAAATAATGTAATCAATGTAAGGATGTTGATTTAGGTGCTCCATCATGAAGACTCTAATAATGAAAGGCCACAAGTCTGAGCACCTGGAGCAAAGGGTTGAAAATTTAAGCATAGCTTTTCAGAAGAACATTTTTTCCTGACAGTTAAAGAGTAAGCCACAAAGAAAGTAAAACCACTTAAATTGTTTAGGGACCTCCAAGTTCAGGTACCATCAGAATAGCTTTTTTACCAGAGGTGGCCTATTTTTTATATATATATATATCATTATATACTGCCATCCATATTATACTATTTATTTATTTTTTTTAATTTATTTTTATTTATTTATATACATTCTGTATTCAGCATTGGTGAGGCTGTACCATGTCCAGTTCTGAGCCTCTCACTTCAAGAAAGACATTGTAATGCTGGGATCGCTCTAGACAAGGAAAATGAAGTTGCTGAAGAGCGTAGAGAAAAAGTCATATGAGGAGCAGCTGCGAGACCTGGGTGTGTGTAGCCTGGAGAAAAGGAGGCTCAGTGGAGATCTTATCACTGTCTATAACTACCTGAGAGGAGAATGTAGCCAAGAGGGACTGGGCTCTTCTCCTAGGCAGCCAGTGATAGATTAGAGGACATGGCCTCAAGCTGTGCTAGAGGAGGTTCAGGTTGGACATCAGGAAGAATTTCTTCACTGAAAGGGTTGTTAAGCATTGGAATGGATTGCCCAGGGAGTTGATTGAATTACCATCCCTGTAGGTGTTCAATAAAAGACTGCTCATGTCACTTTGTACCATGTTCTAATTGACAAGATGGTGATCAGTCAAAGGTTGGACTTGACGATCACAGAGGTCCTTTCTAACCTAAATAATTCTCTGATCCGTAAAAGGAGGAGATTACTCCATCTCATAATCCCATGAAAAGAAATACATTAAACAGTGACACGTTTAGCTACCGTGGTGCAATATATAGAGTGGAGGATCCCAATACTCCATAATCTCTGAAGAGATGATCCTGCCTCAGATTACAAGCTACTATCGGTGTTTCTCCAGCAACTACACTGCAAAATGACCCACAGCCCTCCTGTTTAGCTATACTTGGCTTGTTTATGCTATATTGTTTTGCATTTAGAACCTACATTTGTCCATTATTATTCCTAATAATAGGCAACGCCTATGAGCGAAACATACAGGAGTTTGAAGAGCCTACCCATAGAGAGTTCCCAAATGGATGCCTCACTTGTAAATAAATAAATACAATCCATCCCAAAATTCAATAAATTTTATGCTTTTATTCCTATTATAGAAGACTGAGACTTCTAAAAACTATTTTGGATTTCTTACCTCTTCACATATTGTGCCATAGTCTCAGCATTTTAACAAAAGCTGAAATCATTAAAACCTGGGTGATGATAAAAAGTTTATAAGAAGTTGATCAATCCCATAATAATCATTATAAGAAAGTGATGTGTAGAAATAACATCTCCAAAACATAGTTTCTCAGAACCCCCCTTGATTTTTCTATTGCAGTAAAGGAGCAAGATTTTACCTAATATTCAATGGATTGTGGGTCCCTCACACAAACTTTGACCCACAGAAATATAAATTAAGCTAAAGAATAAGTTCTTTAAGCAACTCCATTCATCTCTGAGATAAAAGATTAGGCAAAATGTCTCTGCAATTATCAACTTAATTGTCCATCACACTACTGGAGTTTGTCCAAGTTTCAGTATTTTTAGGTGTCTGGATTGTCTGTACATTGTGAGATTGTCAAGGAAATACAATTAAATATATTTAAAAAAACCTAAACCATGCTGTTGAAACTAACTTCACACCAGGCAGATTGAATTTTGGCTGCCCAAGCTGTAGCAACCCAAGCTCAAAAACATGAAGACTTCCTGACAGTTCTAGGTGTTGCCAGCTTTCACTTGCTCCATGAACTAACACTGGCCAGGAAAAATACCTCTGACCTGCTCTTCACCTCCTTGCTTCAGGGCCTGAATTTCCTTAGGAAATAGTGACAAGCTGAAATGCAGCACTCAGCATGTTTCTTTGCTTATTTGCTTCTCTGGAGGGAAAAAGATGAAAATATAGAACCTAAAAGGGTGCACATATAAATATGTTACTGATGGCAAAACTGAGAAACTAACAGCAAAATTTCTTAATAGGAGCACTGGGAGGTACTCCACTCAACTGTCTACTAGATGATTTGAGATTTTGGCTGGCCTTCCAAAAATTCTCTCTACCCATCCCACCAAACAGTAGTGCTTTTGGTAAGGGTTGGCTAGTGACTGTTACCTATTTGGTAAGAGCAAGGAGTGGAATTTTCAGTGGAGTACCCTCAGCTATGGAATTAATTTAACTGTTGGTCCAACAGAGCTCAAGCATTCTGACTCTTAGGGCAAATCACCAGTTGAAGCCTTCCTAAGAAAAGAGAATAAATGTGATATGTTAAATTGATTCTTGGAGGAGATGGCAGTGGTTCACATAATAAATGTTGCCTAATACTTAGATTTCAGGTCACTACTTGGCCCATGATTCTTAAACTTTTACCATATTCATCTATTTATTTTCATTTCTCTGCTACTCTCTTGTGATGGTAAAATACCAAATGGTTTTGATGGGTAAAGGAGCCTGTTTTCCTATTTTCCAGCTGGTGTTATTAACATTTTTTTTTTTACATTTTAAGGCCTTTATTGCTGGAGGTGATATACCTCCAGAACAGGAAGCAGGTAAATGTGGTTCTTCCTGAGATGTGCACCAGTCACTTTTGTAGCCCAGGTGCCAAAACAAATCACTAAGCCAGTCAGGTTTTGATCCACAAGTATTGTCCTCAGGGTTCAGGTTGCATATAAATTAAAAATAAATCCTGTGGAAACTAGTTAAAGTCTGTGACTCTCAGCAACCTGCTCTAGTGGGTTGGATCCCTGTCCATGATGTGGGGGTTGAAACTAGATGACCTTTTAGATCCCGTCCTGTTCTATGATTCAGTGATTCTATGACTTTATGATGAGATTACACAAGAAACATGAAATCTGGAAAAGGAACCTGTGGCTACACCATTTTCTTTGTTTCCCCTCTGTTTTCAGTATGTTTATCATTTGACCATGAGATTAGCTTAGTTGGTTAGAGCATGTTGCTAGTAATACCAGGGACACTGGTTTGATCCCTCTGTGGGCAATTCACTTAAGAGTTGGACTCAATGATCCTTGTGGGTCCCTTCCAACTCAGAGTATTCTGTCATCTTCTGCTTGCTTAAATTTACGCTCTGTATAGGCGGATCATAATCTTCTATCCACCACACTGGACAGAAAGATCTACAGTTTGTGAGAAATGGACCCATGTTCCAAGGAGGTTTGGGGTCCAGAAACAAGTGCTGCCAAAAGATCTTTCCAGTGTTTAGAAAGGAGGGCTACAGCTAGATGATGGGAATAAACCTCCGAAGCCACTTCAACATTCGTTCCACAGTCTGACCTCATTCTTTTACTGGAGGAACTCTCTTAGTACCAGAAAAAACAGCTGTGTATTCTGCAAGATATAGTGTCCCTAGGCCTTACATGAAGTGACACTCTCCCTCTTTCACAATCTTCATGTCAGCATTAGTCGAACACTTCCCATGATCAGAGGAGGCAATCACAGCAGCTCATTAGTGACCTCCTGAACTGTGTGTTTTCATAAGATCACGCTTTCATTCATGGTCCACTTTAGATCTAAAGTTGAGCAGATGCTATAGGTACCTTTATATCTATAAGAAATAATTCAGAAACTTTGGGGAAAAAAATCATTCCTTGAGTAATTTATTTTTTTAATTAATGTTAGAGCAATGATATTTATAGCATTCCATAGGTAAAAATACCATGAAATAAAAACAAATACAGCACTTGAAATTAAAACAGGTCAGTGGTTTAAAGACTTTAGAAGTGGGTAGTGGTCCTAGTGCGTGCATTGATATTTATTTATGCTTTGACATCCTTGGCCTGGAGGTAGGCTGTAAAATATTTCTTTAGAGGTCAGTTTCATCAAATATTCAGACA
Source organism: Dicrurus megarhynchus (assembly GCA_013399195.1). Classification (NCBI taxonomy): domain Eukaryota; kingdom Metazoa; phylum Chordata; class Aves; order Passeriformes; family Dicruridae; genus Dicrurus; species Dicrurus megarhynchus. Next base: position 462,007 of record VXAD01000131.1, on the reverse strand, counting down.
TGAGGTTTGCTGGGGCACTGTCCCAAAGCCAGTTGTGGAAAACATTTGGTTTAGACCATAGGTAAGTTTAAATGTTTTTATTGGGAATTCATTCCAGTATTCAAAGATGCCATGAAGTGGACAGAGGAAATTGCCACAAAAAGGTAAAAGATTTTCATATGCACACACAGACATTTAGGTTTTGGTTTGGTTTCTTTTTTTCAGATAAATGGAAAACTCATGTTTATATCACAGACATTCTTCTCATTGTCTGTGACCTCTGATTATTGCAGAGGCAAAACAGTCTTTTTTTTTTGCTGTGGGCTGCTTTTCAGCTAAAGTTGTCATATATCCTTAAAATTTCCTCGTATTTTGAAGTTATTTTCCATACTTTTCAGCTAGTTGTTAAAAGTGCAAAATTTACAATGTACTTAGGAAAAATTTTCAAAAAAAAGAAAAGACATTTAATTCCTGTTAGTCCTGTACTCTACTCTGAATTAGCATAACTAACTGAAGATTCATCCCATTAAAAGAGATTTATATTGATGCGCACTAGGGAAAATTGCATATGGGTTAAAAAAAAAATTAAAGAAGCCTTTAGTCACATTAATGCTACTGAAACCCTGTATTTATATCTGCCACAGCCATGAAGTTTTCCCAAGATACAAGTTCAGAGAGGGGGTTGGATTTACAAAAGATAGGAGGATAGGGAGATGCTGGGGAAGACCAGGAATTTGCAGCACTTATGGAAAATGACAAAAAATTAAGTCATCTAATAACTCTTTTGAAAAGAGTAAATTAATAGGGCTGGAAGACAAGTGAGTTCTGCCTCTTGTTTTAAATAAAACTTTCAAGGCAACGATACCATGGAACCAGGGCAGCACTCTCTGGAATTGCTCTCTTGAAGGGTGCTGGATCATGGCCTGATTATTTGCTACCAGAGATGGGCAGCCTGGATGCTTTCAGGTTGTACTTCCCCATGAGAGTTGCTCATGTTTCTATCTCTTCAAAAGGCCTTTTTGCACACAGACAGGGACCATCTTTGATCTTGGCTGGGGGTCCACTGTTAACTGCTGCTGGGAAGTGGCTTCAAATCAGCACGTCAACCAGGTCTTTTGAAGATAGAGCCATTTATTCAGCAGCTAGAACAGGAACCACAAGCACCCAGAGGAGCCTAAATTTTATGTCTAGTATTGGTAATTAAAACAGGGCTTTACCCTTTGTGGTCTCAAGCTGACTCAGTAGCACCACTGCCGTCATTGCAGTGACAAGTGTGTATTCATCACTGTTGTATAATTTGGTTATTGAACGACACTTTTAGTGTGGCTGTTTAGGGTGGACACAGGACAGCGGCTCCATTCTGGTGCCATTGTGTAACTGCACAAGAGAGGTGTGAAGTCAAGGGGACTGTAATGACCTCTGTGATGGATCTGCCCAAGGTGAAGGAACTGGCTTTTCTCTTGCTACCTATGTCTTACAGATGAGCAGCTTCAGGGCTAACATGCCTGCCTCTGCTACAAGATGTTAGTGAAGAAGGCAAAGTTGTCCATATCAGGCCTGAAACTCTACTAATTATGCTACTAATACACCAGTATTAGTGTTATACTGCAGGCTTTCAATAACAATGAATATTTTTATAATGTAGGTGATGGCATATCTGTGCCAGAAACATCGGGTCAGATGCTCATTTGGTTTATCTTCTAATTAAATTGAATACAGCTGTATCATGAGCATTTATCCATTACTGCCCAGAATCAGAATATAATCATGATTTATAGAATGAAGTGGCATTTGAAGTAGTTAGTGTGAAACTCATGTTTTAATTCTTGGCATAAATTGTTTAAATGTGTAGCTCTCAAAGGCAGTCATATGTTTGTAAGGTTCTAAGATGAATTGGCTTCTATGTGTGTGATACTTAGTAATAAAATAAGGCAGGTAGTCTTCTGGGACTGTTTTTCTTCTGGTTTATTTTCTTTTTCCATGAGCACAAGCCAGATGTGAGAACCCAAGGAAGGCTGCACTATCTTTTCAACCCTTGCCATAGGCCAAAACTATTTAGTGTTTAAATAGATTACATCCTGTGGAAAGATACTTTTGCATGCTAGACTTAGTGTTAATCCAGAAAAAGATTATAAAAAATGATAAATGAGCAGTGAAAAACAAAAACAAAAACCATTTGAATTGTATGTTTTTATTACTATCAGGAAAGCAAAGCACAGCTAGGAGGAAATTAGGATTCTCTGTAGGTACTGTTAGTTTTGGAAGATAGCGAACATATGGCCACGTCATTAGACATGACATTTTTGCACTCCTTGAATCCTTTATCAAAATCATGTTTGGCAAGTGGAAGAACGGTGTCCCCCAAACCAAAATATCCCTTCAGTGGTTTTCCAAGGTTATATTTCAGAGTGCTCTCTTATTGTATGATGATCCTGTTCCACCAGTGGGTTTATGGATGTTCAATAAAAACCGTAATCTGTTGGTCTATAACATGTATGTGAGAAAACCTGCTGTTGTTGTGATAAATGCAAGGTTGACAGATTTATTAAGAACTCTTTCATTTCTGGAAGCACCAGCTATTCTTGTAAATCACTGCTGCCAAGGTTTTTAAATGTTTCTTGCACACGTTATGGAATGGAAAGACATGACTGTACTCCACGCCTGGGATCAGTTCTTCACTTTTTATCGAATCACATCATTTTACATTTATCTTGTGTAAAGGGCAATGCAGAAAACTGCTGAGAGTTTAATTTCCTATGCCTATGCTAAGCTTTGTAACTCCAAAGGGCTCACATTAAAGATTGCATTGAAGTCATATTTTGTAGTATAACAAAATCTACAATAAATTGTTGAGGCAAAGAGAAAACAGGGGAAAAAGGTGACAAGAAAAGGAATTTTTTTTTTTTTCTCTGTCTCCCTGTGGACTACCGGTAATTTTTGAAAGGATGGGAGCAGAACTGTATCAAGACTGAGTACAGCGTGCACCTGCAGCTGAAGCAAGGTGCTCCAGCTTAGTTCCATGTACTTCATGGAGAAACTGTGTCAGCTGTGCAAAGGAAAACAGTCAAATGTTGTACTTAACATTTTTTAAATCCATTTCCCACCGCCTAAATTGATTACAAAATATAGTGACCATCCAAAAACTGGTTCTGGCTGTAACTTGAGAAAACTTTTCTGAAGATTTTGAGCTTCTTTACTCATTTTCATAATAATTAGCATGACAGCATATCATAATATTCAATTACTGTAATGTTAGAATTTTATAGTTGTGGCTCTCAAATTTCCTTCCTTTTCCTTCCTTATCTGCAAGCTATCTCTTTCATAATTTATTTTGCTGTAGAGTGAAACCTTCGAACCACCTAGTGGAAAACATCTTGTGTTCATGCCTCCATATTTAAGAAGCACGGTAGAAATGTGAAATCAATTACGTCAACAGCAAAATATTCTAAGTGCCATTTTCTCGTCTCCGTTGTGCATTTTGCATATATTTAAGGCTAGGATTACTGATTTCAAGATACTACTAAATTTATTCTTACAAAGGTATCTGGTATACTGACCTGTTGTTTATCAGCTGCTGATAGAACACTTTCTAGATAGTAGGGGAATAAAAAAAGGGAACAAAATTTATCCAGGAAAATACTCTGAAGTGCTTTTAGTTTATCCGGTGGAAAAAAAAAAAATGCTGTATTGCAAAAGAAGTCCCTTCACATGTACGAAAATCTTCTGTTTTATACTTCTGCTGTATCTCATGCTTTCGACATTCATCTGGTGCTTCATTCTGGTTCATCATGTCATAAATTCTGCCTTGAATAAATCCGTCTTCAAAGCTTTTAATGACTATTACTCATGCAAGAAAATATTACACAATTTATAAATCATATTTCACAGTGAGTCAAACATTTCTTACCTCTAATTCCGTAAAGGATTCTGAAAGTTAGACATATAATCCTCACAAATTTTTGATGTCAATCTATCTTTTGGATAAAACAGGAAGATGCAAAAATACTTAGAAAATTAGTAGCCTGGTGATTTTTATCTTTCAGTCGTGATTAAAGATTTATTTGTAAAGAACAAAAATCAAAAAATGGAAATAGTGGACATAACTGCTAATCACAACTCCCACAAGTCTTCAGAAATATGCTTCATATTCAGATTAATGACCAAGATCTTATAATGCACCAAAAACCCATCAGATATATATTTAGGAAGATGAGACGAACTCTCAATGCCACATTTTCAAACATGGTGTCTTGGGGTGATTTTATGATGATACTCTATTCCCTAATCATCTGCTTTATGCCCAGAAATAGTTGCTGTAATTTTAAGGTGGGTCCAGGGGAGGGGCAGGAGCCCTGGGGGCTCCTGCATGGGCTTTTCAAAGCCTCACTCCAGAGCGTGCTGGGTGTGGCGCACACTAGATAGTACTTTCTTGCTTAGCTAGCTCGGGTTTTTGTTAGCTTAAGCAAGAAGTTTCTGTTTTTCCCCTTTCCCTGGCCTGGAGAGGTTGCAGCAGCAGTCTTTAGGCAGTTTTTGCTGCTTTTCTTGAACTGTCCGGCTTGGTTTTGGTCCGAGATCAGAGAATCGCAGAGACCTGCAGGAGCCCTGGGAGCCCTGGGAGCCCGTCCAGCCAGCCCAAGATCTCGGGAAAAGCTGAACCAACAAGAGAGAGGACACCAAAATCCACCAGCTTCATCTGCTGTTAGGAGGAAACCGACATCGGAGATTCACCAGGTTCCCATTTGTTTTGCCTGAGCTGCTGCATGAACTTTATTTTTCCCTTCCCTGAGACAAAAGCCAGCTGCTGGTTTTTTTGTTCTGCTGTGGGGGTGGAAGGAGGAAGTGGAGCAAGGTTGTGAAAGTTCAGTATGTAGCATTTATTCATTTTTTTCCCATGCCATGCGAGCACTTTGTTTGTCAATAAACAGTTTTTTCTTTCATTTTCACCCACTGGTATTCATTTTTTCTCATTGGCAGAAAAAGAATTTTGAAAGCCCTTTTTTCTTTAGAGGAAACATTCATTCCAGAGTGTTTTCTCCTAAATTTGTCTCTAAACTGAGACAAATGGACATATATCTTTTCACACAAAATACTGTTAAGACTGGAAAAATCTGTCTCTCCTGTTCCCAAGCATATAGGAATAGGAAAACGTGTAAATTCCAGTTAGTTATTATCAATAACTATTATCAATAGTTATTAACATTAATTGTATTAAAAGTTGCATATGGAAGGTCAAGTAAAAAGTAAACCCATTTTTTAGGACTCATAGAATATAAAATATTCTGGAATGTCTGGATTAACACTGAAAAGCAAAAAACCTTGCAAAGGGTAAGCAAAGAAAGTGATAGAAAACTTGTCCAAGCAGCCCAGCAGATTTGTAGAAAGGCTGGGGGCAGAATTCAGGCCTACCAGTTGCCAGTGTAATGTTTTTTTCCTAAGACCAGGCTGGCCTCAAATTTTCATTCCGGTTTATTGAAGATTTTGTAAATGAATTTTCTTGAAATACTTACAGTTCTTGTGGGAGAAAGGAGTGTTGGGCCCTACATGGAAGACCAAGATTGCTGCCCCGAAGTATTAAAACTAATTAAATCATTAAGTCTCTCTTCAAAATACATACTAAAAAATCATGTGCATATTCAGATAATTTGGAAGATTTTCTCTAAATCTATTAATTTCATTAAGAGTGCATTTAGTCAGAAAAGCAGACTTAAGAGTCTTGTAGGTCTCTCTCAATTTTGGCTTAGTGTCTGATTGATCTTCCTCAGTTTCTAAGTGCCTTAAGCTTTCATTTGGAAATCTGTAATATACACGTAATACCACATATTCAGAAAAAAACTGCTTGGACTTTTTTGGTTCAAGTGTACGGTTACTTTCATTACAAATGCAACCCTTTCATTCTAGATCAGCCATGAAAATTTTCCCAACATTACAACCTGGAAAATAAAATCTTCCTTTCAAATACATAATAAAATAAGAAATTTAAAAATATTTCAGTGTTCTTCAGTGAAGGGAATAACAATTAAAGCCACTAAAAATAGTAAGAAATTGCAATACTTGTTTAGCCATGCTTATTTAGAAACAGTCTAGACAAGTATAACATCTTGAATTTACCCATGTCACATAGTTTGAAATTTTTCAGGCACTCCCAGCTCAGCTATCAATATAAAAAGAAAATAGATAGAATCTTGCTGAAGAGTTCCTTTGGTTTTCTTCAGAAGATGTGGCTCAGTGTTTAACCTGAGAGTTTACATGCTTGAAAGCAAAGCAAGCAGATGTCAATGGTTTCTATTTTGTTTTGAGGTAGAATATTTTGAAGTTTTGCAGTAAACAAGATGTTGGAGTACAAAACTTTCTACAGAATACCCAATGTCACGTTCAAATATAGAGATATCACTTAAACAGAAAACCAAAAAATCTTTTGGCAAAGCAACAGACTAGGACCCTCACAGCCAACAGCATTCCCATCCATACACAAATATTTGGCTCATACTTAACTGCCCCAAGCAAGAATCTGTCACCTGAAGCTGAAGCAGCATAATAATTCAGATGCCTTTGTGACATACTGTTCCCAAGGTTTCTTCAAATCTGGCATGGCGCAGCTCATTCACTGCAAGCCCAGTTGTATATGTATGGTATGGGATGAGCAAACGTGCTTTGTCCCCCTAGTGCTGCTAGGGAATCAAAATCACCATTCAAAAAAGCTGAGTATGCTGCAGAGATAAACAAGCACTTTGGCTTAAGTATTTTGCATAATTCTTAAGCACCTGCACCAGAATCCTCCTGTCGGAGTGAGGGAGCAGCTCCTTGTTTGGTACATCAGACAGCTAGAAAAGGCTGAAAAATGAGAGAAGAGATTAAGGGTAGGCAAGAAGGGAAAGAATAGAGGGGTATCCTCAAAGCATTCTATCTTGGGACTTAGGAGCCTTTATCAGAGCTAACTGTTAATTGTTCCTTTTGTTACTGTCCAAAAACTTTTCCAGAAGAGATAAAATGATGTCTTTTCTTAAAGAAAAACAAAAAACAAAACAAAAAAAAAAACCCAACAAAACAAAACAGAAACCCAACAACAACCCAAAAAAACCAAGCAAAAAAAAATACAACAGAAGAGTGGTTAATTGCTTGAGAAATACAAATAACAGAGGAGGTGGCAGGTTCTCCATTACACAATAGCTCTGTGATTAGAGCCCTCACTCAACATATGGGAGACCTAGATTCAATTAATTTCTTAGCCTCTGAGGTTTCCAACCCATATCTCTCATGAGGGTAGCCAAACTGTCAAATTATAGTCAACTTGTGGTAGGAGGGAACAGTGTGCTCCTCATGCTGTGCTGGAGCATTTTCACTGGCCATTGGTGACTCAGTGGGCCAGGGAGAAACAGCAAAAAGGGTCAGGATCACCCTGCAGAGGTGGGTTTCTCTGCCAGAGCACATGCCAGTCTTTTCCTGTTCTGGGATTATTTGCATGACTTTTCCAGTGGGTGTTTTGTTACCCTTGCACATCTGCCCAGAGAGTGGTGAGTGGCTTTCAAGTGATCCAGTTTCTGTGGGTTAATAACCATCATATTCTGCCCAAACGTGTTTTCTTGTGCCTACAGAGTCTGAGGTTTTAGTGAGGATTCAGGTTGTTACAGCAGGGCTCTACAGGAGGTTATGCAAAAGCTGTTCCTCACCTACCTGCAAGAAATGCAACTAGAAGTAGCATCACTGGAAAAGGTGTGATATTTATCATAAATTATTTATACCCTATACTTACTCTACCTTTTTCATTCGTTTAAGTTCAAAGACTTAAGTGCATATACACCTGCAGGCAAAATATTAACACAAATCTAGGTATTGTACAGGTATTCCTAAGCAATGAGTGAGTAAGAGATCAGATCCTATAAAACTATATCACAACTATTTTAATATCGGATTGCTAAAATATGTTTCTACAATGCATTTCACGTCGGAAAATTTTATTCAGAGTCGCAGAAATTAAATTCAAAGCATGACTGTTCTCATTCTGTAGAATTTTTACTTCACTTTGCCATTGTTTTACCCAGGTAACTGAGTGTAAACGGTGCATCCTAGTAATATTCCTTGGGTTTTGTTTATTCACTAAGCTTTGTCTCCTAAAGCAAGATTGATCAAGTTGTAGGAATAGCAATCCATGAGGCATTGTGAGCTCCTCTAGATAACCCCTGGGAAAAGAAAAAGTTATTTATAAAGTGATGCATCAGTTAACAGTCAAGAAGAAGGAATATTAAAAAAAGCAAGTGATACTCTGAGTGTAGCCTACCTTTAATTCTTAAATGTACAACACTATACAGAAAGTTCTATTCATTTTTTAAAGTGAGTATTCATTACATTAGAATTAAATATATGTTACATAGAAAATAATATTTAAGTAATATTTAAAAGATTGGATGTAAGATATTTCAGTCTCACAAGCTTTTCAGCCCTTCACCAACTCATTTCTAAACTGAGCCAGGTAACAACTGTATTAGAAGGAAAGTAAATGCGTGGAAAAATGACACAGGCTGTAAACTCAATGTGGAGAGTGGGAGGGGAAGAAAATTCATTTTCCCAGTTACTGTTTCATTAATCAAAATATTATTGTTGGCTAATCCTGTCTCTCCTTCCCTTTTATATCTAAAGATCTTCTACTGCTGTATAAATGTTTTAGTATATATTTCTTATAGTCTTGAAAAATTACGTCCTTTTCTTTTCAAAGTCATGAATTATGGAAGTGTTGCACTTAAATCCCCTTTTTATAACCATCATTTATGTATTAGGGTTCCATTAGAAACAATAGGAGACAAGCATGGTAACTATCCTTAGTTCTCTTCCATTTTTCAACAACTAATATTTTTGATTACTAAAGTAATCTAGGGCTTTTCTGTCTTTTGAGGGAGGCCCTGGATACACTGTATTCTTGAACTTCTTTTTACAGCACCAAAAGCTGCAGATAAAACTCTTGTTCTGCTGTGGAGCCTCCACAATGGTACCTCCCAAACACTGCTACTGCTCAGTAGGAGAAGAACACAGTAAGGATTAATTTTATCTGAACTGCTTTCCATACATAGGTGGCTAAATAATGGATTTAGGCTGAGTCCGTGGTGCAAAGCATGAACTCTTAACTCATTTTAAGCAACACAGTAATCTTGGTGACATTTGGCTCTCTACCTGTTATTTGACATGGCTTTTCCCCAGTTTCTCATTTCCTCTGTAAAGCTCTGGCTTTAAGGTCTTCCAGCTACTTGGTTCCTAAATCCAAACACGGACACCTCTCACAAGTAAATCAAGTAATACTTCTTTGCCAGACCAGCTGATATTATGTACCTGTGATCTTGGTATCCATCTTAAAAAAGGAATGACTTTGTGTGGGAACATTCATGTCTTAATTTGGCAGAGGATTTCCAAATGTTTCTGTAGCATAAATAGTGACTCAAAAGACCTACAAGGCGACTTGGTCATTTTGTAGTTAGTATTGTAAGTTATTTATAAGGTAACACTCCCAGATTGGCTGCTACGTAGAAGGAAGATCAACACTCCACCTGAGACTAGAATCCACCAAATACTTTAGGGCAAGGTGAAGGGGAAAGTTTTAGAAGCATTGGCTTTGTAAGCATTTCGAAAGGATTTTAAGATATCTTTCTCTGAAAACTGTATTATAGCACCTCCATTGTGCAAAACGTTGTGAAATACTTGGTTTACTTCTTTGTGAAGTGGTCAGGAGTACTAATTGCTACTTTGCTGTTTTAATTTCTTGAACTACTCTATTACCTTGGTTCCTCTTAACAGACTGGGCCTGGTTTTAAAGTCACCTGCATTTTACATGCCTCTTCTTTATTTCGTTTTGATGCAGTCACTTCAGATTTTCCCAGTTTAAAAGAAAACAGAATTCAACCTAAAGCAAGAAAAGGCTATTAAAGCTGAAACAACAGAAATGTTTTTTTTTCTTTCTTATGTATATTCCTGAAGACTGAATAGCACAAGACTCTATCTACTGAAGAACACTTGCCCCACCACTCTTGTATTACATCCGTCTCAACAGGCACTAAAAAAAGTTAGCAAGCTAAACCGTGTCCCTGGGTAAAATCACTCTGCTAGTTTGTTACATTCCTGCTGTTGTCAGCAGTGAGGGAAAGTTATCATCTCTGTTCTTAACCAGAAACAATATGAAACAAGTACTCTATCTCCAGTAGGCTCCAGCTGTCTTGAGAAATTCATCTTTGCAGATGTTTCCTATGGACATTCCCAATAAAATGAAGCTAGTCTTTGCTACTGGAACAGGGTCGTGGTATTGGAAAATGCGTAGTGGAACTAAACATAAATTAACATTTTGCACCCTGATGTCTGCATTAAAGTACAATCAGTTCAAAGGTCTTGGCTTAATTCTTGCTAAATATTTTTTCTGCTGCAAGGAGCAAAAGCACAATATTCCATGGGAGCAGAAGAGTTTTTGGTTTCAGTGGATATGCAGGTGGTGGCTCTTTGAGAGAGATGGAGGAGGAGAGAGCAGAGAATAATTTTCCCCACTTTCCTTGTGACAAGTCACAGCTGGAGTTGAATTAATATGTTGCATTGTATACTATGATCATTTAGTATGTCCATAGGAATTCATACAAAATATTTGCTGTTAGATACTACCATTTTTTCCCCACATGCATATTTTACTACTAGCACTAATGAGATGATAATTGTGTCACAAAGTGAGAAAGATTTGATTTCATCTGAACAGTACATGGTTTTGACTACTCTTGAGTTTTGTTTTCCATATTTGAAGATTCATGTCTTCCATATATGGTTGAGCACTGAACGTCATTTGGAAATCTCAGAAAAAAGAATCCCTTCCTTATGTGCACATGACTTGACAGGTGTTATGCCTACAGAAAGAGTTACACACTCTTCTACACAGGATCCAGATTGTTATGGAAGTTCAGTCACTAGTGTGACCAGCCACCTCTGGCAGAACACAGCACTCACCTAGCTGTATGGAAGAGCTGGGTCAAGTCCAGCTATCTCAAGCAAGCACTCAATTAATGTCCTCCATATGCAACTGAGCTACCAAGTAATCTCTTCCTCCAAGAATCTGACTCTGATTTTTGCTGACCAAGGGTAATCATGTTTACCTTCAAGGGCTCACCTGCACAGATACTTTCATTGAGAGGCATGGAGGAGGTCCTTTCACAAGTACCAAAACTGATAAGACTTTTTACATATCAGTCCCATAAGGCCTGAAAAGATGCTGTGTTTCTGACACCAGAACCTGATTTCTATATGGTCATTCTAATACTTTTTTATAATCAAATAAAGTGTAATGACTGATAATCCATTATTACAACAACACATAAGAATAGACAGTGGTTATTTCTCTAATAGTTTATGTGGTCTGGCAAGTGATCTAGACACTATTATTTAGCATACCTAAATTATATTTGTGACTTTACCGTTCATCTTAACTACATGCAACCGTTGTGCCTCTTTCTTCATCTGTGAAAATGGAAATTCAGTAATGAGTTCTTGACATCTCTGAAAGGGTTTCTGTGTCTAAAAATAATTCTCTATGTAATCTACCCATCTATGTATCTCTGAATACTTAGACAAGTATTAGCCCAATCTGTTTCAAGCACCAGATTTTCATCTTAAAAAATTAAATTCTTTAGCACAACCATAAGTAGACATACATTTTTAGTAAAAACGTTATTTGGTTGGAAGCATTGAGAAAAGAACAAATTCCCATTTACCAGGTCTGTGCTAAAGCCGCTGAGGCTTTTATCCAAAACCTGACTCTTAAAACCTATGAATTAAACTTTATGGGTTTGAACATTTTATTCTCTTACATTGTTATGCTTATTTCTTTGTCAAACACCAAGGAAGACAAATCTACCAAAGCTAAGTGGAGAAAGCAGACTGTTTTTCTGACCCCTCAACTGTAATATTTTCTGTGCTCATATCCTGTTTCATTGACCTTTATTAAACACCTTTTGAACAAAGCCCAGTCCCACTCTTGTAGGTATTAAAATGTCCACTCACTGTAGCATAGCCAGGATTTTCACCCCAGCATTTTGCTCTGCATTAAGATGGAAAACACTGCTGAAATCCTTTAGGCAGAAGGCTGCCATTTGCTGCTCACTTATGAAGCACTGCACACAGTTCTACAGAAGGGTTTTTTCTCATCTTGGTCGGTTACATAACCTTACTAAAGTCAGTAAATGTCAAGTTTTGAGCTATGGGCTAGACAATGTTGCCCAATAACCACAATTACAGTTTCCAAAATCTGTTGTTCCTCATTTGTTAATGGCAGTGATTCCTGTTAAGTGATACACCAAGCACACCTGCACAGAACAAATTCTGGGCAGTTCTGTCCAGAACAGCCTGTCTTTTTATGTCCTTTGGAGAAGAGTTGATCCCTCTTCACTGGGAAAGTGAATCCACATGCCTTTGACACATGCATTTATAGCGGCTTTTGGGGCTGGGTTACTGAAAATACAGGCCTGCATTTCCCCCCATTGCCCCTGGTGATTCTGTCCAATGTGGGTATTTCAGCTTTAAAACCTGACACTAAAAGAGTGGAAGTGCAGAGTCCATGTACACAGAGCTGGTAAGCAGAGGCTGGGTGTGTGCCTCACATGACTTGTCAGGTTAGGATGGTGATTTTTCTTAACGACATACACAGACGTGTGTACATACTAACTGGGGAATGGGACCCGCAGGAAGGCTGGACAGTGACAGACACAAATCGAGTTGTAAGGGGGAGGAATCCTAAGGCTCCCACTCACCCTATCCACCCAGACTGCATTTGTCTCCCAACACAATCCTATGCTCTCTACCCTCTGGCAGCAGCTGCAGTCCGTGCACTCCTCTGAGGCTGATAAAGTGAGCAGACTGCAAGATATCCACATTGCTCTTTGGCCAGCTGCTAGAAGACACCCTCCCACAGGAGGTGGAGAGCATCCCATCCCTAACATCTTAGCATCTCACTGCAATCCAGAGAGGCTCCAGCAGTGTGGGAATTGACATTTCCAAAAATAAGATGGAAAGGTCTGCAAAACTACATATTAAAGCTGCATTCCAGGCCTGGATACTTGTATGTCCAGCTCCAAAACACCGTATGGAGAGAAGGGTGTGGCGTTGCTTTGACCACCTGCCTCTGGCAAAGATCAAGACATAACTTGATGGCTTATGCCAGCTGTTGTTTTCCCTCTCTGTTGCTGGTTGAATATCCTCATGTCTGGACTTTGCTAACAGACTGTCCCTGTTGTGCTACTGCCCTTGTTATTTGTCAACCTCTACAAGCTCACCAAAAAAAATGGTGCTCTTATTAGGCTCTGAATTCCTCCAAGTATTACAGCTCTGACATAAATATTTCTACTGTCCTCTCTTGTTCCTGTTACTTTGAGTCTTTGCAGACATAAAAGTCTGGCAATAGAAAGGCAGAGATGTGGACGTGGGGGAGTGAAGGAGAATAAAAAGAGGATCACATATTCTTTCAGTTTCTTATCCTAACTTTATACTTTTTGAAATGTGTGACATCTGAAAAGCATTTTTTTAATTCCTGTGACTGCTAGAGCATGGTATTGATGTCATATTCACCTTGCTATGGGTTTGTTTTTTTTTTTTATATCACAGCAAAATTCTCACAAATATTGAGCGAAAGAAAATCTGGAAGCAAAATTGTAGTCAGAGGTTGTTTAAAATATAGCAGCTGTTGTGCGGCTGGTGTGCTAAAGCCCAAGCTTTTGATAAGCTCTTTGATACTGTGCTGAGGTAATCCAACCACTTTGATGCAGCATTATGGTGATCAGGCTCTTAGATACCGCTATTAAAATGATCTAAGCTTTTTCATGCTTTACAGGGTGGTGGCCAGAGCCCAAAGGTCAGCACCAGGTTATTCCAGGTGCTTAGATAGGACAGTGAAGCAATTCAAGGTTTCAGTGCAGTTCAGATCCTCTTTTGATGCTCTGAACCTACTTTCTTTCCTCTTGAAGAGCTTTGATAGGATATTGTACTGCTGGAAATTTGACTGTATTGTACTGGTGAAAATTATTTAACCCCATTACAATATGGTGATGCAAACCCCCTGCTACCAATTTCTCTAATATATAATTACAAAGGTCTAAGATTTTTTGTAGTCATCTGTAGACATTCAAATATTTGAAAGCATTTGTTATTTTGCATGCTTGACAAATATATTCTCATAATACACAACAGATGCCAATAATCTGCAGTACTATTTTTAAAGAATGGATTAAAAATTGTTTTCATTTAAAAACATGTTGAACATGAAAATTGTCCATCTAAAATAAGACTCAGCAGTCATCATCTCACTGATTGTGCCTAAGTTTACAAATCACATCAGCCAAATAGCTGAAGCAGGAGAGAAGCCTGAGGCTTGCTACATAACTCTGCTGTAGCACAGGAGCCAAAGTGGGATCCAGATTCCTTTTTTTTCTAAAGCAGATTGAAAACAGCTTCCATCTCTATATTGTTTTAAGCTTTTCTCTTTATCCTAGAATGTGATTACAGTCTAAGAAATTATTTCCCAATGTGCCATGCTGGGATGCTGGGCTGTCTCCCTGACTTATACAACAGACATAACCAGTTTACAAGGAAAGCACTTGGATCAGCTTCTTGGCTAGCATGAATAGGTGATGTGATTCTTCCCCGACTAGCACAATTTCCTAGCCAAATGCCTGAGATCTAAAAAGTACAGCCAAATAGGATCTAATGGATTTACAAATATACTGAAATCTTTCTGCATAACTGTGGTGTATAAAAGGTAAGGTTGTTGAATTTCAGTCCCACTGAAAATGCACATGTGGATGACTCATCCACATGCACAGTTCTGGCAATTACACAGATCAGATGATTGAGTCCTGCTCACAGGATTGAACTGGCTCCTGCAAGTCCTGTCAAAAACTAAATCAACAATGGCTAAACTGGGCTCAGTATCTTCAAGGTAAATGCTTGTGTAGTACACTGTATATATAAAATACCCTTTGGAAGATGAGATTGGATTTCAGATAACTCATCCCAGATTTTTTTTTTAAACTCCACTCCTATTTGCTTATTTATAGATTAGTGACAGAAATAAATCTTAATTCTGTTAATCTACTAGAAATACAGCCATTTATCCTTTTTCTTTCTTTCTCCATTTTCATATATTCATTTCATATTTAGAAATTCATTTAAAGTGTTTTGAAGTTATGAGCTGCGGAGTTACATTGTTCTAGACACAATCAGCCTGCAAAACGTTTATTCTTATGCCACAATGACTCTTATTATGGGAGAGAGGAAAGACCAGCAAACATCCTCCAACTCATTTCCTGACAAGCCTAAATGATAATCAGGATTATCTAGTTTTCTGCAGGAAAGAAAGGAAGAGACCTCTTGGCACCCTCCTTCGTGGAAGCAATATCTTGGTTTTCTTCTTTCCCGGGAGCACATGTCCGAGACCCAGCTTGGTCTTGACTGAGACCCAGCTCTTCCCACATTCCCTGTCTTATCAGTACTAACACTTTGAGTCTATCATAAGCATTTTTTTGCTTACAGTTTCAGCATTAGTTTCTGTTATACTACCCTGGTCTGCACTTCTTGGCTGCTGCATGTAGTATGGGTGTTTCTCTCAGTAGGTCTCATTAGTTTCTGCTAGAAAAACTAGCAAAATAATAACATTTGCTTGTGATAAACTTTAAATACATGACTTCCCAGCAGAAACTGGTGGTTAAATAGAATTAGAGAAACATCAAGTGGGTTCTTGGCAATTAAATTTTCAAGTGCATATTTACATGTGCAAACTTAGGTTTTGCAGTAAAATCTGTATTTCTTTCAAAAGCGCCCATTTTTGGAGATGATATCTGGGTAGCAGATTAAAGATTGTCAGCTTTTTCATTTGATTTTGAAATCATTCTAACTTCTCTGATAATAGACATGATCAGCTAGCTAGAAGAACATAGGAATTTATTTAAATGTGCAGAAATGTTCTTCTTTTGTCATTGCTAAAGAAATTGCAAAGCAGGGGAATTGTAGGTGGCTCTGCTATCTTTATACATTTCTAGAATACAGAAACACACACCAATATATACCCTCAAAAGTCACACATTTCTTCCATCCATCTTTAATCCTGTTATTCTATCAATCAACAATTTCTCCTTTTTTTTTCTTCCCTCTGTCCCTTCATTTATGAAAGTGATTATATCATAGCTGGAAAAACAGAGAACTTTGAAAGTTTGTAAGAAACTAGAATAAACTGCATTTGAAAATCTGGGAAATTCAGGAGAACGTGCAACATATTTTCCCTTGATAAAATTGTGAAAAGCACAAAAGTACTCTTGAGACATATGTGTTTCCTTCTGCTGAGTGACAGCCTTAAGGACAGTACATGTGAGAGAGAAGTTTTAGAGGTAAAAATATTTTTTCTTTTAACTGAGTACCAGAGAATCAGGGGTGTTTGAAGCATATGTAAATTGGCAGTACAGTCTTTGTCTTTTTATATTATTTTTCCTCTTTCTATGACTGTGCACAGGTGGATTTTGCCCTTTGACTTATTATCTGCTTAGAACCAGAACCACACTCAGAGCAGAATTAGAGGTATAAGATATAGAATTTTGAGGAATTGTAATGATAAAAAAAAAAATTGTAGATTTATAAGGATATTTTTTATCTATTTTAGATAAAGCATCAATCACTTCCACTATCAGCTTTGCATAAATAAGAATTGCATGCTTGCTGATCTGGGTTTTCGTCATAGTGATGAATTTTTCAAAGTACTTCATAACTCCGCTGAGTAAGATTGAAATATACAGCAATTAGCTTGAATGTGTTTTAAATGGAAAAGAAGAGTAAGGCTTATTAGGAGAATCCCGTGAAGATGGTGGAGCTGATTTCCTCTCTCATAGCGCAGCTTTCACTGAGTGACGACATTGTAGAAGGAGGGGAGTGCTGGCACAATGGTGATGCTGACAGGCAGTGAGATAGAGAAGAAGCTCTACCGGTAGTGTTTCCTAACTGAGTGAGAAGCAGCAGCCTAAAGAAGATCAAACAATGTTGAAAGCTGCTGGTGGTTTGAGGGAGAGCAGAACTTAACCTGGTGGCGTTGTCAGAAAACTTCATGAGCGGTCTTGCAGAGGTTAAATGCTAGATCTTATAGGAATCCTGGTAGGAAGTTACTTGGCACAAGTAGATGAAAGGAGGAACGGGACATTTAAGCGTGGAATTAGTGATCCAAGTTTCTGAAAAAATCAGAGCAAAACCATCTTCATTGGAAAGGACATATCTCAGGTTAAAACTACAGAAAGGAAAGAAATAAGAAGAAAAGAATGCTGAAGACTCATGTTCCAAAAGACCAAATTGGAGATTTCCAAGAGGGTAAGAAGGATGAACTAAGAAAAATGAAGGCAGGAGGTGGAAGACAATGGATTTAAAGAAGCTTTTTAAATAAGCAGGAAAGGAGTTGTGGCACAGACAAAAAAGTCTTCGGCCAAAGTCAGAAATGTTGGAGTAAGAGATGTATTGTTACAAAATTCTTTTTGGAAATAATTTTTGGATTTTTTTTTTATTGGAAGGACTTTGTTTAACTGAAAATTGGCATTCTATCTGAATATGATGAAAACCTCCACTTCGACTGTGACTGAGTACTGGAAAAGGCTGCCAGAGAGGTTGTGGAGTCTCCTTTTCTGGAGATTCAAAACCCATTTGGACAGATCCTGCGCAACCTGCTCTGGGTGAACCTGCTTGAGCAGAGGGTTTGGATTGCACAGTCTCCAGAGTTCCCTTCCAACCCCAAACATTCAGTGGTTCTGTGATTCTGAATCCACTGTGATATATCAGCAGAGCAGACAACACGAACAGTATTTCAATTTTGAGTGAAAATAACCACTTGCTAATAAACATTTTCAAATCTGAGTGCAGCACTGCAGAATTTAAAACCTGGAATTGGAATAAATTGTGCATAAATTACCTTAAAATGAATCAAAGGTCCTGTGCAAATAAGTCTGACAATTCTGCCCCTTTGTTAGTGTGTCTGCAACTGCAAAGCACTCTACATGTCATTTGTTCCAACACAGCTCTGCTTAGAGAAATGCAAATGCTCTGTTACCATCCAGAGACAAAAACTTCTCTTTAAATTTAAATAAAACTACAGAATGGCAATTTTTGTTAGCAATTCTAGACAAGTTATTTATAATTTCCAAAATGTTTTTAGGTATCTCAGTTGGCTTAGTTTCAGTTTCCAGTCTCTAGCCTCAAAGCAAAAAGATTAAAGCAAATGGTTCAGAAACAAATAGAAAAAGGTTTTGAGGTAGTAACCAAAACTAGGCTACAAAGGTCTCAGAGCAGCAGCTTTATCTGCTGGTAGGTATTTGCTCAGTTCAGTAGTCACATGATCTGCACATTGGTTTTTTTTCCCCCAGAAACAGAATCAATAGAGAACAGACAAACCCACGGTTGCCAGTTTGTACAGTCTTGTGGCTTTTCTTGAGGGGTCCAGGCTTACATAGGTCTACCAGATAATGACAACAAACTATTTCAGTTCCTGCATGCCCATATGCTGCTCTGCTGGGTTCTAGTTATCAAATAAAAGCATGAAAAAATAAGTGGTGGTTGAAACTGTCTAGATAAAGTTTACATCGAGGAAAAAAGTATTATTTAAAAGCCACCTTTACATTTTCAGAAATATTTTATTTGACATGTACTTAATTAATCACTTATAATTTATGTTAAAACTCTTTTAGCAGAAAGTTTAAGCCTTGATGAAAGCATATTGCAGCATTAGATGTACAGCAGTATATGTTATGTACCAAGTTTTTTGCATTATGCACAAGAATCTACCTTTCCTGACAATGGACTATATACTAAGAGAATTTTTGAGTCTTTCAATAGTTTTCGCAAACTTCCGTGACAACAGATTTTGATCTCTCTAAATATGTGTTGCTCTTCCACTAAATGGAATACTGTGTCTATGCAAGCAGCAAACAGAAAAGTTTACGTATGGATGTTTGGACATGAGTAAATTGTTCTTTAGATAGTGAGTGAAATGGACATCAGAGTTGAAAAAAAAAAGTCTCCCAAAAGCAATGAGGTCTGATAAGATTGTACATACAGAGAAAACAATAATCTTCTTTGCTTCTAAACCCTAATTCCTGCAACTGTCTTTAGGAACCTGGATGTGTATTGTTTAAATCCTTACTGAAACTGTTTTAAAACTCTTTGAATGAGATGTGGGGGAAAAAATGCTACAGAAGTTGTTCAAAAACAGCAAAATTTTCCTCATATTTTTTTAGAAAAAAGTCTTAATGCAATTTTAATACCCAACAGTGTGAGGAAGGACACAGCATAAAGCACATGGGAAGGAAAAGGAAATCATGCTGCTTCTAGAGAGTTGGGTCACGATGACCCCAAGTCCATTAGTGATTCTGCTTGGAGGTCCACATCACACCAAAATGTTCTTCTGCCTTTCTATATTTACAGCATTCCAGATGCATTATAACATTCATTTGTGAGCAGGTACTGAAGGAGCAGCATGTGAAACACTCTGTTTATAGCCCCAGTCTGCTGTCTTCTAATACGTGTTGTAAATGGCCTCACACCACCAACTTCTGATCCTCTGCAAAGCTTACATATATTTTAACAAGCAGACTGGTCCAGCATGTATAAAAACCAGGAAAAAGGTTGCTATTATGATTAAGTATGAATTGTAAAGAGCCTGCATGAAATATTTCCTGTGATCTGGCATTACAGAAACAGACATCCGGTGAGCTGTATGTTCCTTCCTTTTCAGAACCCAATTCTGCAAACTGCTGAACATTAAAACACCCATTCATTTCAGTAATAGTTGAAAGCCTCCTAATTAGCTCCCAGCATTAGGCTTAAGGACTGAGTTCAGTGCTGACACAGAATCCCTGTTAAGATGCTGTGCAAAGATAAGAAAGTTTCAGATCTTCAAGTACACTTGAGTAGGTAACTCCTGTTTAATTGATTTGAATAAGAGATAGAGTCTGGCTATGAGTGCTGTAACCTTAAGTGTATTGTGTAGTAGGATGCTTTGAGAGCTGCTCTTTGAAGATGAAGACTCATAAAATAAGAACTGTTCAGACCTCTTTTGTCTTGAAATACTGGTTGTCCCTCTTCATGCCCTTGCAGTGTGGGCTGGTGCAGCTTAATGTTTTCAGAACTTCCTAGTACATTCTTCACTTACAGTGTTTTCAAATGAGACAGAAAAAAAAGGAAATAACAGAGATTTTTCTAAAGGACTGAAAGTCTCTATTCACTCACATTCCAGAGGTCTGGATGGGCTTTGGCAAGCAGCGAAGCTTTTGAGTTTTTACCCAAAGTGATAGAACTTCTTTCTGCTGCTTTGTGGATTCATTTCAGGGAAAGTTCAGCTCTTCCTCTGCAGCCCCTAACTGAAAAATGTCTGAAAGTGACATGACATTCTGACCAAGCGTTGCAGCTTGCAGAGGAGAGCAGGGAGAAGGCAGTGTGCATGCAGCCTGTGCCCTGCCCGCGAGCTGGTGGGAGCTGATGCTGCCCAGTGTGCACTCAGTACCTGCAGCCCTGATGAGTGCCCAACAACTCTCCCTCCGCAACCTTTCAGCAGCTCTCTTCCTTAATCCACTGCTGCAACAGAGGCTGAGTCCTTGGTCTCCACTGGAGACCTTGCCACCTTCTTGCCCCAGAGAACAGATCCTCCATTTGTATGCAAGTTTTAGGAACTATTACATGAACTTTTATAAAGGTTTTGGGGCTTGTTTTATGTTTTTTTAATGTGGGGTTTTTATTTCTCTTCTTTTCTTTTTGTTTTTTAGCCTTGGTCAAAACCATGTCTCCTCCCCTCACTGCTACTGAGGAATAATGATCAGACACAGGCATGAATCCAGTCCAACTAGTTAGAAGGAAAGTTTGACTTAATATTACATAAATTATGTTTACACAGATGTATAGGGACAACAACAAGGAGTTTGGACAATGCTGAAGTAACATTTTCAGTTTTCTGAGAGAAGAGTTGTGATTTCCTATGGGAACGACAAACTCTAGAATTTCATTTCAATTCAGAATTTTAAAGTCAACATTTCCCAAATGTTTCACACAGCACAGATCCACTTTAATTAATATAGCTGAAAAATTCCATTCCACTACCTGTTCCTGAAAAAAAACCTTAACGTATATTGACCCACCGCATTAGTTAAAAAACAGTGCTAGATTTTAATGCACAGTTATTAGGATGGCTCCATTGATCAGTAGACTCTATTTGCACCTTTCTTCTATTCCTCTTTGTATACAAGTGATTTGTTTTCGCTGAGAGCAAGATCAGAGCTTGCTGAAAGTATTGCAGCTTGCAGGTTCACTGGGAAGTATTTATTTCTTAATCATGTATCTCTTAAATTAATTGTTTGGGATGATCAAAGGCTCAGCAGGTGGTGGGGATGATTTAGAAACCACAAAATTGATGCTATCTTTCTGATTGACGTCCTATTAGTATGGCATATATTTCCTGTTTGTTAGGAATGTAAAGTCTGAACATTCGGTAATAATATCTAGTAATATTTTGGAAAGGGAAACCATTGGCTGACTGCATTTTAACAAGATGAAAAAATCTTTTGATTTCCTTCTGTCAGGTTTGAAACAGAAGCTGAGCACATGTAGCCCAACCTTTCCTGAAAAAAGAAAAACTAGCTACAAGGCACCTGCTTCTGCTTTTTTCTGTTTGCCTGAAGCCATAATCCCTCTCTTAGTATTACTCCTTAAAAACAACCAAGCCTGTGAGGTTTTAGAAATATGCAAAATAATTATCACAATAAAATAAAACAGCTTGTTTAAGACAGGTTTGAGGCACGACTGAAACAAAACCTTTCCTGAAATCATCTTCCTCTCACTGCTGCACTTCTCTCCTCCATTTTGGGATCAGGTTTTTCAAGATCACAGCCCTTCTCCTTACAAGAATAATTCCAGCCTCAGGAGAAAACTCAGGATGCACCCATTTGAGCTCCTCTCTGAAGCACTAGAAATTCTGGCAGTTTTCTTTTTTTGTTTCTCAGAAGCTCAGCCAGCTCAGGACATATTTCACCTTTTTTTTTTTCCTGTTTTTTTTTGTTTTGTTTTGTTTTGTTTTGTTTTTCCCCCAAGTTATAGTCTCTTTTTTTTTTTAAAGAACAAAACCTTAGCTCAGCACTGTTGCATCCCATGCCCAGTATGAAAAAAAATATATAAATTTTTTCTTATTTTTTGTAATAAGAAAGCATGAGATAACTTTGTGGGATTAAAAAAGGGAATGAAATAAAGTAGCTAAATAGTCTGAGTGAAGACAAAGAGAAAGCAAAACTGGAAACTAAATGAACCTGGTGTTTGTCAGCCTATTCTTTTAGATAAGAAGCCTCTCTGGGGATAAAACTTACTGTAATAATAGCTTTGACCTCTTTCTCTTAGTAAACAATTTGCTTTAACTTAGAAATATACCTTGTTATCATCAAAAGCAGAATGAGCCATCCCAGAGCATGTACAGATCCATAGGTAGGAACACTGGAAAAGAAAAAAAAAAAATTCCAAGATGTTAAATCTTCTCCCATGGCATGGAAAGATGAACAACAGAAATCTGTTCCAAGCCACGGGGGAAATGGGTCCTGCAAACACCCTTTCTCTCCTCTTCATCCTGTCCCTCCCAGTGATGTGCTTTGTCTGACACCAGCTCCATTCTCTGAATACAAAGGATGGCTGCCAAGTGTGGTCAGGGCCTAAGAGACTTCGCATGGTGTTAACTGGATTAAGTATGGGATACATTTAGGGGCATCTGGAGACAGTTGAGGTATACAGGAAGGCTCCACACTTGGCAGAATTATGTCCTCCAGGTCCTCCTAAGCACAGCTGTTGAAGAGTGATTCACACATTGAAAAATTATAGTGGTGCTTTTTGGACAAAAAGGTGTACATATGTTACAGTACCTGCCCTCTAAATGATACCTTTTGCTTTATATTTCAAAACCATAACAGAAATAACAATGCTACCTTCCTTACAGGTTATTAGAGCTGCTAACCAGCATGCCAAACTAACTTAGTGTAGAAGCTGTTGTACCTTTATCTGGGCTTAATAAAAAAAAAGGGCTAGGAAATAACACCCTCCATATCTTTTGTGCTGAATATTTTAGGCACACTTTAATTAGAACTTTGGTTTTTAAGACTTTTAAGATTCCTCTCTATGTTTTTCCAGTAAAGTGCACATGGCAATACTTATGTTTGCAACATCAGCTCCAAAAAGCTTAGCACTGGTTGCTTGACATTACTTCAATCTCCATTTATTGTAACAAGAAAACAACCCTTCCAACAATATCTGCTGTATGCTAATCCAAGGATTAGAAACCACCCATTTATGGGTATGAATGTTATTTTTCTCAGCAGAACATAAACTAATTTCTTGCTTACAGAAAATTAAATAGGAAATGCGTAAAAGCCTGGACAATTATCCCACTCACTCATCTCTGTTTTATGTATTTACACATTCAGGTTTGCAGGATGCCATGCTCCAAAACTGGTCCTGAAACCTTTCTGAGGTGTACAGAGCTGTGTAAGGCAAACTGTTATTTAAAATCAGCTCAGGATTGTACTCACCAAAAGTGTTTAGTCATGCCCAGGCCATTCCTTGCCACTTTTGTTGGCTCTTAGAAAACCTCTTAATGAGGAAAAACAGAAAGGAGGAAGACACTTAAATCAACACCTCATACCACTACAATTACGGGGTACTAGAAAAACCATTGCATGGTTCTCCACTGAAAATATTTGCTATGGGCTCCTAAGAGTCAGAGGCCCTACAAAACCATGAAATAACCTTAATGACAACCCCTGCATTGGGACTCTCACATTAAAATCAAACCATCTGAGTTATTTGTGCATGAAAGGATGCACCTGGCACTAGGAGTACTGGCCAGCATTTGGGATAATGGAAGAAAACAACTGGACAATGCAATTGAAGGATGACCTGGATGCCTGAGGGTGGTGGTAGCTGCAGAGAAACACAAAAACTGATACGCACACCACATGGTAATAGATGGTTTGGAACAAAAAAAAAAAGTATATTGGATATTACCAGCAGGATGCTGAAATACCAGGTTGCTCAGTTGGAGCAGGATAATGTTGAGCTTAAGGTAACCACTGCTTTAAATCCCAGCCAAGTTTTCTCCAGGCTTCAGAAGAAGCCCGGAGACGTTTGTACCATGACTGCCTGGTAACCATTGAACAAGTGTATTCTGGCAGACCAGATCTCAACAGCAAACCCATACACGACCTGGAACTATGCACTGTATATGAAGTATGCAGTGGGAAGATCAACCCAGATAACAGAGAACCAGGCTTTACCTTTTAACACATCAGCACCAAAAGCAGATTTAATGACCTTACCTAGAAATCACTGAAGGCGAAAAGGTAAACATAACAGCTGATATAAAATATGTTTTTGGAATAATACATGCCGATGGAGCCATATAAAAGAAAAGGCAATTGTTATTGGCACAGAGGTCTTCTATTAAGTACAAAGAAAAAATCAGTCAAATACTGCAGAGTGTGAAAAAACTGAAAGAAGTGGCTGTCATGCCCTTGTAAAGCCCATCAGTTTGGAGATGCCCCAGTTAATACAGGGAATCAATCAGCTGACCAAACAACTGAAGACGTTACTGAAAAAGGTATCCTTGTACTAATACCTAACAAAAAGTTGAACGCCTTAGAACAAAAACCAAATCAGGACAGGCATTTATCCCCATCACTGAAAATGGCGGAAAATCCCAGCAGGTGATTGGTAAACCCATGTGGGCAAGTAATTGTACCTCCAAAGTAACATATAAGATAGGGGAACTAAAACATCAGGAAACACATTAAGAAGTAGAGAATACAGTAACTAGTTTACAAAGGAATATAGTAAGTATGAAGATGGCAGAAATTAATGGATCAGATGAAAAATTTATTATTTATTGAAAAATAAGTAATTTGTTTTGCAAAATAATCTCAAGGAAAGAAGAAGGCTGACTCCAGGGCTAGTAAAACAGAAGAATTCACCAGGTGATTATTGGCAAACTGATTTTTCAGAACAAGGTAAGGGAAGCCTCAAAATTTTGCTGAAATTAATATAATACTACTAAAATTAACTCTTTTAAGTTTTAAAAGATACACTGTTATCAACAAATCATTGGGATCACATGTACATCCCTTCCAACCAGAAGATACAGTGTGCTCAGAAGCTGGAGTTTTGGACCAATACAGGAGAAGGTAAAGGGACCATATCAAGTTCCCCTGATAACCTACACAACACTCAAGGTGGAAGGAATTGAACCCTGAGTTCATCACATGTGGGTAAAACCAGCAACACATTAAACACAGCAGAAACAAGACTGACAAACACCATGGAGTTTTTATGTATATATAAAAATCCTATTGGTTTAAGTATAGGATATAATTTCTGGGCAGGTACTATTTATTGGATCTAGATGAAAATGATAAATAATTGCACATTTAAAATAATAGAAAATACGTTCTTAATTTCTGAGAAAAGGAATGTAGTCTTAAAGTTAGTGCAAGATTTTGGCAGTTACAGAATGCAATTTCTGTAACATCTTGTTTGCCAACACCAACGTCTGCAGAAAATCCAGTTCCACGGGGAATTTTAGTCAACAATTTGACAATAATTTGGGAACACATGTGGGACATCACGAAACAGATTTAAACCTATTACTGTCACATAAACATGGACTATGTGACTACTTGAATTTAAACAACAATACTTGTTGTGTGCACATTCCACATGTGACTGTTAAAATGGATGATCAGATAGGATAAAAATCTGCTACTGCATCTAGCAGAGAATTAAAGACAGGATTAGAAAGCAACTAGTTAAATAAAATATTTAAAGAATTTGGATTTTTTCTAACTGGTTGGATGACCTCACTTTTGCAAAGTATACTTGTGATCATAGCAGTAATTGTGATACTTGCCTTAAGAACTTACATGATCTTAGTCAAAAAAATAAAGCAAAGTGAGACTTGTGAAGGCTTGCAGAGAAGACAAGCTTCACAAGCCTCAAAGGGGGAAATGTTACCAGATGATAAATTGTCTACACCTGGTGAGCTAACACAACGTTTGTTCTACCAAAACCACTAGCCTATGGAACTGCACAATGCCCATTGTGTAAGTAAGAGAACTGGAAGTTCACCAGCCCCAGTGCCCTGCCAACTCAAGTATGTCACCTGGAACATTGGGGTCTATGACCATTAGGGACCACCAGAGAAACCCCCAGGACAGAAGAACCCATGCATAAAGGGAAGGGAAAATGTTTATTATTTCAGGAAAATTATTATTATATGTGTGGAGACTGGTAAGATAGAATTGTGCTACAGGCTGTGGGACGTGCCTGCAGAACGCCATGGCAGCACAGGTCTCTGCCTGACCTTGGGGGGAAGAAATGCCACAGGGCAGGCGCCCTACTGAGAGGAGCCTGCTGGATGAGTGAGCAGCTTGTGATCACCCCCTTATAATGACATAAAGAAAGTGTGTTGCTGATGTGGCTATGTGTGATAGGTCGCTTAGTGAAAAATACCATATAAGGAAATACTGTGTCTTGAAGAAGTGTATAAAACCAGCTTGCTTCTCACAATAAACATCTCAGTCTCAATATCCCTGCCGGTCTGAGTCCATGCATCGGTCATTACACGTATGTATGTTTAGTCTGGGACAATCAATGAATATGTATGTAGAATACAGTAAAAAATCATAAACCTTCTGGTACCCAGTATGCATCGCTTTTCGGAGGAGCTATCCCCTGTGCATCTGGCCAAATAAAGAATGTCTGCTTCTTAATGCTACATTGGTGTCAAGTTTTTTATTTTACCAAACTTTTGGTAGCAACTTAAATCAACACCTGATATCACAATTTTCAGCTATGTAACATAATAATAATGATAATGATAATGATAATGATAATGATAATAATAATAATAATAAAAATCCTACCAAAACCAACACTATATAGTCATCCAGACATCCTGAAACAAAATCATATTTGCTGAGTTTTGTAAGGTTTATGAGGTGATTATTTAGTGAAAAGGTAAGCTTCAAACTAGGAAGTCATTTCTGTTTCTGGGAGATTTCCAAAGACTTATGGATCTAGTAGAAACAACTCAACTCATCAAAAAGCTTTTTGAAACATATGAAGAAAGTTAATCACGCTTCAGTGCCTTTCTTTGCGCAAATATTACATTTAAACTCCACCATGAATTATTAAACCTCCTTATAATGGTTGTGATTAATCTTCTACCAGCTAATCACTTTCAAGCCATACCACCTCACTGCATGGATAATTTTAAGAGTGGCTTCTCTTTGCATCCTATACCATCACTAAAATACATGTACCAAATAACCTCCCAACTTTAGGAGCTTTGTGTAATGTCTGTTTTCCTAACAAAACCAGCTATTTTCCTCTGAATCATAAGCTGTGCTTCAGCAAATTCAGGGCTCTTAGTGCAAAAAGCAGTACTGAAACCAGCCATGTAAAGGACACACTGGTTTGCAGCAGTGGCTGTGATGGCAGTGCAGTAATTGTGTCAAGTCCTTCAAACAGCATATTTTAAACAATTTAACGAACTTTTACCCTCCAAGTCTAAGGCTGACTGAATTTCTCTTTTGACCCCTACTGCATTTAATTCCCTTTTTGCTTTTCCCAGCTCTAGGCACAATGAGTGAGGTATCTTACTGCTCCCTCATCATATTATTTGGCCACACAGACGTCTCATGACTCTTCTCTGACATCTAGCAAAGTTTCCTCTCATTACGATCCCAGTCTGATTTTGCAGAAGAGACAGTTCACTCATCAAAAGTCTGGAAAACCAAAGATTTCTATGCCCAGTGGGCATGCTCAGAGCCTTCCATCAGTGACTATGAGAGCCAATAGCTGCTGTGAGACACACGGCCCCAAAATCTGGTGAGAGTTGATTGCGCTACACCTGATAGAACTTTCCACAGCAGAGACAGAGCCATCACCCAGGAGGGCACTAGCCAGTGTTTTGCTCTGTGAAAATATTTCCAGCTACTTCAAGGAGACTATGGTTCAGTCCTTGACTGCAAGATTCTGAACATTTATCTTTTCAATGGGTTTAGGGCTTCAGCGTGGCTCACATATGGATTTGGAGTTTTTCTATTAAAATATTTTTGTTGAGGGTTTTTTTTATATAATATTTTTATTGTATAGAAACACACCGTGTCGCAGTGGGAAAATATTTTATATGTCCAGTCTTATTAAAAATACTTATTATTATTTCAAAAGGTGTGATTGGCTCATTTGTAAGCTAAAGGCGCAAAGGTATTACGTGCTCTGTTTTCTCTAAACTTTAGATTAGGAGAACAGAAGAATAGTGAACCAGATTCTGAAAAGTCAGCTTTGTTATTAGTATCCATAAATAGCAATGTTTATGCAAAAACTATGTAATTATGTACAAATAAATAAAACCTGCCGTGAAATGAATGACATCAATAACACAATAAGGACAGCCTTGGAAACTGGAAAACAGAGGGCACATCCCTTGTTACTGAAAGGTCTTAGAAGTTTAGAGAGACAAGGGACAGTCGGTCACAGAGGAGAAAGGAAGGAATTCTGTTTCTCAGTGGGGAAATGAGGCAGAGAGGGATGAAATGGCTTGGAATAGGCAACAGCAGAACATTAAGGCATTGATTCCATATCTTTCAGATTGTTTTGGCACATTACCTTGTTCAGGCCTGCTTCATGAATTCTGCCTCATGTATTCGGGTTGCACTTCCTACTCATTCATGACAAAGGATGCTGAGTGTTGGGAAGGAGGGGAAAGAACTGTTGGTTTGCTATATTGGAAGTCCTTATAATTGTGGTCTCTGCACTCAAAGGAGGAAACAAGTTTTCTTAGAATCATAGAACTGTCATAGAATATGCTGAGTTGAAAGGGACTCAAAAGGATCATCAAAGTCCAACTTCTGGCCCTTCACAGGACACCCCAAGAATCACAATATGCGCCCAAGAATATTGTTCAAATGCTTCTTGCACTCTCAGGCTTGCTGCTGTGATCACTGCCCTGCAGAGCCTGTTCCAGTGCCCAACCACCCTCTGGGTGAACAACCTTTTTCTGATGTCCAACCTAAACCTCCCGCAATTAAGCTTCAGACCATTTCCTCAAGTCCTGTCATGTTGCGCTGACCGTTGGCCGCCCGGTGGCCTGGCAGGCAACAAGCTTTGGTTCTCCCGCAAGTAACAATCCAAGGTGCTCAGGTGGCAAGGAGGAGAAGCTGTGAGGTGCAGCTGGAGGCTCTCTGGAAGCAGTTTGCCTAGGGAGCTATCTGCCACAAACTCTCGGGAGCAGGCGAAGTCAGGGTGTTGCTTAGCAACAGGCGGAGGCAAAGATAGAAGGAGAGACCCTTTGTCGCTTTAATCCAAGTCTTTATTTCCCTGCCCCGAAGGGTCAGGAGAAACGCAGATCCTGAAAGGGAGCAAGCGGGAAGGGGCCGGGATTAACAAGTGCGAGGGATTTTGTGCGGGGGGTGGAGAAAGGGGAGGAACAAGGAGACAACCAATAGGGAAGCGACAAGGGCTGACAGGTAACCAATAACAGAGAACAAGGGGCGGAACTTAGTTGAACTAACCAATCATAGGGATAACCGCTCAGAACTTTCTAGACCTTAATTGCCTATGCAATAAAGCTATTATTAAACATGAGCCAGCTAGCCAATGGACAACTTGAGAGCAAGGAGACCTCTAGAAACATGGGAGGAGACGAGACTTGGAGTGACACCCAGTGGGTGGAGGTGTTAAACGCCTGTCTCCTCCTCGGGCCCACCCTCAGAGGCAGAGTCCCGGGCGGGGAAGTCCACCCACTTGATGTCACTCACTTCAAAGGTGGGCCGAGCCGCCGCGACGCTGTCCGTGGTCATGAGAGGGAAGCGGTCGGTATCTGCACCTCCTCTTCCCCTCATAAGGACGTTGCAGACTGCAATGAGGTCTCTCCTCAGTCTCCTCTTCTCCAGGTTGAACAGCACAACTGACCTCAGCCACTCCTCGTACGGCTTCCCCTCACAGACCCTTCATTAACCTCATGGCTTACTTTGGATGCCCTATAAAAGCTGAGTGTCTTTCTTATATTGCAGTGCTCAAAACTGTCCCCAGCACTTGAGGTGGGGCTGCCACAGTGCAGAGCAGAGAGAGACAATCCCTTCCTTTGCCTGGCTGGTGATGCTGGGCCCAGTGCACCCCAGCCAGTGATGAAAAGGCAGAGCCTCCTCTAAGCAGGATGGTCGTGTTGTGTGCCTACAACTCCTGAAGTGATTGTGTTATCGATCATAATAACACTAACACTTAATTTGGTGACTCTTGAGAAATCTCTGGCTTCATCGAAAGCTAAATCTAGACCTAAACAAGGAAAACCAATCCTGAGTGAACTCGGTAGAAGAAAATACCAGCTATTTTGCCTTTCTTTATTCATTTTCTGTAAGAACTAAATCCTCAAGTATTTCCACAGGCAGAAATGATTAGTGTACTATTCTTAGGATGAATGGAGTCTAACAGACAAAGAATAAGGCTTCACAAAGTTTGACAGCAGCTTTTTTTGTTGACCTATACCTAATGTACCTCTTTAAAAGATGAAATTACTTTGTAATTTCTGCTTAAATCAAATGATTATGTAAAATTATATTATATTAGTTCAATTCATTAAAAAATGTATGTTGTGATGGATTTATAGAGACACTTGTGACAGTCAAACTTGGCTGGAAAATAGCTGCCATACTTGTCCCATCACAATATGACATGGCTATCATTTTATCCTAGAAATAGCAAGCAGATATCAGTAAAACCATTGCGCAGTAATCTAAAACACCAACATGGTGACTAAGTCTCCCTGTCCATTTTTGCATTGTTAACTTATCAGTATAAATAAAGAAAGAGTGCTCAAAACGTATGTGTTTTGTTTGACTTAAATTTGCCTTTTTTAGTTTTGGAGTGCAAATACTAGAGTACAAACCCTGTTGATATATTCTATTCAAATCCAAGAAAATGGTAACTTCCCTGAGCAATCTCAGTTGGTTGCTTTTCCAAACACAAGCTGAAAACTTCACATGCTTTTTTTTTTTTTTACAGTATCATCTATATTGTGAGATATTCTCTGCCATTCTATGGTCGCAATTTGGAGTCATTCTGAGACACAAAAATTAAGGCAAGTGGGAAAAAAGGTGAACAAAACATTTGGAACTGACTTTATGTAAAAATTTACATTGGCTCTTAATTTACCTTTTGGTGATCCGTGCTATTGTCATTAATATTCATGCACGGAAGTTATCATAAGTAGTTTGCTGCAGTATGTCTGTATTCTGTTGAATAAGAAGTATAGAATACACCTGCCCCAGCCCAACTTGCCAAAAAAGGCTAAGCAAACTGTAGCGAATATAGGGAAAAATAAGTAACTGCTACCCAGATTGCCTTACCACCAAGTTGTAAGAAAAATGGACCAGGCAGAAAGTTTAACAGGAAATAGTAAGAAAGGAATAAAATACGCCAAATAGATGAGACTAGCAGCAGGCACTGAGGGCAATGACTGAGACATTCCAGTGGCTGTCCTCTGGGATGAATTTCTACATTTGAAGCATCTCATGCAAGAAATATCTGCCTTGGGGCTACATCTGAAGGAACCCAAGGATGGTGAGCATGTTGGCCCCAGCTGGCCAGAACTGCTGCCTGCAGTTCAAAAGTGGCCTCAAATAAAAACTCTTAGACCCCTTAGCTAGAAAGATCTTCCAGCTTAATGTTTGGCCTTGGCATTCAAAAATTTTTGTGCCTTTCTTCTCTGCTTTCAAGGGATTCCTCTTGCTGCACTTGAAGACCTTGCTCCCACTGAAATGAATGGTAAAATTTACTGGCTCTAATGGGAGTGGGATGAATATGGCAATTTTTCTCTGTCTGACACAAAATTCAGATCCTCTTACTCTTCTATAAAATGATATCTGTACTCATTAGTAACTCTTCCTAAGGAAAATGCAGAGAAAAACATCTTGTTTCTGGGAGTAGTAGAATTAATTTCAAATCAACTTCCTAAATTTAAAGTAGTTTTGGTTATTTGGTTTTTTTTCCCTTTTCTTAAGGATTTTATGGTGCGAATTCATATTCTGGAAGGTGGGAGAAGGCGAGTCTTCATTTCTGTGTACTTGTTTTTCTGCCCCTCTTTATGCCCTTATGGATTTCTCTTTTATTGAAACCCTTTCAGGTTCCTATCAACTCAGTTTGGCCTAGGTGTGTGTATCACAGCATCATTATCATTCCTCATTCTTCTTTTAAAGGCTAGCTATTTTCACAAACACTTTACTGTTTGGTTTTTTTTTAAGGTTATGCTGGTGGGTATCTCTGAAGCCACTTAGTCCCAGAGGCAGATACTAACTCCACTTTTACACCAAATCCTGTTGAAATTAAATGAGAATTACCTGCTTGCATCTTTTTTTCAGATCAGGTCCTCATCTCAAGTGAAAAATTAGGCTCTTTCTCCATGTACTGACTGACATGTTTCACATCAGCTGTTTAAAGGAATTCATATGTCTAATGGGAAAGGAAGGTAAGGAATGGTTTAGGATGTTATGGCATAGTTCCAGGCAAAGTATGGTCACAGTCCTTCAGCGGGCAACCAAACAGGAAGAAGAAAACAATGCATAGTCTGGTGTCTTTTCTACTTACCAAGTTACATCTCTTTCAGCTAGGAAATATCCATGTGGTCCTGAGACACATACAAGAGTTGGGGAAAGAAGGTAATTCTCAGTGCTCTTGCTTCCTTACTCCAGGTATCATGCTCCTGAAGAATTGGGATGGTCAGGCAGGAGCCAAGGGACAGGGAAGACAACCCTCCACTCCCCAGGATGCTACCTGGCTCTGGGCAAGTCAAAGGAAGGTGTGCCTGCTACATCAGACCACAGTCATCCTCCTTTTCCTCATCTGCGGGCCTCTGAGGCCCTGAACCTCACAACAGGTGTGCTTTTGCCTACTCACCAGCTTCAGTACTCTGTCAGTGTTCCAGCTCTGTGCTATGCAATAATCTCAGGGAATTAAGCATAAATCTATTATAGTAGGTTTTTTTTACTATGGCATATTTAGTAAAAAGGATTAATAGTATACATTCATAAAAAATCCCAACTTTAGAACAGATATTTAGTAAAATTTAGTAATTTTTGACTGAGAATACAAGAAAGCATGACTTAGAGTACCATCTATAAAGAGAAATCCAGGCAGCCTTTGTGAGCAAATGACAACTCTGTTGCCTTTGGGAGCACTTTCTCCACCTTCCAAAGCCTTATTTTTGTACACAGTGATTTTCATAAAACATGTATTTCTCTTGTTACTTTTCCGCATAATCAGGTTACAACCTCTGTGTGGTTTCTCCATGATGGTGGTTCCTTTTGCAATAAGGTGCAATCAAACATGAGCCAGGCTGTCAGAGCTGACCCCTCAATGAAGAGAGTGAAAGCAAAGGTTGTGTGCTCTGTGCTTCAGATCCACTGAGACAGGGAGGCAAGCAGACAGCCAGAATTTGGCTGCTTTATATTTAGCTCCAGTGCAGCCGTGCTATCTGGACGCCACTGCTGAGAGGTGGGATTACATCAGTCTAGCCTTCTCAATGTGACTACTTTCATTTTCCATGTTTGTAAGAAGTCTGAAGTAGGTAAATAGGAAAACCAGCAAAACACACTCACTCGAAGGGATTGTCTGACACAAGTTGTGATGTTGCTCCTCCAAGGGATATATTATTCACAAACATGATGACTGATCCTCGCTGGTTTTCTGCCCAGCTCTCTTTTGGATGCTAAAGCACATGTCAAGGACACGCTAAGTACAGCAGGACGAGGTGCAACAGCTGCGAGCAGCCCTTGTTGCAGGAGCATATCAGGAGCCTTTGCAACGCCCATGAAGGCCAGGGTCTGCTGCAGTGAGCAGATCTTTATGTGGGATTTGCAAAGAGAAAGAGGGTTTCTCACCTCTCCCCCAGTCCTGGCAACTGCAAGGCTGGAAAGCGGAGCTTCCTGGGGAGCAAGTGGGGCTGCTCCTGCCGCTTCAGACCTAAGCGACCATACCCACGTGAACAAATTAAAAAGTAGTAAGTTCAATGACTTTGACACAATCTATGGATTCAATAGTAATTAACAAGGATAATTAGCTTTTAAAGGGAAATCAGATGATTTGTAAGGAAAAAGTGGAGAAGAGATTCAGCATAATTTATCCACTTGATTCTTTTAAATAGATAAGCTTATGCATCTGTAACCAAGATACCGTACCAGCATCAAGTACATCACAGATTTTTCTCTGTCCCCGTCTCTGTGGCTTTAGATCATATTTCTACCTCTGCACCTGAGCATTTCCTAAAATCAATCATTTGTTGAAAAAAATATTAACTGGACCTGTAGCTGGAGTAAGAGTTATATAGGCTCATTAGAAAAATCATTTAACGTTGTGATTGTTGATCCAGCCATTACCTTAACTTTACATTGTTACCCTGGCTGACATGATTTTAGTATCTGAAATGCATTTTCAGGCAGAGAATTTGCCTTCCTGTCATACTGGTTTTTATGTAAGATGGCTGTATGGATGGATCTTTGTTATGGACCAGTATTCCATGGGTTTGCATATATATCCCACTACTAAGATTCTGCACAGGTAAGACTCCGCTTCATGGCTTTTTTTGCCATACAATAAATCCTCTCAAGTTTCTCACAATAGTCCTACCAGCTTCCTCATTGTATGCTGAGAATATCTAGAAGCATAAAATAAATTAAAAAAACAAAAAAAAAAAAAAAGGAAGTGGTAAAGATCCAGAATTTCTTTTTCTAACAAAATCCTGTCTGTTTCTACATCCAGCATTTCTGACTGAGGTACAACCTCTAATTGTGCCTGAGATGATGAAGTTTTTGTGCAACTCATCTTCCAGCTTCACCAGGACCCTTATTTCCTCGATTTCTATTCTGCTCAAAATGTGTTTCAGATTCAGCATATCTGTGCCTCTCCTTCACCCCACTTTGCTATCTGCAGCCACTGCAGGATCTTCAAATGCTAAGAGGAAAACATTACAGAAAAACAGTATTTCCTCCAGTTTTCATCTGTATTCCATTTCAATTTCTTACATATGGTTATTTTGGTGAAAAGGGGATTTTTAGAGATTTCTTCCTCAGTAGTTTTGTTGAGGTTTTTTTCCATATTTGCCTTTGTTTAAACCAGTATGTAGATGCTATACAGGATGATGATGATCTCAGAAATATTCATAGGAAATTTTCCTGAAATTACTGGGAGTTGTAGAAGAGGCAAAGTATGATTTCCTCTTCTTAAGCTATGATCCTTAGGGCAGTTCTCATTTTTATATAATATGCAACCAATAAGGGTGACAATATCAGATGGAAAATGGAGCAATTGTCAGATATTTTCCATCCTAGTTAATAAACCCCTGCTCTGTGTCAAAATGAAGCTTACACTAAGGGCAGCAAGGATTTTATTTTTTGCTGGAAATTTATCTTTAGTGTTCTTTAAAAAGAAAAGAAACAAAAAGAATTTATGAGCAACTAAGTTTTCCTATTTTTAATATTTAAATTCTTTCAAAGGCTATTGGCGGTTAGGGGACAAGTGTTGAGTGATTGCATAATATAAGTCCAGCCTGGAAAAAGTACAGAAGAGGAAAACCATTTGCCTTTAGACCTTCTGTCACTACTCAGTCTAGTGACACTGAGTGAGATTTAAGGTACTGAAAGATGGCCAGCATGATGCTTCAAGATTTGAAGAGGCATGTTGCTTGTTAGGTGAAACTGTGAATATTTCATGGTGTTTTACAGGACTGTTTTGCATACAAAAGAATGAGATATATGCAAAACATAAATCCCATGACATAGTTTCTGACTCATTGAATTTTACACTTCTTCCTGTTGAGAAATGCTGCTTCTGTGCATGTCAAGAGTGCTTTCAGTTATTTTGTTCAGTTTGCTTTCACAGGCTTCAAAAACAACTTCCCTTTTTTTTCCCCCTTCCCTTTCTTCATACTCTTTTTACATTTCTTGATATGATACTTACCTACTTTTCAAAAAAATATGTAGTAGAATAAATTATTAATTCAGTTTGCCAGTGGTATCAGACATACACATTACTGCTGATTGATCTGATTTCACATTCATCATATGGTATGTTAATAAAAATTATATGTTAATGAAAGTTATATTTCACAGGCTGGTGGAAGAGCCCTTTATTCCTGTTTATTTTTTGGATGCTAAAGAACACATGTCCGGGACATTAGAGGGAAAAGCACTGTAAGGCTCAGATAGAAGTTTCAGCTAGGCTTCGGTTCTCTAATAGCTTCTCTTCATTAGTGCTGACTTACATGATTTGGTTGGTTTTTGTGGGTTTAGGGTTCTTTTCTTTCTTTGTGTCTATTTTATGCATTTATTACTCATTAAAAGCTATGGATTAAGCACTCGGTAATATCTACCTACTACTTTTCCTAGTGACTCCGCAGGAAAATACAGGAATCTAAGTTTGGATATTCCAAAACCTGGTGTAAGCCCTTTTCCCTTGGTTTTTTTGTTGTTGTTGTTTTTTTTTCCCCTCAGTGACAGGAGGAAGAAGGTCCCTCTCTAGGTCTTGACAAGACTATAGCTTCCTATGGGTAGTTTTTAGCAGACAATGGACAAGCTTTTTTTTTAATGTAGACTGGCCGAGAGCTGCTCAAGACAGTTGGATTCTTTATGTTTCTGGTTTTTCTGATAGAGAAAATTTAGAGAGAAAAAATATGTTTATTTCAGCCCATTGGCTGCAACAAATAAAATGTGGCATTACAAGTACTGCTGGCCACCTCCACGTATAAAATGCATTTCTACAAATACTAGGGACATTTTCACTAAAATACCCTCCTAGCCCACTAAGGCAAAAAAGTTCCTTTGATCTCCCGAGATCCTTGGGCCTCTACTATGCAGATTTTGACTATTTTTGGTGTGGTTTTTTTTTTTACTTTATGCCAGTAATGAGTGCAAACATGACACTGCTTGACTATGTTTAGTTACATCAGGGAATTTAGAGCTTTTCACTCATGCAAGTTCCCAGATATGAAAGGTTTCTGTTTGAAAGGTTTTGATGACTGAGGATTGTCTCTCTAGAATTTTGTGCAAGCGTCACAGCTACTAAAAACCAGTCCAAGATGCAGGCAAGATAATTTGTAGTCCATAACAGAAAGAAAAACTTAGAAAGTATCATTGTACTTTTTGTACAAAGTACATACTGTGAAAGACATGGAAGCTATGAATGATTGAAAAATTAATATTATTACTGAAGTAACAGCATGAAAGCTAAAGAAATACAGGTTGCAATCCTCACAGCCAGACACAAAACTTTCCTAGTACTCAGATAACTTTGAGAATGCAGCTAAGAGTACACTAGATATTTTGTCTGCCTGCTTGTCACAGTTCAAATTACTTAGTAGTCTGGCTTAGCCCATGACATTGTAATAGCTGATGGTGGTATGGGTGAAGGAATTTGTTAAATTCTCTATTGCCTCTAAGTTTGTCTACAAGACTTTAATGTGCATTCATCAAGTACAAAATCAGCTTGGGACATGAATGCTCAGTTGTAGCTGATCTGACACAGATGAATCTTATACAAAAGAAAACTTTTTGCTGTTTCATTTTTCATACATTAACTTTAAAGTAGTAGGAAAATGTCAAAGAAAATAAAGAAGGAAAGCTTCATTTCAAAGTGGTGCATGAATGGTACTGTACAAATTCCTGCTTGTGAGTAAGATTTATGTGTGCCTCTCGTGTATCATTTTGAAAATTACTTTTAGTCTTAAAACATTTGTATTTGTCTTTCATTAAAAAATGTAACACCATGAGTCACCTATTGAGGAGAGGGCTACAGAACCACTCTGGTCAAGGCCTGATTGTTGAAAAGAGGGACTGTGTGTATGAAATATCACAATTACAAACTGTGGAAGAATATTTCTTGCTTTCTCTATCAATTCAAAATATAGATATTTGGGCATAAACTCGATGTCATTATTGATATTATTATTATCAGTCTTACTATTATCATATCCTTATTTGTACAGATCTTCAACTTGCTAGGTACATTCCATGTTGATGAAATGCACATTATCTGCCCTAGATAACATTCTGTTTTCCTTCTCTGTTATTATTTTTCAAATTACTCCATGAGGCACAAGCTCTAGACACTGTATGACATTAGCTAAACTTCAAATATGTAAAGATGGTATTTAGATTTCAGCGAGGAAGAAGAAAAGTGTGAGGCATGGTTGAGTAAGAAACAGTCTCTTTGCAGACAAACACCTTAATTATTAGCATTTAGATGAAAGAAAAAAGAACTCAGAACTAGACTCTAATGTTTAATCACTTTTCATACACAAAATGCATTATTTAAACTGAATTTTTAAAAGTGTTTAATTGTGAGGTGGATACTTGCCCAATTCAACTGAATAAAAAGCAAATTTGGCTATGGGTGCTGGTGCTAACCACAAAAAAACTAAATCAACAAAGGAAGGTGAGGAAACAATGACCAGTTGATTCTGCTGCTTGAAGCACCACTAAGAAACACGATGTATTTCAAAATGATACATAATTTGTTGATTGCTGCAATTCTGTTTCCATCCGTCCCAAACGGCACTTGCTATTCGAATTCCACCTTACTAACAGCAAACTAGCCACTACTGTGTTTTTCGATGGCAGGACCAGGTAGAGACCCTTACCTGAAACCCATAGCACAGACACAGTTCAGCCCAAGAGGCAGGAAGAAACTCAAGTCAGCAAATTATTTTTAACTCTGTGAGAAAATACTGAAATACAGGGTGCATGGTTCCTTAGACATGAGGACCTATTTTTAGGTTCCATAGGATCTAATCTAGCGTTTCTATTTTTTTTCTCTGCTGGGGATTTGGGTTTTTTTCCTACTTTGGTTTTGTTTTCTGTGCATCATCAACATAATTTGTGATGTTTAAATCATTATCAGTTATTTTTGTGCAATTTATTTTAAAGATACCATAGTTGCAACATGTACACTCAATAGCGGAATCTATATGCTAAGGAAGTTACTACTGCAGACATATTGCTATTAATTTTTGCACTACTTTGGAATTTAAATTTCATTAGGAAGAAATATCTAGCAAGCTTAAATTAATATCCTAGGACACAATCAAAGAAAAAAATCAACTGTTTTATAGCAAGTAATATCTGGGAAGACGAAAACTATGCTCAGACGACATTGCAGTAATTTATTCTCTAATATATGACTTCTACAAGGGTTTTCAGAGCTATAGACCAGCTACGTCTCTTACAAGGGATGATAAGATCATATCACCTTATCACTCTTTGATATAACAATCTCATCTCACCCACAGCTCCCACAATGACCTGTCCAGGTGTTGAAGAGATGCCTTTGAAGATAAAGATGTACTTGCTGAGCCCCCTTAACCCTATTTTACTTGTGCTTGATGAAGAAGCACAAGCCCTGTCCTAAAAGTTGAGGAGATCCACAGCTCCCTATTCCCTGCTGGAGACAACTCCTATCTCCGTGGCTTGCAGTAGCTGCAGGAGACAGCTACAGTAGGGGACAGAAGAGCATTCACAAGAAATGTACACAAAGCTCACTTCACTGGTTTGGATCCTCTGCACACACATGCTCTGCACATACATGCTCTGCACATGCTCAACAGGCAAATACAAGCAGACATTTTCAGTCTCTTCCCTACTGAAGAGTTGCAAAAATCCCATGGAAATAATGGCAGATGTTTGTCAATAGTAATCCCTTGGAATGACTCCTTACTGTTTGGCAGAAGATATTAAAGTCTGACATATCTATCAGCAATAGTGATTTTCTATAATCCACAATATTTCTTTGTGGTGACAGGAAATAAAATATCTGCCTGTTGTACAAGAAGATTTTCTTTGACAGACCTGAGGAGTCCAATGGAAAGACTCTTTGGAGCCTGACTTATTTCCAGTACAGGGATTCTACCATCTCATCTGTATGTGAGTCAGTCTTTTGAGCAGTATGAGGTTATATTCATGCACAAGAACAATATTTTAAAATAATTTAATATAGTCCACAATAAAGCCCACAGTACGATAAAAAAATTAATCTAAGGAAATATACTATGAGTGTGTTCCTACATACTCACCAAAAAAACATTTAAAAGAATGAGATCGGAAATAAATATTAAATATTTATGTCAAATGTTTAAAGGAGGAAATCCTCTTCTAATATTTTTTAATGTATATGTTTTCTTTTCACTAGTCCTTTAAAACAAGTAACCACAGAATATGTAGTCTGTCTGAATGCAGAAGATTTATTAGTACAAATAAATGTGAAGGGGTTTCTATTACAGTGTTTACTATTGCATTTAGTTTTTTAAGGAAGTCAGCTGTTTAGCAGGTCAGATCTCAGAAAAGGCAAATATTTTTGCCCACAATTTATCTGTTTTCGATAGCAATTGCAGTTTTTTGCATGGTGGGGGAATAGCAAGAATTTCCCCATGGCTCAGTTTGCAGTTTCTCATGTACAGTCTCATAGTTCAGAGCAACTTTTTTGGTGTGCCTGTGAAATCTGCTTCAAAGTGCTGGTCTTGAAGTGAGTGGTAGACATGCTGAAGAAAGAATTTTCTTTTAGGAAAGGCAGTAGTTTGCCATACAGTTATGTAACATAGTCTAGCGAAACCGTCTTCATTATATACATTAATTTTAAGTTATATCCTTTCATTCATTAAGTATATACAGATATTCTATTACCTTTATTCAATTATAGCAGTATTTCTAAAAATTGTTATGGTAGAGGTTTGTTCTGTTTGTAGTCATCTATACCATGAGGAAAGAAATCATAAATACTTTTACTGACTTTTATAGGGGTTGGATTCAAATTGGTGGTGTACTTGCAGATAAATTGATCTTATAGCACAGAAATATTCTACCAGAGGCCTCAGAAATTATTTTGTTCATACAGATGTCAAAGCCATAATAAGGCAGGTGTCTGTGTCATCTCTTCCCCAAAAAATGAAACTTTGTTTAGAGCTAAATTATTTCTAAAAGTTTTATTGGCATAATAAAGGCAGTTTATCACATAATTCTGTAATTCATTATATGCACAGCACTGTTTGATGAATATATATTTTCTTGCCAAATACTTGCATACTTGCCAAAGTTTTACAGTTAATTAGATATTTGGCTTTTTTCAGCGGTTTCAATAAAGCTACCCCAAAGATGAAATTGGCCCAATGTTTATGAAATGCTAAATAAAGAACTAAGTAAAATAGTTTCCCAGTTAAGGGGATGAGTGTCTCTTGTGGACTAGGTTCTACTATTAATTAAACAGAAAGTATCAAACCCACTTTTGTAATATGAATCTGACTCAGTTTAGAACCAGGGTTTGAGAAGCATTCCTTGCCTTTCTGTGAGCTGCATCCATTTGATTTTAATTTTCCAAACCAGAACACATTACTTTTGAATTATATTTTTTTTTTTTATAATTCCCCATTTTCAAAATCTAATTTTAAAATCCATTTAAAATAGTAAAATGTTTGGAAAACTTTAGAGGCAAAGACTTGAAATGGAATGACTGGAACTGGCTGCTTTTCAAAAAAGCTGAATTAGAAAAGCAGTTTCTGTTTCTGGAGTGGGCATAATGTCATTTGAGCAGAGCTTTGGAATAAGAAAATAAAATGACAAAGGGCAGGAAAAGAAAAACTAAAGTCTTTGTATAACAACCATTGTTTACTTTAAATGCAAAGCATATTCTTTTGAACTGATTATTGTGTTAAGCGTTAAGCCAAAACCAAAATTATATGAATGGAAAGAAAGTAAAGACTTTGACTCTATGATGAATTTTTTTAATTCCTGTGGATAGTTTGATGGCTTGTCTTTCTCCTTATAAATAAACCATAGCAGTTTTAAGATATATGTTGACTCTTGGTTTATTTACTTCAGAATAGCCAGAAAAAAATAGACCCACTCAATATTACACAATATATGGACAGATAAAGTAAACTGTGGCCAGCAAAATACATCAAACTGTTTATGCTGGACAGCTAGACATGTTTATATATTTCTACAAAGGTGGCTTTTCTGTATATGGCATTTTTTTCCAGCAACACAGGTGGGAATATGCAATATGTTGCTTGGAGATCCTATATTGCTGTGATGGCTCCGAGAAAGGAAAGATGATCACAGCAGATCAGATCTGCTTTGTGTAGTTGTTGTTTGCTGGCTTTTGGTTGGTTGGTTTTTCTTCTCCCATGGTGCCTTTTTTCTTTAAATTGTAAGGATGTTGGCAAAAGTAAAAGGCAAAAATTTTCTTCATTTCAACATGATCAAATTGCAGTGTAGGTGTCAGCAGCTTTGGGGGCAGTGCAGAGTGAACCATGTGCTTTGTAAGACAAAGATGACTCAGGAACATAAGTTCTTTTTTTTTTTCCTTTTTTTTCTTTTTACAATTAGATGATACTTACCTACTTATTCTACTACTCACTCATTTTATTCTTCCTTTGTACATGGGTGTCCTTCCTTTTTATTTTCTATATCTTTCCTGGCTGGTTGAAAATATTCTCTGATGCCCTTAGTGACTGGAGCTTGGTAAGTTCTAAGAGTGTGTCAGAAAACAAACCCTGAAAGAAAGGACTGTACATAACTGCTGTGGATGGACAGGTGGAAGTGAGGACTAAAGGGTCAAGAAAAAGAGTTTTGACTCCAACACATCTTCTAGGAATGCTGCTCAACTCCATTAAGTCATCCTACCCAAAGCCTCCGAGGCTCCACATGTGATCCTCCAGCCCCAGCCCTGAGCAGCCTCACAATTATGCAACTGAACCAGTTCCACAATATGTCTCTCCACACAGCTGCACAAGCAGCTGCAGGGCCCCAGGGGAGCCAGAGGCATGCAATGGTGGTCCAGACCAGCAGCAGAAACACATATGTGTATTTGGGAGGCAAGGTTGTTCATGCAGCATGCAACTAATATCCAAAATAGCCGAAAGATGCCAGTTCTGGGGAAATCTACACAAAACTTTGCAGCATGAAAGCAGAAGGTTTTTTTCTGTAAAGCGGTAACAAGAGGCTAGGATCTGAAGGTTTTCCTCACTAGCAGGAGAAAAGTAGCAACAGAGAGACTCTGACTGTTCAATTTTGTCTGTGTTATTCACGGTATGTCTATAAACTTTACCGTTATTAAACTACTACTTTGGAGGGACAGCTCTGCTTTAGTCATCCGGTGCTCACTGATTCTCCTTCCTTCACATTTCCTTTGGGTTTTTTCCACGCTTCATCATGGCACGATGTTAGGTCCTTGTCCCACCACCTCCAGGGCTTCAAATGTCTATTTTACAGTTTTACCAAAAACAATACACTTTTTCAATAGGGCAGCAGCTTTATGGAACCTTGGGTTATGCAAAGTGTGTAACCCCAGGAAGACAGGCACTTGTACATCATGTACCACTGAACACCACCAAAGGCTGCTT
Organism: Dicrurus megarhynchus; assembly: GCA_013399195.1. Classification (NCBI taxonomy): domain Eukaryota; kingdom Metazoa; phylum Chordata; class Aves; order Passeriformes; family Dicruridae; genus Dicrurus; species Dicrurus megarhynchus. The sequence continues at coordinate 418,548 of VXAD01000131.1, read as the reverse complement.
CATGGGTAGGGTTCTTTTACCAAGAGTTTGCTAGGAGAAAATATCACTAAGATTCATGGAACTGGGTCTGGCTTTCTACGGAGGGAGAATATGACTTTTACCACACAGATAGCTCATAGGAGTGATCTCAGCCCCAGGGCCACTGCTGTGGCTTCAGAGTGTGTCCGGAGGAGTATTTTTCTTCTTCCTCCTTCCCTGCAGAGCAGATAGAGGTGCAAAGAGACTGTGCTGGTGGATTTGCCCCTAAAAGCATCTAGCTCCTCTGTGATTGACAGTGATAGCACACATACTTTGAAAGCTCTAATGTTGATGATTAAGCCTTAATAAAAGCAAATAAGGTGGTGTCTGTGTGTACCCCAGTCAGCCAAGCATATATCTACCTGGCATCTTGTAAATTAATCTGGGTGTTTATGCTGTAGATCATGATGAACAGGTTGCTATAGCAACCAACATTTCTTCCATTTTTTTTTGCTGCTAATTATCCTAACATCACCACCAGCTACTAAATCTGAATTCCTAATGAATGCATGTGGAAGGCAGTTTCTTGATATATCTCTCTTACTACATCAGCAGAATGAGATAATTAAGAATTAGTGGATATTGATTATTTAGGGTTTATTGGAGCCTGTCATTCTGATACACATATGCTTGTGCACCCAGAGGATCTGCCTGATTTTGCTCTGCTCATTCTGCCAATCTGCTCCAATTATTGGTGAAATAGTGCTAGGAGAGTGCAGTTTCTGTCAGAGACTCAATGCACTGCATCCACAGGCTTCAAGTCTTTGCCAGCATGGATTATGCGGCCCTGAAATCAGAACGCTTCACTAGCAGCACTGCTGCCACACCTTCATTGGTGTTGGTATACTCGAATTTTTTTTATTTTATTTTGTCTAGGGTTGTTTGGATTGTTTGTTTGGGGTTTTTTTATTGGTTTATTTTGGGGGGAGGCATTGACTTTTTGGCCTTTGTCTTGTTTTTTCTCCTTAACTACATTGTACAAGCTAAATGTTTCGGCTGTTCTGAAAGGGATCTCTGAGATTCTGGATGCCATTGGGGCTGTGAGTGTTGGAGAAACACACTGGGCAGTAGACTATTCTCAGAGTACTTCAGGCTGCTAGCACACTTAAACACAACTTGATGTTACCACCTGAGCTTTAAGCTTTCATTGCAAGGTATTATGAAACTCAGAATGAGTCTTTGATATGTGATCCTCCATCAGACCCTAATGAAATTCCATTTTCCTCTAGAAATCTACTGTTGCTCCATGGGTTGCCATCTGTGCCTAATATTGCTCAGGTATTTCAGAGTTGCTAAAATCATTGAAACATGGAAATGCATGTAGAAACATGTCAACTTTGATTTTTTCCCAAGAACACAGTCAAGGAAGAAAATGTTTTGTTATTTTTTCTTTGAATCTGATTTTTTTAGAACTGGTCATTCTATAAATTTTATTTATTTTGTACCTCAGAGCAAGATGAGGTACAGGTATAAAAAGTATTTCTTAAAGATCTTTTGTAAATGAAAATCCTACTAAATTGAGGCATAAGAAGAGATAGAAAGAGGTATCCATGAAGTCATAAATGCATCAATCTCTGTTTTTCCCAGTGTTACATCACAATTAAAGATATACTATGTATATTATGTGCTGGTTTTATTCCCTGGTTAATCTCCCTGTTTCATTTCTATGAATAAACATGATGGCTTGGAATTTGATTCTCACTGAAGTTTGTATTGGTATAAAATGAGATAAACTCCACCAAGAGCATTGAGATTCAAATCAAAGTAGAAAATGCATATATCAAAAAGGGTTTTTTTCTGTAAAGTGGTGGTAAAGTAAAAAGGTGGAAAAAAAAGTTCTGGGGAAAATTGCTTCCTAACCAAGACCCTGAATACCAGTTGCAGCATCCTTTCGAATTTACCAAAGGAGCAGTAGCATAGAAAACCTCTGTTTGATTTTTGCTAGGTGGATTCTGAAAGCAGGCAGCCCAACAGTGATTCATGCCACAGTCATGTCTTAAAAATTGTTTATGCAAAAAAAGATAATGAAATTAGGAGTTCCTTCTGGATTTTTCTACATAGGTATTAAGGATGTGCATTGTGGAGTTCCAAACAACAGAAAAATCCTAGTTCCTCAAAGTGAACAAAACAAGCTAGTGCAAACACATTTAGAATAAATGTGGTTTTTTCTCCATATACAAGAAAATTGTCTCACATATGTTTTGTTATGCTTAGCAGCCATATTAGAAAAACTCTATACAAGTGAATTTTATTATTTTATGGATGTTACCAGGTCATTAATTGAGTGTCCTCAGTTAAAAAAAAAAAAAAAATTCAAATTAGGTTCACTGAAAAGTTCTATTGAACCTGAGTGCTAAATCTAAGCTAAATTTATTTCAAACCTGGAACTAGTTAATTTTGAGTGAAAATGATGTCTGTCTCTGGTTTTGCATACATTCCACCATAAACTGAGAAAAGAATGTTCCAGCTGAGTTTTGCTTTGAGTTTCTTAGTTCATATGAAACTCAAAATGAAACTCACAATTCTGTGAACTGAAACTGGAAAAAAATGCCCACAGCTTTAGACAGCCTGTTGCTTGCAGAACAACTGTGTCATCACAAACATTAAGGGCAGTGCTTGGTTTACCTTCCGAGAACATAGAAAAGAAGAAGGAAGACTGTTTTGATTCTCCATATGTTTTTGGTGAGTTCCTGAGCAAAAAAATTGGGTAGGGTTCTATTCACCTTCTGAGTGTAAGCTTTGGGCACCTCATAATTGCATCTGTGGAATTTATACATAAGGGAAACAACTTGCTGAGAAGCTAACAGTTTCACAATCTTGGAAGTGATATACTCCTTAAAAGTGCAAGCCTGTCCCTCACACACACTTTCAAATACAGTTAGAAGCCATTTGTTTGATTTATTTTTAGTGGACATGTGAAAATGATGAGAAAGGCTCATAATAATAACTCCTCTCACCACTCCATCCACCTCCGTCCACCTCCCAGATTTCTCTCACTGGTTAAGGCATTAGCTATTCTTACCCCTCCTGCTGGTTTCCTGTTTAATTATCATTCTTATTATAACAGCACTACAAAGCCCAGACTCAAGGGTTTGAGTTTGTTTGGATCATACACCATTTGAAAACCTTTCTGCCTTTAATATTGGTGAAGCATAAGGTGAGGAGGTGTGGGCTGAAGAGAGGCAAAAGCACAGCCCAAGGCTGTTAAAGCCAAAAGACAACAAAGTTCCTCACATTATGGCCCGTGGTAATATACAAACCTATGCAAGTGACACTTGCCAGAGGTAATCTCCCTCTCCAAGCCTTTGCAGAGATGTCCTCAAGTCAACCCTATGCAGAACATCCCCCTGCCCTCTCAGACACTGTCTTCTCAAGCCCTGTGCTGGGCATCATATAATTATATTTGCCAGAAACTTGCCACACAAAGCATATGAAACAATGAAATCAACAACCACGACAGGAAAAAAAAAAAGGTAGTAAGCAGAAAGAAAATAAAACAAAGGCCTAATTGTGTTATTTATAGGTTCAAGATTTTGTGTTGATTTTAATTGAAGAAACATTTTAAACATTAATCCAGGCTTTCAAAAGCATGTATTAGTCATTGGCTTATATATTCTTCTACATGTGCTCAATATTTAGGCAATTTGCTATTTTTATCTTAATTAAGATAGATCTTCTCAGCCAGCAAAAACCTAAGTCATCTGTACTGTCATAGCAGTCAAGCCGCTAAGGCGCTGAATTTTGAGATGTGTCTGCCTCAGTGGGAGGATTCCTAGAAGAAACATTCATTTCTGTGCTGCTGTCATTTAGAAATGAACATACATAAGCGTGCCTCATGAAGAAAGCCTGAAGGAGCTCAGTCTACCCATGTTAACAAACAGAAGGTTAAGGAGCAAAGTCCATACAAAAAAAACATCAGGAAGAGCTTTTCAATCCAGCAAAGACATGACAAGATGCCTGTCACCAAAATCTGTTCAGAGCAGAAGATGCATTTTCTTTTCTAGTTATTTAATCATAGGTACAACAAATGAAATGCTCACTGTCATATGATGTTTCTGGGTCAAAATATATTTTGAAAGGTATTCACCATCTCTCTTGCATGTTTTGGCAATGGATTATGTGGTAAAACACCAGCACCTCTAGACAGATTAGATGGTCATTGTACTCTTCTCTGACTGAAATTTCTATGCATCCATGTCTGTTTTCAGTGTCAGGTGTAATATATATTTAATACACAAACACTCGGATAGCTGAAGTAGTGACCTGTGCTCAATCTGAAATATTTTATATTTTACTCTTAATTTAGGTAATATAATGTGCAGAAACAAAGTGATAGCTCATCTTTCAAGATCATTTTGGGTCTCTAATGATGAAACAGGCAAGTTAAATTATGTTAGTTAAGTGTCCATATATTACATGTTCATCATGCTGCAATCAGCAGCTTAATAAAAGTTTTACATTTTATCTTATTTTTTGAAGTTTGTGGCAACATGTCCAGAGATTTCTGCAGCAAAACATAAGCTAGAGTTAAATTTAGAACTGTTTACCTGTCTCTGGCAAGTAAATTTCACAAGTTCTATAATTCCATTTCCTCAGATAAATACTTTGATATTAGTCAGAACTGGTGGAGGTTGACAAGAACTGCCATGTGATTATTAGTATTTCTAAACCTTTGTAGGTTGCTCCACCATAAAAAATTTATTTTGTGATACTTTGCTAGTTCTCCTCCTGTTTCTAATGGAAGCAAATTAATATGGAATAAAAAAAAAGTTAAAAAAAAGTTAAGAAAGAAAGCTTTTCCTGAATATTAACAAAACATTTTGAGGAAATTTTTGGGGAAGAAATGCTAAAGAAATATTTTTTTTATTTAATTCAGAGCAGTTCTAATACTGTGTTCACTTACTCATTAAAGGTACAGAATCTGAAATATTCTCTGCGATGGATGATGCTTCCTCTTTTGCTCTCCTTCCATTAAGAAGAACATGCCATACAGGAAAAGCCACAATGTCCTGTGGCTAATGGAGTCTAGGAAGGTATGGTAGGCCTTTCTAGAATTGGACTTTTTGCTCTTCTAGTCTGCTTTTCGTGATTTCATCTTCAGTCCTGAAGCATGTGGCAAACACAAATTCTGCACAGAACCTTGCTCAATCTTCCCTGTTTAAAATTCCAGTCATCCTATTATATTTGTGGTTTCCTTCAACCTTGATTTGCACCCTGTGTTTAGTTAAAATCCTTACCATCCAAAACTAAGATGGTGCACATACCTAGACACAATATATATAATTACATGTACACACATGTACATAAACACACACACATATATATTTATATATCATACAGGCATATGCATTTATATGTACATCATTTATCTCCAGTGATAACAAGTATAGCAGTTTTGAGGTTTTTTTTATACTGTTGCTCACAAAGAAAACTACACGGAAAAAGAGCCTTGAAATTGCCACAACATTAGTTAAACAATACTATGTTTTGTTACAAAAATACAAATTGTTTACAGCAATTTATAATATGTGAATATGTTTTAAATGGGCAAATCCTAACACTGCCTACTTGAATTCTAACAGCTAAGTATATTTCAGCACTACTTTAATTTTCTATTATATTCATTCTAAGTGATTTTCATGCACATCAGATTCAGTATGCAGCCTGAAGTAGAAGTGGCTAGAGAAAACTAAAATCCTTGTAGCTGGTACTGAGAGATAAAGAAACTGAGTTGGTTTCATATTAGAAGTAGATTCATGGTAAAATTAGATGACAGGCTAATCCCGAGACACTATCCACACTTGCCTCATAGAAAGAGCTCTTTTCTCTACAGGCTTTAACTACATTCATTTAACGTTGTCTTCTCAACTTATCGGTCTCTAAGTGAAATTTGATCCAGTGCAGTAAATATCATGAACTGACTATTGAAAGGGAACACCCAAACATCTGTAACATACAGATTTTACTATAGCCAGGCCCAATTTTCTGGTGTAATAGCAGATGTTACCACTGGAGTGTGTAAAGAAATTCTTGGGCTCTCCATGCAAACTAAGAAGTCCTACAGGGCTTCTGGACATTGCATCATAAAAAGAATTCAACAAAGTCACAGTAGGGAAATGCACAGATATACAGACTCTGCCATTCTGCTGTTGGGATAAAGGATCCCTGGTGATAAAAGTCTAATCTCACTGAAATCAGAGAAGGGAGCCATTTATCCCATAATGACATGTTCAGCAGGACTGAAAAAAGGAGACATCTGCCAGTCAAGTAGTTGATTTTGTTTTTATAGTTTAACTGTTGCTGTTACGAAAAGTGCTATTATTTCTGCGTTTAATCAGTGGTTGTGTGTTAAGCAAACCCATACAACAAAGAGTTTTATCCCCAAAGTGCCTTACCAATCAACAAAATTATATGATGCTACCCAGTAAAGAACATCCAATAATACACTGGTGGCTTGCAAAGGCGGTTTTACATGTGTCTTTCATAGGGACCCAACCCAGGGGACCATGGAAAGGTTCGTTTTCTGTGTGGTCTGTGGGACTGTTGGCATCCACACATAATGCCACAGAGATCACCAGGACAATAGCACCAATAACATGTGCTATTGTGATGATAAAGGTATTGAAGTTTTCTTTCGACCCCCAATACAAGTACAGAAAAGGTATATTGCCACACTGTTCTGATCAAGACAGCCTTGAACTCAGCTGTAATAAGATCAAACCAGCAGCATGCACAGAATTGACATATTTTTTTATATATTATTTTAACTCAAAAAAACCCAAAACATTTTTCCAGAGAGGTTTTACTATCATTTTCTGAACTTTTATTATGGAAGTTCTGTACCTATCATTTTCATATGCTTCCTTAACCAGCAAACGATGTGGTAAAATTGTGGGTAGTGGCAGCATGAAGAACAGAACCATTTTAATTTGTCCCATCTGGCATATTAACATTAATAAAAGATGTTTAAAAAGAAATGCCTTGAAAGGCTTTCACCTACTGATTTAACAAGATAATAAGTAAAGCTTGCAATCTGCCACTAAATATAACTGATAAGAATAAGAGTGAGTTTAAGATGATGATAACAGAGATTAACCTCTGAAACACTGATATAAAAGGAAAAAAAAACCCTGCTGATTGCAACATATGAACATTAAAACTGGCAACCAAACTGTCTATTATTTTTGGCTAATAGGGTATATCCAAGTACAGACTGTCGCCAATTTAACAAACACTGCAAACCATCAAGGGACTTTACACCAATCAGGTCAAAGCAGAGACAAAGCATTCCTAACCCTGTAATTGCCCACTGAGGGTACCCCATGCTGGGGAATTAACTGCTCTTTGATTGTTCCATTAAAATTTAACCAATGAATCGTCCTATTTTCAGGTTGCTCTAAGGGGGAAAGCAACATTTTTAATTTGTGTGAAATAATTATACCATTACTTATTTTGGTTATTTGTACTCCAGTATTTAAATGCCCTGCGTGGTTTGCCAGAGGCAGAGAGGGCTGGTTGTGGAGACCAGAACAAATAATTCCCCATTACCCCACTTAATCCCAGATTTTAGTTGCTTGTGTCCAAATTTAAATTCAGTGAAATAAATTCAATGAAATAAACTCAGGACTCTAGAAAGTGCAGTACAAAATTTAGTGATGCTTCCCCTATTTCAATGTTGAAAATGGGTTCACTCCTCTATTTCTCCATTGCCTGCATCAGAGCCAAATTTTCATCCGTATCTTGGTCTGTTCCTCACAGCAAAGCAATATCTTTTGCTTTCATTGTTCACAAAGAGATTTGTATTTAAGTCTGTGAGAAGGTGTTTGCTCAATTTTTGTTCTCAGAAAAACAACAGTTGGTATATTCTATGTCTGATACTGCAAGAATGAGATTCACCTCCGGTGTTCCCAGCTGGGATGAGAGAAGCTGGTGACATCCAAGTATGACTTCTGAGGTCATAGAGGTATGCAATAAAGAAAAATTTAGCAGCTCTGTACCTTTTTGAAGTTCAGAAATGGGCATATGGTTATGACTTCTCTGTATGTCTTGCCAAATCCCACAACGCCCTATTAGAAATCTATGGGTCAAGATGCAGGAGTAATTCATGTGAAAAATAGCTGAAACTGGTGTAAATGTCAAAATATTTTAAAATATAATAATTTGCATTATCTATATATATAAAACAAGGGAAAAATTGCAATGGGTGTAATATAGCTGTGACAGAGAGAGAAAGAGAAGTGATGTTATGTATCAGTGTTTACAGAAATAATGGATTTTACTTAGTATATTTTCAACCAGGGTATGTTTTCCAGTGTGCTCCTGTCTTGAAACAGTGGATCAGATTACAAAACATGACAGATGATGAATTAGGGAGATGGGACAATAACAAGACAAAAGTTTTTTAAAAGGTTAAGAGCTCTTAAAAGCAGATTCAGTCTAGACAAATTATGCCAATGAAGGAAACGGCAGGAAAATTGAAGAAAATATCACAAATTTTAACAGAGGTTTTTAATACTTATTCAGTGCAGGAAAAGGCTAACTGAGTTATAAAATGGCTGACATTGATGGCTATTTAATGACAGCCTGAAACACAAAGATTTTTATGAACTTTTTCCTTCTCTTCTTACTCTGATGGCAAATATCAAATATTAATGGTGAGAAGAAAATATGACAAGTGGCTCATGTCATAGGAGCATTCCTAAAATTAAGCAAAGTCCTTTATTGCTATAATGTCTCAGGTGCTTTTAGTGACATCTTACTAATGGAGAAAAAATTGTAATGGCACTTCTATGGGAAGTATTTCAGGACATTTGCTTCCTTTGTTTGTGTGTCAGGTTTTTTTGGGGAGTGGCAGGGAGGTGGGGGAGTGGGGAACTTCCTTGCCTCTCATTCAGATGTGTAAGTATGTGCCTAAGATGTCTTTTTGCTCACCACACTAAATGTCTTAGTTCACTGCTACCAGTGGTAAGATCATCACATGTTTTGCTTCATAGCAGATGTTACTATCTTCCAGTATTTTTAGCACTCAGATGTCTAAACTTGTCTAAGCCTGGTTAAACTATGTGATAGCAGAACTTAGGCAGCCACCAGCATTTTGATCGTACTAATGTTCCCACCACTGCTACCACCAGAGAAGTTAATTTGTTTGACAAGTCCAATGAATTAGAGAAGTGATTTGTCATATCGTGTCATATTCCTTCTCTGAGTATTTGTATCTTGCATAAAAAACGGGAATGTGGTCCATTCTAGGGCTCCATCACCCACCCCCTCCTCCTCTTAAGCGTCGCCAGCACTACCCAACACCGTCATTCAAAAAGGTAAACACATTTTATTTCATAACATATTCCAATATGTTCCAAATGTATTTTGACATGTTCTTCTTCCCTAGCTATGCCTATTTTCTAAACACCCTGGCACATTGTCAACACTGCTGATTCACTGCGGTCTTTCTTTGATTTCCGTGATATCAATTAAAATTGGAAAGATGTCACAAAGAACTGTTGGGGAGGGGAAGGAATTACATTTATGTCCTACATCACAAACGTATGTGCACATCTGATTTTTCACAGGATTACAAATTCATAACGTAAATTTAACTAAGGCTTGCAAACTGATGGTTGTGTAACTGACAACCAAACCCTTAAAAATGCTGTGAAGACTTGACTCAGTTACCTAAATGAGCATAGGTGAATAATCAAATACTGACACACTGATCTGAAGTTTCTTTCTTTCACATGAACCCTTTTTGTTAAAAAAATGGGAAATACATGACTAGAAGACTGTTGTAACTGTCACCAATAGAATAAAATGAATGCTTATTTAAAGCACATGTTGGAAGGAGCCCTCTCTGCCCCTCCCTGTCATCTTTAAATGGAGATGGACTTCACATGGAAATTAGAGTGAACAAAGAATTCAGGACTCTTCCCTCTGTAACAGGATATAGAGATTTTCTAGAGACTTCTTTTGGGCATTCTGTTTATCCAAGCTCCTCTAGATCCAACAAATCACAGAACCGTAGAATAAGTTCAGTGGGAAGGACCCACAAGGATCATTGAGTCCAACTCCTGGACCTGCACTGGACACCCCAAGAATCACACCATGTGCCCCAGAGCAGTGTCCAAACACTTCTTGAACTCTGTCAGGCTTGGTGCTGTAAGCACTTCCCTGGGGAGTCTGTTCACTCTGGGTGAAAAACCTTTTTTTAATATCCAGCTTAAACCTCCCTGACACTATTTCAGGCCATTCTCTTGGATCCGTTCACTGGTCACCACAAAGAAGAGATCAGTGTCTGCCCCTCCTCTTCCTCTCACAAGGAAGTTGGAGTCATAGATATTACAGAGCCTGCAGTGTTTCTGTCTCTTAGAGGATCATTTTACTTACCACTGATAGTGGCAGTTCAGGACAAAGTTTTCCATCATAAATCAGAATCCCTGATGGAGTGGGTGTTCGAAGGTGTAAATATAATACATGTTGCATCATCTAAGAATTTGTATGTGGATGAAAAATGAGACTTTAAAGGCCAAAGTTTGTTAACTTTTTGCTCATTTACCCGGCCTTTCCTTTTTTTTCCTGAGAAACCTTTTTTATTTCAACCGCTGTTCATGCTTAGTAAACCATACATGATCCTACTAAAGCACAGACAGAAAAAAATGTGTTAAGAACTTAATGGTTGATTTCAAGGTGCTGATTTGGAGTAGAAAAACCACAATGAAAGCAATTAACATTTACATAGGAGACTCAGAATGAATAAACTCAGGGAGAGGAGAGTGTTTATTCAGATCTTGGGGGCTATTGGTTTTTTGCCTGTGCTTAAATTATATCAATACTATCACACAGCATTTGATCAGTGCATGCTCATACCTTGCAAGAAAAAAAATCTAGAACATAGGCTTAGAGGAAGCATTTGTAGTGCAGTTATCCCCAAAGCACACTGGGACCTGAGCATGAGGACCTGGACTCAAGGCCTAGCTCAAAGCACTTAAAATTAATAGTTGTCTCTTATGGGCAGACATAATGTCCACACAGAGAGCTATTTGACTATTAAAATTCAACACCCTATCTTCAGTCTTATGGGAGGGTAAGATACATAAAATAAATTTTTATATAACTGTCATTGTAGACTTCTCTGAATGTCACAAAAAAAAAGCTAAGTCTTCCATATTCTAAAGCAATATAGAAAAGACACATAAAGAACTGTAAGCAGCATAAAAATATTTGTTTGAAAGTGGAATAATTTAGTTCCAATGTAATCTTCAATTATTTTGTGAAATAAACTTGAAAATGGAGGATAGAAAAGAGCCCCACAGAAACAAAAATGTTATTTCATCAGGATTTAGCAATATTTTATTTTAGTTTAAGTTGCTACAGAACAGCCTTAATCAACTGGTTTTTTTGTCCCCCTTCCCATAAGGTTCTACTTTAAGACCTCCATATGCTCAGTTTTAATAATTTATTTCCAAAACCCAGGAATTATTCCAAATGTGAAATAATACGGTTTTTATTAAAAAAAAAAAAAGAGAGAGAGATAGAGAGAGAAATAGACAAATCCAAAGCCCAGGTACAGCATCTTTAAAACACCCACCATGGAAAAAAAAATTTTTAAGACATTCTCAGATTCTGTCCCTTTTCCTCTGTAAATTCTTTTTCCACTCAGTAGTATTCTACCACTCCAATAAAATTTCTGTAAATGCTATAGGAGTATTTCCTCTTGTTACAGTGAGCTGCCTCAGTAATTGCATTGCTAACCATCACTTGCCATGCAGCTGTCACTCAAATTAGTGATGTAGCAAGGTGTCTCTACAAAGGCAAACTGAAAAATTTGGACATTTTTTCTGGGGAAAAAGGCAACTTTTACAGAAGTCACTGTTAAGCCAGGAAGAAATTTATAGAAAAAGATGAAATTTCTTGTTTTACTTTTGTATTGGGACTAAGTACTACATCTTTGGAAAGGGATGTGTAGGATGACTCACTGGGATCACCAGTTTAAACAAAAAAACAAAAAGACAATTCATAAAGTTTGAGTGCACTGCTTAGTGAAATGTTCCATCTACTAAGCTATCAAAGCATATTTACTTATAGTCTAGATATTAAAGACAGATTAAAGACTCTTCTCCTTGTGGGCAAAGGAAGACTGCACTAAGCACAGTCCTGTACACACTGTCAAGGTTGCTGTGTTCTTGCAGAAGCTCTTGATGTTGAACTTGTAACTTAGGTCTAAAAGATCTGTGAATGTTCATTAAAAGTTTTCCTCCAGGTGCAGAAACACCTTCGTCTACATCATGAACAAAAACTGTGTGTTAGCCATCTTTACTCAGTGTTAGCAAATTTGGGTGAGGGAGGGAAGGGGTTTAGAGCTATTACTTTACAGGGCCTAACCTGTTCCGTATCAATGCTCCTGCTGCATATAGGCATGGAGGGAGACCAAAATTGTGGTACCAGTGCTGTGTTACAATGCACAACTGCTGGCATCCCAGACAAAGCGTGCCATTCATCTATAACGGCAGAGAGTCTTCTCCTGTTTGAATCATGCAATGCATGCAGGAAAGGCACTAAGACAAAATTACACACAGATTTTCAAACAAATTAACCCACTTCCAGTATTTGTTACTATGAGGAGGAAGGTTTGTAAGCTGAAATCCATTTCTGGGGTCTGGACAAGCTGGAATAGCCATCTCCTGAAGACATCAATGGGAGGAATATCAAGCTGCTACTGGTCATTACAGCAATGATGACAGAAATGACTGGAATCTGGAAGGCACCATCCAGAGCTTGCTGAAATCAGTGAAAATATTTCTAAAGACTTTAATAGACTTTGGCTTAATCCTAGAGAGAGCAAATGGGGAAAAGGGAGTTTTTTCCTAGTGGAGTTGGAATAAGGGAGTGTAGCTGGAATGAACACATATGTTCCTACCATATGGATGGAGAGCTCTGGGATTTCTGCCATATTGATCCTGAAATCAAATACAATTTGTCTTTCTAGCTCAGATAAAGTAGATCCTCAAATGAAGAATATTTAACTTCAGGTGAATGCTGAGCCTGCTGTCTTCAGTGACTGATTTGTAAACCCACAAGCTTGTCTAGACTAAAAGAATGAGACCACAGCCTAGGCTAACTAGTCTTGATCATAGTTATAATTGAAAAGCTAAAGAGAGCTCTGCCCAAATTGCTGTGTTCTTGTTGCCTGTATTCATTATTTTTAAAGAGATCTGATTTGATTAGTTTACTTTTTATAGATGCAGAGGTGACTTTTCCGTAGAACTGTAGGAACTCTACTTCGTAGGAGATAATTTCAATGAAAAATAGGCTTTAAAGGAATGCGTCATGGGCTGTGGATCACCTCTACAGAAAAATTTTTCAAAACTGAAAACTTTGATTTAGTTAGAGAAAAATCTGAAATGATTCTTTAGTTGTCTAAGACAGTCTATCTGTCTGTGTACAAACGAACACAAGCTACTACTACTTTATGTTAAAAGAAGATGTGCAGATTTGCTTAGATTAATTTAGACATAATTCAGATGGACTGGGGTGTTTTTTGAGAAAGTGATTAGCATGAAGATTACTAGCCGCAAACACATTTGATTGACATGTGTTTCAGACTGCAATTAATTAACAATATGTTTCTCTTATGCCACCAAGAATTTTTATACACAACGGCAAATATAGAACTTTAATTCAAACAGCACCTCTGAGGTGGGATGACCCAAATAGTTTCCACCCAGAGGACTATTGCATTTTGCTCTGATCCCTGCCAGCTGGTCACAGAGCAGCAGCCTCTTACTCCTCACTTGAGGAAGGGTGACAGGTAACAGCTTCAGTATCAAGTAGGTGGGAGGTAGAGAAAAAAAAATGCATGACCTATGCAGATAACTCTGGCGAAAGTAATAAGGGGTACAGATAACGTGACACAGAGAAGAAAAACTAATTTCAGGGAACTTTGGCAATTTTTTTTTCTCTAATAGCAATGATCTATACATTATCTCTTTGTGAGACTGTACAATTTATGTTAAAGTTCGAATCATCCAGCAAAGTTGCAGAAAAGATGAGATCAGGAGAAGAAATTGCTAAAGAGGGTTTTACGGTGCTTTCTGGACACAACACTAGTTTGTAAATCAGCTCATGGAGCAGCTGGTGCTTGTATAGAGCAAGCTGGATTGAAAACTCTTTTTGAGTGGCTACAACGTGATGAAAACCCATCAAAACTGCACAAATATTCCCAACTCAGTGCAATCTACTCCACAATTGCCATGACGGTCCCAGCGGATGGCAACAGCTGCAGGAGTGGTCTACAAGGCACCTGTTCCAGGACACAATCCTGTCTTAAAAACAGGATTCTTGTAAGAAAAAATATTTGAGGTATCTACAAAGCAATCCAAAGAATTGCATCTCCTTCAAGATAACTAAAATGTAGTGTTCCTCTGTTTTTTGTTTTGGTTTCTTCAAGTTGTATGAACAGGCTGCATTCACCTTCCACATGAATTTTCAAGATTTTCCATAGAAGTTTTTATTTGGAGACAGAGGAATACTCTGTCTGGGAAGAGCTGGTGACTAATGGGTTTACTGTTGGGGCAGCCAGTCCCAGCCAGTTTTTTTAGTTCTTCCCACAATGAAAGATACTTGTGAGCTTTCCTGAAAAGTTTGAGTAGTTTTAGCACCTCTTTCGGAAACAAGCATTTGGAGTTTGGCAAGGAGAAAGCATCTGGGCTGGAGAAGAGCCTTTGTACCAGATAAAAATATCTGAGATGTAAATATCTGCTGTGGTTGTCTTCCTCGAGAAAATTTGGGCACCCTGTCAAAAGAATAACTGCACACGAATATGCTCATCAAAGCGCAAACCTCTGCCTCTGCCAGAGCAGTAGCAGCAGCACCACGTGCTGCAAGGGTAAAGCACAGACATGGCCTGGATGATCTAGCTGGGGTGAGAAAACAAATGGAAACAGATCCAGAGCTCCTTAGACTCTGCTCTGGACTCTCATTTGGAGAGTAGGTAGAGCTTGAATGCTCCATGTAAACACATTCAAAAATAGGGTTTGGATTCAGCATTCACCTGTCTATACTGCTGCTACACCTCTGGCTTCGGGGAGGGGAAGGGGAAAGGAAATAAAGATCCAGGCAGGCTCCCTACTGTGAGAAACTGGAATAGAGAGAAAGAAAAGTATCATGTTCATCCTCAACTAACACATGTGAATTATAATATACTCTTTGATTGCACTATGATGCTATAGTTTTCGACCAGATGTGTATGAAACAGATCTGATGTCTCAGGAGGTCGTGTCAATCTGATGCTTGAATGTCTGAGGATCCAGAAAAAAGTCTCACTCTCTTCCTGCAAAGGGCTTGGAGAGTCCTTAACTGCCGCTTGGTTGACCATCAGAGCCACGCAGGTGTTACATTGATCCACAGCTTAGCCAAGGCATGTCTCTTCTACCAGTGCAGCTCCCCCAGTATTGCGCTGCAATATTAGTTTAGATCTGAGCAAAAATCCTGATGTGGGATTTAACTTACTGTTTTGGCCTACAGGCAAACCAGTAATCCTGGCAATACCTTGTAAATGGGCTAAACACACATAAATCCTGGAATTATTAATAGGTATAGTATCCAAAACTGTCCTAAAAATACAAAGCCTACACCCCTCTCCTATTAGCACTAGAAAATCCTCATGAAGGAGGCAGCCAGTCCATGAAAGCTGATGTTTTAGCCATATACATAAGCTGGTGTTATGCTTCTGCTGTTCAGTTTTGTAAACAGCTGGTAACCAACCATAATTCAGATTTTGACCTGGGAACTTTGCTGCTCTTTCTCATTAGGCAAAAATAGCAAAGTTGTTGAGCCGTATGTTCTTAAATCAAAGAAAGTACTGAAATTCACATATTTCTTCTCTTAACATAACCACCTGGAAGAAGCTTACAAAAAAGATTGTAATGAAGAATGCAACAGCATTGTCAGAAGGACTCCAGTGCTAAAATTTGTTGCAGAGATATTAGGGTAAGTGTTCCCGATTGTGAGCAGGTGGTACAAACATGAACCCTACTGAGATATAATGAGATGTGTATACATGGGAAGTTTAGGAACCTCCCGTGCATCTTTTTGAAAACAGCATAAAACAACTTGCAATTAAACTCTATTTCATGCCAGATGAGAAACAAATGTTTGGGGGAAAGTAGTTTTTAATACAATAATAATTCACTTTACATGTGCATGCCAGCAACTTTGCATGCTACTTCCCCAACCAGGGAGAAGCCTTACAATCATTCAGCAGGAGATGAGATCTTCCATTTCACATATCTTTACAGGGATATTTCCTCTAAATTGTTGCATTTCTCACAATGACAACAACTTAGTGTGCCAAATCTGCATTTGCACTGCACAAAGACCCCAACCAGAGGAGCACTTCAGCACACATATAACTCTAAGAACACTGGTATTGCTCATTAAAGCAAAAAAAGCAGCTTCACTGAAGCCAGACACTAAATGTGCTTTGATGGACTGAAGTCAGAAGGTGCAGAACATTCCGTGTTCACCATGATTTTGTGATTGAAGTGCAATGGGAAGTGTCACTACTGTTTCCTATAGAGCTGAATTTCTTCTCTTCCAGAAGCACATACATGTCAGAAATGGCGTATATGACATTCAGAGGAGCATCTCCATTTCTCAAAACCCACAGTTTGTTCTGTGTATGAGCGAAACTCCCTGCTCCAGTGGAAGATATAACTTGTCCCCAACCCAACATGAATATTTCCAGTGGGGTGCAGCATTACTGCTCATCAGTTGTATGTCCCATAACTGCTAAATAGGAGATGATATTTATGTAAACTTTATGTTCATACTGTAGTCCAACGCTTATTCTTTCCTGGTCTGCCAAGATAGGAAAATGAATCTAAACAATAAAACAATTGACAAAAATAAATGTATATGTATATGTATATGTATATGTATATGTATATGTGTTTGTATTTGTATATGTATATGTATATGTGTGAACAGTTCCCTTCACTGAGAAATCGCATGACCAGAGTAAACAGCAAAGTTAATGCTACGGTATTGCAGTCACAACTTGGCCCTTGTGAAGTTATTAGGAATACCAGTTTCTGTACTTCAGTTAGTAACTAACTGGAAAAAAATGAAACAAAAGGCTAGGGAATCCAGCAGGTATGCTGACAGAGGATTAAGGATTAATATGTTGCTGAAAATCATGCTTCAGTAGGCCACATTTTTCCCTCAATTCCATGCAGATATTTGTTGTATTTTCATGCTTATAGACATTGTTAGATATCTAGAACTTTTCTTAGCAGTGTGAAACACTAAAGGAAAAGAGGTGAGAAGCTGGAAGAAGCTTCTGCAATGCATCATTTGACAGGAAGTCAAGTTATCAGAACAAAGTTGTATAGGTATCAATCTTACACCCATATATGGTGCACATCCTAGTTACCATACAGATATGAAAGCACCATTAGGGCCTCTTATCAGCTGTATATTGGTGTAATTAAAGGGTTTGATAGCATTAACTTGAACTGTGAAAGTCTCCAGACAATGCACTCTCTCAGTCATCTGACCCTTGAGCTTAAACAGCTACAGCAGAATGACTTTCTCCTCTGATTTGAAAAGGGCATGCTGAGCTGCTGAGTTCGTTGGCCTCTTAAAGGAAAAATGTTGATTATTTTCCCTTAAAAGCAAACTATTCTTTTTCATCTAGCCTTCTACTTCAATTACAGGAGGAATTAAAAAAAAAAAAAAAGCACCTTCTCTTCCGCAATATAATTCTATATTTTCATGAATATCCAGTGTAGAGTACTGCAGAATTTGTGTTATTTTTCTTCATGTATTTTAGTAGCTGTACTGTGTTTTTCATTTTAGCTTATGTAGTTTTGTGGTCAAATGACATGTGAGAATTTAGTGACAGTATATGTTTCTAGGGTCTTCTTTAGTTCTTTGCCTGCATACCCAAGAATGACTAATTCTTTCTAGCATGTACTAGGAAGTCCAGATATGTTCTGGTAGTCTAAGCAAAATATGGAACTAGGGATTTAATTGACTTTTTGTCCTGTTGTTTTGCAGGGGTTGCTAAAGAAAGCCTATTATTTGCTATCCCAAAGGCTTGCTGAATTTACAGCACAGATGATGGGGGACAACAAAGCTAATCATCAGGAAGATTTAATCAACATTTTACTTTGGGGAATTTGGATACACCTTTTATTCAAAAAAAAAAAGACTAGCTGTGATCTAGTTTAAAGAGAAAATTCAAAAGCAAAAGAAAAATAAACAAACAAAACAAAACTAAAATGGGGCTGCTTATTACTGTTTCTTAAGGGATCTTTAATTTTCATGAAAAATAGTTCTTTGTTGGTATTTTCTATTTTTTAAGGATTGCCTGAAACAGAAGAAATAATGCAAAATAATCACCACTTTAGCAGTTTGGTAGGTCTTTGGGTAATTCCACTGCAATTGTCTCACTCCTAGTTTATCATGGTGAAAAGTAACCTCAGCCTATCTTGTTCCCAGTTGACTACACCTCTGCAACACCTTGAGAGAACACCTTGTTCTCTAAAACTCTGAACAGTTCATTAAAATCCTAAGGAATATTATAAGTCCTGCAAAATTCCTCTTTTTCATTTTTCTTTTTTTTTTTCTGTTTTTGCTTTCCAGCAGATTTATATTTCATGGGATTTCGCCCTTTCTGCATCTCTTGCATTGTACAGATAATCTTTTGTTTATGTTACATAAAGTTATATACACCACCCTTTCCCACAAAAGAATCCTCCAAAGACTGTTGTCCTTAATATATGGAGGGAATACCAATCTTAAATTTGCAGAAATCCTCTTTTCCTCCAGAAAAACTGAAGTCCAAATGTGATTCACCATTATCCTTTTGTCTATTGATTCATCCTTCTGTGTCTCTATGTGTTTCATATGTATATTAGGCACAGTACTGACAGGAAATGTAAGGAAAAAAACTGGCAGAAGATATTATAGCCAGATGTAATGTACGCTTTTTCCATATATAGTAATGCAGTAAAAACATAATTTAACTCTACATTAAACTAAACATCATGTTTAAATTTTCCTCTAATGGAAACCTTATTCTACATCAGTTACTATAGATCAAGTAGCATGAGACTTTAAAATCAGAATTTTAATTTAGCTGGAAAGTGATGAAGGAGACTAACATTATTGTTATCTGCAATAAGCAACTTCAGTGTTTACGAATGAATCATAAATTACACTAATAAAACAAACAGCAGTGCACCATCTTACCAGATTGTGTTGGAACCATCATGTTGTCCTCAGCTAAAATGCAGTATTTGTCTGATAGCATCATTTTATCCTATTTTCTAAACAAAGCTTAGTAGACTTGCCACCCTTGTGATAGAAGTGGAATCAAAAAATGTACTCAAATTAATATGACTGCATCTTGATCTCGCAGATAACACGGAGCAATGGTATTCCAAACAGTGACTCTGTAATAATCTAGGTGAATTCTAGTGATTTGATGGGCTTTGGATAAGCCCATCCAGAAGTATACTTTGCATTACATAAACACAAGTAAATGGTAGCAACCATCCTTTTAACATGGGTTTTTCCTCTTTTGAATGTATGCTATATGATAGTCATGTTTATTCCAGAAAAAAGTTGTGTAAAGTCAGGTGAATACGTCTGTGCAATCTGAGCATCAAAGCTGATTGTAAAAATACTTAATAACAAATGTCTTTACCCGGTAAGGAAAAGGAACCACACCATAAGATTTACCTGCCAATTTCAACTAACCAATATATTTCAGGGAGTTTCAAATATGCATCAAATCACTTGCCATTCATCTGTCACATTAAAGAGATAATTAGTGAAGGATGTTACATTAAACCATTAGCAGAAAGAGTTGGTGTTTGTGAAATATTTCTTGTATTGTGAATTCTTTAATAAAACTCAATGTTTACACATGAAATTTCAGTGTTTACTGGACACTCCGAGTACCATGTTTCTTGTGAAATCATCACAATTATTATTGATAAAAATAGACAAGAGACCTACTTAGTTTATTGCCATTCTTCCAAAGGCCACCATTATGCAGGCAGCAAGAAGCAATGAAGCCCAGACTGCTGTGAGTTTTAACCATGAAGAGGGAAACAGGCATTTTCCATCTTGCCATCTGCTATTCAGATTTACTGTTTATGTGCTTGCACACTGGTTGTTTGGTTGGCTGTTTTGTTGGTTTTAGCATTTATGAAAACATAGCAAACTCCCCATGTCAAGTCCTAGGAAGTACTTTCTGAGAATCTGAAACATTTCTGGTATCCAAAAAACCTGCCTGTACACTCCAAGTAACACTGGAGTAGATCTGCATCAACACAGATCCTGCATCAATGAATCAGGTACCTTTCCTTACCACTAAAATGATACCTTCACTGCCTGCTAAAGGCAATGGAAAGTTTAACATATGCAAAGGAACTCAGTGAAAGCCTATACACCTTAAAAATTTAAATAACAAGAGTAAAGGTATTTTGATGCAAGGGGGAGCTTTTTGTTTTAAAACAATATATTGCTTCACAATACTACAAGAATTATCTTTGTCAATCTTGACAAAGGCCTGAAGGAATAAGTGAGGAGAGAAATTTTTTTCGTCTTATGCTTTATCTAGAAATTTAGGAGGAGAAGTCACAGAATTTGTCTGAGGACTACTAAAGCTGTTTTTGTATTTCTGTTGATCTGAAGTTGACCTCACTGTTTGAGGCAATCACTGCACTACCACTAACCAGCAATAAAACGTAGCTGAGAGACACAAGGCATTTAAAGCATAATAGTTTTCAAATAACTATATGTGAAAATTACATTAACAGTAAATTTTAAGAAAAAAGCAAAAAAACCCATGGACGGTGTAGCAAATACCTTAAATAATTCATGTCTGGCACAGAATCATTTTAAATCTGGAAATTAGTAGACTTATAGGGAAAAAAAAGAGGAATTAGGGAAAATAATCACATGCAAAGAGTATGATTAGAATAATTTAATATTCTAGTTACTAAAGAGTGCTTAATATTTAAAATCTCCCTGCTGTTTATCATGGTTAGTAGAGAGATATATGAGAGCAAAAATGAGGATGCCAATCCATTATACTGATTTTGTTATCAAGAGTAATCACCATGTGAAATCTGGGATTGAAGAAATTATGCTAATTTGGGGCCTGCAGAGAGAACAGCAACAAAACCTGGGACTTCTCTTGACCACAGGCTTGTTCAGGTTAAGTTGGGACAGAAAGAAAGTGGTACTATACTTCAGGATCTCAAGTCAGGGAGATCTAACTCAGACAACATGAGTAAGAGAAGCCCTCAGGCTGTTCCAAAATAATTATTTTTCTAGAAATTTATTCTGAGATTTTTCTTTATTCCAGGACTTCTATATTTTCTTCTATTTGGCTTTTCCTTCTTTTTTTCTGCTGCCAATGTACAAAATCGCGTTCTGACACATCTAGGAAGGCAAAAAATTGGTTTTTTCTCTTGTAAAAGAAGCCATCATTGGTTTTAAATTATACCTTCCTTAGTTCTACCTTTGTATTCCAAGGAAATTGCAGGTAAAAGTAGCATAAGAATTTGTACATAGTTTCCTACTTCATGCCATTCTCACCATCTCCAGCACTGGCTATCAGTTAAAATATAGCAATGCAAATTTATTTCACTTCTTAATTTCACAAGTTCACGAGTAAACTATTGATGCCATGATGATTTTTTGCCTTTCCTTTTATACCCCTTTTATACCTTTTACAACTTCTGTATTAGTGGTTTTTAGCCTACATTCTTGGACTTGTTTGTCAAGCTAAGAGATTAAACATTTTAGAAGCCTCGTAGTTAGGGATCAGTGTGCCCCAGACACCAAGGCCCTCTCCAGAACACATTTTATAAACTAAGATAGAACCATCCAGGGGAAGGTTCCTTACGGAGGGGGGGCTCACTTGAGCCTCTCATTGGGGAATCTTTGATAGATTTGCTAATTAGTGAGACCTATAATGTTATACCTGATCTATCGTGGGTGTGCATTGCAGTGTACATTGAGGTGCATTCGACCTGGACGTGGTGCACCTAAGGATCCTTAAAATAAATACAAAGGTAAAATCCCTTTTTCCCTTCTAACCATGTTTGATTCTTGATTTTAAGACCAGGAAAAGGCATCACTATGATCATCAAAACTTTCACTCACTTTTATAGCTTCTAGGAATGCTTGCTACTTTGGGTTCAGCCTTCTGTACACTTAATGATTTATATTATCTGATGTGTAGGATAAAATCAAAGGAATGAACTTTGAGAGCTACAGCTATTTACACTGTTTGCTTAAAACCTCTCTGGTTGGTATCTGAGAATGATTTTAGAATTTTTAATATAAAATATAATGTATTGTACTACGATTAAAGCTGCTACTACTACTTGTAGTAATACACTACAAGAAAAAAAAACCTCAGACAATTTCTTGTGAAATCATTAAACTATGAATTATGTCTCAAAATGTTTTGAGAGCCTACAGCCATTTCAGATATTGAATTATTTGATAATGACTAGGGATGAGACTGAAGCTGTATACCAAATCCAAGCTCTTGAAATTCATCTTTGCTGCTGACACCACCTTATCACTTATTCCACACTGTTCTTTGTTGTATTTTTTTGCATGCATAGTATATCACTTCTTTGAATGCTCCTGACTTTTCAGGGTGATATGGAACTCTTGGGAGCAAAAAGTAGTTTTATAAAAGACAATAGAGTGATGAAAATGCTAGCTTTGTTTCCTCTGTCAGTGTATAGATAAGGACTGGGAGATGAAATCAGTTGTAGGAGAAGGAGGTACCTTTGATGCAGTTTAATCAAATCCTAAAATATCTACCTTGTTGAGTGTTACACTTGCAATAAGTTCATTTTTAGAGTAAAAAATATTAAAAATTAAAAATAATTGGAACACTGCTCAGCCTGTTCAATGTCTGACTACAGAAGTGTCTAAGAAATTAGTGACTGAGTTCTGTGCTTAAAACAAACCAATCCAGGCATTATGGACAGTGTAAGCATTAAACTGCAGGTCTCTTAGCTACAGTTCAACAGCAACACATTAGTTTCAGAACTGTGAAATCTAAAATATGTCATCTGAACATTTGAGGCGCGTAGTAAATCTACTACAAGGTATTTTCAACCACGTTATTCTAACTGCATGCATTTTACAGGAAATGTGAAAGGGGGCTGACCCCCTTTCTTGGCCTTACATGTCTTGAAATGACTATTATTAGCTACACAGTGTGATGAAGAGTGGATATGGAGACCTATAACCCCACAGAACAATAAGATCTCAAGCTGAGAATTAACAGATGTATTTTGAATTTATACTTGCTTATCTGCCCGATACTAGATATAATTTTAAAGTCTTGAATGGGCTATTATGATTATCTTGTTTGACTATAGTATATGTAAGAGAACACTAGCCAGTAATTCCTGCATAAATCTCAAATAATTGTTGGAAATCCTCCATATTTCAGACATACTCATCAGCTATTTACAGTAAAGCAAACCTCTGGCCCTAGGATTTTGTTTTTAATGCAGCATGATTTTTAGAGCCAAGAAATATCTTTTGTCTGTTCTCACAGATCTTGTCACTATGGAATCTGTGCAGAAAAATAAGGAAATTATTTAACAGGTGTAAATGTCCTGAAAACAGAACATAATCTAAAAGCCCAGGTGTCCCTACATTGGATGTCAAAGTAATTAGAATGACTAATTACATCCCAAACTGGTTACAGCAGTGTTTGAGAATATCTTTGCTGAAGATGATCTAGCATCCCAACATCCAGGGAGGGGTGTCACTTTAAGCAGGACTTTAATTCTTGCACACATGAGATTGAGGACAGCCAGCACTGTCAAGATATGGCATTTGCTATCATAGATTGAGACCTTCTTAACGGAAGAAGTCTTCTTCCATACAGTGATAAGGCCTGGGAACTTCCTGAGTTGGAGTTGACAGCCTGCAGACCAGAGATCCAGGTTACGTTTTCAGCACTTACACAACTCTGCTATCTTTGATGAGAAATATGAATACCAGCATTTTCCAACTATCAGCTTCAATCATTTATAGGGAATGAATGAATAGAGGGCTTGTCATTGAAAAGATTTCTATGCCATACTAAGTGGAGTCCAGATTTACAATTCTCGGAAGATAAAGCCGGCAACAAAATACCCGTGAGTGCCTCACGCAGGAATGGATCTCATCCTTCCTCCTCTGTTTCTATAAGAGGTGGAATATCTTAACATTGTATTCCTAACCACACCAGTAGGTTGTGCAGATTGCGCAGGTAAATGCAGGCTCATGGTGTGCTGGAAGGCAACATGCAGGTCAGCTTCAAAGCTTGCCTGAGATGAGGGTAAATCCTCAGATGGAAAATTTTAAAAGAATTCCACGTCTCCATGGCTACACTGCCGTTAATTCAAGCACAAGTTTAGGGATGTTGCCATGATTTGTGATCATATTTTTGTATTCTTGTGGTGGTACTTTTGTATGTCTATACATGCCAAATGGCATGGGAGCATCTCCAGCTGGAAGAGGACTTGGGCAGGAACTGGGTAGTTGCTAATGGGGAAGTGAGCAGCAGGAGCCTACACAGATACCCAAATACTCGCTCCATATCTGCATCCTTATGCTGACATAGAAATGCTATAAACTGTACTGGTCATTTACTTTTGAAGGACTGAGCTATTAGCTTCGATTAAAGCAACTTTTCATCCTTTCCTTTTTGTGGGTCAGTTCAGTAAAAAGGCTTCATCTATGTACACTCACTAAGTGAAACATGCTCATTTCCCAGCATTCCCTGCTTACAGCTTTCTCTCTCTTTTTATTCCTCTAGAGTGAAAAATACCATTTCTACCTAGCACAGAGCAAGCTGGGAGTCCAAGTGCCTTTGGGACACAGGAAGGTAAAAGAGTCCTTTAAGCCAATAAAAGTTGCATATATACATTTACAATAAAGTCATCTTTAATACTCAGCACTCTCAGTATGTTTACCAGAGCAACACTACAAGAGCCATTAATGGGACTCTGAGAAGAAGCTGAAAATAATAACCCATACAAAAATTAGAGTTACCACATAAAAATCAGTTCTCTTGTTTCAAATACTCAGGAATGCTACCTGAAACACAGGTATCAGCAAGGAAGCCAGAAGAACAGGAAAGCTGTATTCAAGGTCGGAGTTCAAATTAAAGTGACAAGTAACTAAACAAGAGAAAATGTTTATTTTGTAAGCTGTTTAATACTAAAGTCTGCTGAGGCTGCTGGACCATCAGTACTTAAGACCAGGCTATTTTTAGTTTGTCATACCCAGAAGAGGCTGTGATGGGAAGACAGATTTGGTCCACCAAGAATAAATATGCATGGTCAAAAGTTAGATTGCTGTTCAGTGCAAGAAACTGTTGGGTCAAAATATTTGCTGCAAAAACATAAGTCCTTAAGAAACAGACTCAGTTAGGAATGTGGTAAAGGGTGTTGTAGGTGCATTGGTTGCAGGGCATTTGTTCTCCAAGCCCATTTTGCTGCTCACATCTGCCCTTCCTTGGTGGGTTCAGAGGGTCTCACAATGTACTTCTTTTCTCCCAAAGAAGAAGGTTTACTGATTACTGCAGAAAGTTCCCTGACCCCACAGGGATCTTACAGTCCGTAATTTGATTGCTTAGTTAGAGCCTAGAAAGCATAGCACAGTGTGAAGATCACACTGAGAATTTTCAAGTCAGTTTTTATTGCCTGTCAAGTGCCCCATTCTATCTTCATTGATGGTAACTGAAGTCTTTCTCTTTAGTATCACTGACTTTTGAATTAGGCTGTAGTATATCCTGCTTAAGTCACAAGCTTCCATCATCTTTAAGGCTGGTTAGGCACTGTTTAATGGATTAGTAATGGCCAAGGGCAGAATAATTAAAGTGGTATCTCAGTGGACTAAAGGAATTATAAGAAAATGGAGATTTGTGGAAAAAAATCATTGTAAAAATGAAACAATTTTCTTGCAGTTCATCTGATATGCAGATGAGTGCACCTTTACTAAAATTCTTCGCTATCTTCTCTTACTTAACCAAGGACATGGCCCCAAACCCATTAAAACAGGGAAAAGACAAGGGTAGGTATATTTATAACAATTTACAGCCTTCTGATTCCACAGTCGGGTTTCCTCATTTTACTATCTTTATCAAATATTCATTTTATGAATAACATATGCTTATAAGTGTGCATCTTTGATGTACAATTCAAATATCAGCTAGTCTTGCCCCACATGTATCACAACATAATGTTTAAGGAGTATATTATTTAATTTGTGATTCCATAAGTGTTTAGGTTTTAAAAAGGGGAGAAGCTTAAAACAGTGAAAAAATACTGGGAATTTATACGCACAGCATCCAGCGTGGTATGGATATATAGCTCAAAGCCATGGCAATACAACAGTGTTACAGAAGGGTTTGGAGATCTGTTGCACAGTAACTGAGAGTCTGCAACTTAATTAATTATGAAGAAAAGAGATGACTCAGAAACATTCACATATTCAGATGGAGTGATTAACTTGGCATGAGAACAATGGTGCCTGCTCAGTAACCAGCAGTCAGGCATACCAAAGAAAGCTGAAAGCACACATGAAATATGCACTAGTAAAATGTACACGTGTTTACATATGCCTGTATTGCACACCCTGTTGTCGGTAGTTTGAATAGAGCTGATGCCTTAAATCCAAATCATTGATGAGCACTGGAGACCAAGGAAAATTCACAATCACTGAATCACAGAATCACAGAAGGGGTCAGGTTGGAAGGGACCAAAGTGGGTTATCTGGCCCAACCTCCCTGCTAAAACAGGGTCATCGTAGAGCACATGTACAGAATTGTGTCCAGATGGTTCTGGAATATCTCCACTGAGCAAGACTCCACACCCTCTCTGGACAATCTATTCCAGTATGTGGTCACCTGCACAGTAAAGAAGTTCTTCCTCAGATTCTGGTGAAACTTCCTGTGCATCAGTTTCTCCCTATTCTTGTCCAATTGTTTGGAACCACTGAGCAGAGCCTGGCTCCATTCTCTTGACATCCTCCCTTCAGAAACTTATAGACATTGATGAGTCCCCTGTCAGCTGATTCTTCTTGAGGCTGAACTGGTCCACCTACCTCAACCTTTCTTCATAAGAGAGATGCTTCCCTCCCCCAGTCGTCCTCATAGCCATCCCCTGGACCTGCTCTGGGAGCTCCATGTCTCTCTTGTACTGAGGAGCCCAGAACTGCTCACAGTACTCCAAATGTGGCCTCACCGGGGCTAAATAGAGGGGCAGGATCACCTCCCTCGACCTGCTGGCAATGCTCCTCCTAATACATCCCAGGATTCCTTTGGCCTTCTTGGCCACAAGGGCACACTGCTGGCTCACGGACAGCTAGTTGTCCACCAGGATCCCTAGGTCGGTCTTTCTGCTTCCCCAGGTCCTTCTGCTTCCCAGCAGGGCAGTCCCCAGCCTGTGTTGCTGCATGGGGTTATTCTTCCCCAAGTGCAAGACCCTGCATTTGCCTGTGTTGAACTTCAGGCTGTTCCTCTCTGACCATCTCTCCAACCTGTCAAGGTCCTTCCAAAGGGCTGCACAACTCCCTGGGGTATCAGCCACTCCTCTCAGCTTTGTGACACCAGGTAACTTGTTGAGGAGGGATGTGCCCCTTCCTCCAAGTCATTGATGAAGAAGTTAAACAACAGTGGCCCTGGTATTGAACCCTGTGGGGCACCACTAATGACAGGCCTCCAACTACACCCTCCACCACAACCCTCTGGGATTTGCTGTTCAGCTCAATTCACGTCACTGTCCACTCATCCAGACCACACTTCCTGAGTTTGCCTGTAAGGATGTTCTGAGAGAAAGTGTTGAAAGCCTCATGAAAGTCAGGGCAGACAATATCCACTGCTCCCCCCTCACCCATCCAGGTAGTTTTCTCATTGTAGAAGCCAATCAGGTTGGTCAAGCATGATTTATCATTAGCGAATCCATGCTGACTGCTCCTGATCACCTTATTGTCATCCATGTGGACAATGATGGCCTCCCAAACAAAGTGCTCCAGGAGCTGAGATGAGATGGACTACCAGCAGTCCCTTGGGCCTTCCTTTTTGTCCTTTCAGAAGTCTGAGATGGCATTTTTTGTCTTCAGGTCTTCAGGGACCTCTCCTGACCACCATGAGATTGTAAGTGGCCTGCCATTAGCTCTATCAGCACTCATGGATGCATACATCAGGGCCCATGGACTTGTGGATGTCATGTTTGCCTGGATATTCTCAAACCCAATCCTACTTAACCAACACAACAACACTTCCTTCAAACACTCTTTTATCCTGGTCTTTGGGGTGAGAGGACCCTGAGGGCTATTCTTGTCAATGGACACTGATGCAAAGAAGGTGTTCAGTAAATCTGCCTTCTCTGCATCCTGTGTTACCAGGATCCTCCTCCATTTAGTAACTGGACCACATTATCCTTAGTATTCCCTACCTCCCCCACATAGAGACTGTGATGTGGGTAGTAACTGAATTACATATAATGGTACCGTGTTATTCCAAACTCAGAAGCTGGTGTGGTTTACTGGAAATATAAGTCAATACAACTTTCAAGCTACAACAGAAAAATGCAACCACCCACAAACACATGGTTTTCTTCCAGAGCTACGGTATTCTGAATGCCAGATCAACCACCTAAACCAATCTGGACTGGTCTGGAGGAAGCATACATTGCATCTGAACTAGACCTTAACAAACTCTTTAATCTGTTTGGTCTCTCTAATCTAGTCCCCTAAAGCTGGAAGTTTCTGAAGAAAAGAGTTTTCATTTCAAAGGCTGGAATGGAAAACATATTTTATGCTCCCAGTCATGCCAGCCATTACTGATTGATTTGTGCAGTAAAGAAAGCTTAAAGTTGTTAACTGCTGTTTTCTGCTTGTGTGTATTTTTATGGTGTGAGCTAACGGCAGGAAGAGATGTGGATGGTTCTGCTGAAGGCCGAGAACAGTGAGGACTGCTAAGCAGTAGCATGTGTGAGCAGAAATGAATAGCTGAGAAAAGAAGATCGAGCAAGATGTAATTAGCTTTGAACTACAGCTTCCTCTCCATTTTCAGTCAAATGTGTTCAGAGAAGTATGTGTCTTTTGTTGGGAAAATGCCAAGTAAAAACGGGTGGTAACATTTGCACAGCAGTGTAGAATGAAGCTGAGCAACATTTCTAGGTTTCATTCCAAGATATTTGGACAAACATGAAAAACATTTTGAAAGTACTTATGGGCATGGATTTTTTTTTCCTATGTTAAAGTTTTGCACATTCTTTGGAAATTTTTATTCCATTCTAAAAGATGATCCACCTCTTTCCTCAAAATAAAAAATTCTGGAAAACTAGAATAATTTTTTTTTTGTTTTAATTTTTAAAATTCCAGTGGCTTCAATTGAATGATGCAGGTGGTCATTCTGAGTGTTTTCTCAAGCAATCCATAGAACAGAGTATTTGGTGGCTATTCTAAGACTGTAACATTTCCTTACTTGTCTTCTCTATATCAAAGCCTCCACACTCATTCTATTGTGTTTAATATCTCCCATTGTTCCTCCGTATTAGGAAGCTTTATTTCTGCAAAGTGATGTAATAAAAGGAGATTTTGAATTATATAAGGTTTTTTCACAGTAAATTATTTTCCTTCTCTTTGGCCTAGGTGATTCATTTTATTTAGCTCCACTAATCAGAATATCCTGTTCAGTCACTGGCAAAAATGAAATCTTAAGCAGAATTCAGCTGATACCATAGCATTTTTCCAGCTGTGCTCTCTCCCTGTCTTTTTTTCAGATGCCAGTAGTATTCCTTTTAGAAAGAAGCTTTCAAGAATGGGGAACTGTTGGCTTCTATTCACTCCATTTGTGACATTTTCAGTTGGGGAAAAAAGAAGACAAAAACCTTTCTCAAATCTTTTAGACACTCCAAGTTACTAGGTCTACCAAAACATAGGGGAAGCCCATACAGATGTGAAGACAATTGTTCCACACTGCTCTGCACTGGGGCAGCCTCACCTTGAGTATTGTGTACAGTTTTGGTCACTGCAATATAAGAAAGACATTAAGCCATTAGACAATGTCCAAAGGAGGACAATGATCGTGAAGAGCCTTAAACTGTATGAGGAGCAGCTGAGGTCACTTGGTCTGTCCAGCCTGGAGAAGAGGAGAATGAGGAGACATCTCATTGCAGTCTGGAACTTCCTTGTGATGGGAAGAGGAGTAGCAGCCTGTCCTCTCCTCTCCTCTCCTCTCCTCTCCTCTCCTCTTCAATTAAATTCCCTTTTGACAGCAAATCCATTGCTGTGGTGTACTACAATGTTCACACAGACTCTGAGGAGTGATTTTACCATTCCAAACTGCTTAAAACACTCACATTCATACAACAACTTTTCTTTCTCCTGAAGGAAAGTAGGGGGAAGGTTCATTTCATTTAATTTTGTAAAATTCATTTACAAAGATCTGACTGAACTGCCACATTCATTGCATTATTTAATCTATTCCCATACATACAAAAACTTATTTCCGGGCAAATATGACCAAATTAATTACACAATTTGGTGTAAAGTACATTAAATCTATCACACATAAAAGGACCCATGGCACATGTATTTTGGTACTAAATGTATTTTTCAAAGTATCTTGAATTTTTTCCAAGAAATTATGTATATATGGATCTTGAACTTTTTCAAAGAACTCAAGCTCTTTAACCAAGAATTTTGTATAGTCTTGTTAAACAAAGTTTTAAAAAACTGTACCATCTAACTACAAGAAGAGTTTGCATCTTAAACTTCTAACTCAATAAATTATAGTCTGGCAGCAAGTAAGCTGCCTTATTGTAAGAGGTAATTGTGTCTCACTTACTGTGGCACATCATATTATGAGTCAGCTCTGATGCAGTTAGGAAATTCTCCATAAAATCTGAAGTAGAAAAGCATATTCCCTCTTTACATACAGGAATTCATATACCTAATTCAGATTTCTGTTCTGCTTTATATTTTATGCTTGCATATTGGCTCCAAGACCACTTTCTTTGAGAGCTCACTGGCATCTGTAAGTATTATTTCAAAAGGCAGCAGAACTAAAGTCTTATTCCCACTGAATTCCATGAACTAGCCACAATCAGAATCAGGCTGCAGTTCAGGCTGGAAGGCTCCCCAAGTGGTTGTCAGGTTCTGTCCTTCTTCCTTGGCTTGCAGCAGTGTGAAGGTTTATGGAGGATTTGAGCACTATTTTTAGTGAAAGCCTTGTACCTGAAATTTACTGTTGCCTGTTCATTATCAGTGTATGGTGATTTTAGCTTTATATTTCCATTCACCACAACATGAAAGTAAGTCTCATTTCTACCTCCTTTTCAATTATGATTTCTTTACATGCTATGAGGTCTCTAGATGAGAGAAAGAGTCTCTCTTAGTCTGATTGTTATTATTCAGAGTATGAAATTAATCACTTTCATTCCATGTTGCTAGCAAATTTCAGGAAATTCTCTTTTTTTTTTTAACCTTTCATCCTTTCAGAATAAAAGGGAGGTTAAGATAGATGTCAAAGATCTCAACATTTGTCACATTGGACTAAATCAAAGTTGCAACATTCACTTGAATAAAAACAAGAAAATAAGTCTCTAAAGTTCATGCATTTTATGTATTCATATTTGGAAATACGTGTTTAAAAGCATCAGCTGGTTTAATATCCACACAGTCACCTAAACTGGCAATTAGCAGTAGCAAAGAAGTGTGACCAATTCATGTATGTCTCTGAGACAGTAAATCCCAACAGTAGTTTTGGAGGCATCCACCATCTCTGTATCTCTGGTGCCCATTAACAGTTACCTGTTTGCACTTTATACCAAGTCTATTCAGTCTTCAGGGACAGACTCTAAGGAAAAGGGGCCCCACTTGAGCAAGTTAATGACCACACAGTTGTAATTCTTCTGTAGAAAATATTTTACTTATTTAGAATCCAGCCGAAATAATTGATGATATTACAGAGTATGACAAACATATGGCCTCCTTTTCACTGAAAAGCTTCTAAGAGGTCTGTAATGTTACAAAAATTACTTTTGCAAACATCTTCTTTTTTTTTTTTTTCCTATTCCTGAATGCCCAGCACATAGGACCTATGTAAGTTACTAGGACTTTGCACAAAATAAGTGTTCTTTTAAAAATAAATTAAAATTGAATATAATCCTTTTAGCTTTGCCACTTTTCAAAAGCAAATACATTAGCAGCTCTACAATTAGCTGCCATTTCTTCTCCGTAATATTAAAGGAACTCACAGATCTTCAGTTGCTATTGAAATGTCTCTGTATGCTATGCGAACTTTCACACAAAAGATAATTACGAAAGTGCCAACAGTCATTTGACCACAACCAATAAATAATTTATGAGCTGAATGTCTGAGTAAGTATGATTCAGAAGAAAGTGGGCTATGGATTAATAGATTCAACATTTAAGAGATTTGCATTTTTACAGTGTTCTTTTTTTTGCTGGTTCCTACTATCTTTAGTATCCTAGCCCAGAAAACAACTCCTGACAATACAATCTCTAAGTGAATATGCTGGCATCCCTATTCATTAGTCTCTTTGATGCTTAAAATACTTTTGCCTTCCTTACAGAGCTTTTCATAAAGGGAGAGAGAATTTCTAGTGTGAAACTAACTACAAACCTTTTGTACTGCTTATCTCTTAGATAAATATCCTTGATTTGTGTACTGTTTTGGAGTAAAACTAGTTCTGGTTCTGCTGCAAATGTTGTGCTAGGTTGTGCTAGCCTTTGGAAATTTGGCTGCTGTTACCTAAATTGCCTAAGTACTGTCAGAACACTGATAAAACCAGGATGGGCTGTTACAGTCAAACAGTCTGACCCTTGGTGTGATGTACATTGAGGAGTGTTTCCCAGTAGTTCCTGCAACAAACTCAGTTGTATATACTACTAAAATATACAACTATATATACAACTAATAAGTTGTTGTTACCCTAATGACTCCTTTTGGCCACCATCCTCATTATGTAGAACAAAGTTCATGCAAATTATAACTACACAGAAGAATATTAGAGTTCAGATCACAACTAAGTTTAGCAAATTTGTGTGTACAGTGTGGCCTGCAAAGGTCAGAGAGCATTTTTTCTGCCTTTTCATTACTATGGATGATTATTGTTTGCTCTTCTGGCCTTCAGTCATATTGAGACAGTGAAGTTTCAAATTCTAGTTGTCAAACACAGGAAATATGCAAAGAAAAAAATTAATTTACAGTGCAGTTTGCTAAGATATCTGATAGAGACCACAAGCATTCCCTTTTTCCTTCTAGAGGGTTTTTAATTTGCCTGAGCAAAATAACCTTGTAGTTCTAAGCAAATGCTTACAAATATACACAAAGGCTACATACATTCTTCATCCTGTGCAATGCATTTGCTGCCAAACCCCAAATCACAGGGAACATATGTAGTTTCATCTTCCCAGAGCAACAAAGAGTGAGTTGCAAGAATCACTAAGGCTTTATAAAATGAGCTTGTGCTCTGCTCCTTGTGGCCACGGGTCTACTGGTTGTCTTTGGACAAACCCATAAGAAATTCATGCCTCCATTTGGTTAGCTTCATGTTCCCAGCCCAGCTGGATCCAAGATTCAGTGTGAAAATCTGTATGGATGCAAAATGGACTGTCATTGAGGAAATCATTCATATGCAACCCAGGACACTCCAGCTTGTCAGATCTGCCCAAGAAAGTGGGTGACTGGAATGTAGTATCTCTACTTTATATCAGCTTTCGTGTTTTGTTCCTCATCCATAAGAGTAGGGTGCAAGGACATTTGATGAAGAAAATATTTCAGAAATCAGAATAAAAAGATTCATGAAAATATATAATTTTCCTACAATAAGAGTTTAATTTTTTTCAGAGCCTCTTGTTGACTTGTATAGGAATGACAGAGCTCTCCATTCACTGGAGGTTTGGTCTCTAACTTAGCAAAGATAAGTTTTTCGTCTGTATGGCGAAAAACACTGAGGACAGAGGCAATCCCAATGAGTATAAATAGTTTTCAGCACACATTGGGCAACTATTTGGAGAACAAAAATAGTCTGTGTGTGAGACTGTGGGGGTGGGTGAGGGTAGTACAAGTGCCAATTCAAAGCCAGAGACTGGCTGACCTAGATGGGCTTCCTGACCTTTTTCCATCCTGAAAGCCTCCCCATTCTTCTCTGGACTGGAAGTCGTCTGTTTGTAATTAGGGGCAGTTGCTGCTTTCTCTGGCTTCCTCCTTCTGCAAGTTAGTTGTGTTTGGCGTGAAGCAGCAGTGTTTGAGGAGTGCTGTGCCCCCCACCCCAGCATTTCATTAAGCCAATCAGTGGAAAAAATGACAATACTGTCTGGCATGGAATACAGGTGTTAAAATACCTTTATTAAAATAAGGGAAATAACACCTATTAGGAAGTGACCCTGAACTCAATCTTTTTATTATGGGCGGGAGAAGTCATTTTCATTTCAATGCAGTATAAATGCTGTTGTTTCTTTCATGCTGTTTAACAGCAGGAATGGGTGCAATCTATTTTTATTGCATACAGTTTTGTTGTAGACTCATGAAGAGCTGGCCTATGACTTAGCAGGTTCCTTTTTTTTAATGGTTTTTTTTTGGTAAGAAATTTAGCCAAATCATAAAAACAAACTTTAAAAGAACTCTGGTGGCCAGTTTCCAGCAACAGTGTGTGAGGTTATTCCTGTAGAACTATAAAGAAGAAGAAAAATTGTCAGAAAATTCTGAGCTCAATGACCTTCTGACATGTGTCTTCTGAGAAATACCATTCTTCTCTATAAAGCAGGAAAAAAGATGCTCAGGAGAAAGGAGCAAAGCCTCATCCATGCTCTTCTGAAATGTGTCCTTGCTGCTGTCCTTGCTTGCAAAATTGTAGGCAGTGTCCACTCCTGCGTCTCCAAATGAAAAGCACACTGGGTAATTCAAGATGTGTGTTTCTGTTTTGGGGTTAAACAAGAGAGCATTATTTCAAAAAGATCCCAAAAACATGTTCCAAATATACAGAGATGAAAGAGTAATTCACATACAAGAGGAAACATTAAAATGTCCATCCATTTTACTTTACATTGTTAAATACTTGGGCTCTGATTCAGGAGAGCATTTCAGCACATAACGAAGTGTTAATGCCTGAGCTGGAAGACTTAGAATATCCAGGAAAAGGAAGTACAGCTTGAAAACACCAGTTTGTGTATATGTGTGTGTGTGTGTGTGTGTACTATTCATCAAGGAAGTAAAAAGTGGAAATCAGTAACACTTAAAAGACTAGGAGATGAAGAAAACACCAAATTAAATATTATTTTTATGGCATATTGTAATTCAGAAAAGTAAGATATACTAAAGAAAAAGATAGTTCTGTTCTGCATTCAGCTTTTGTGGAAAGAATAGTTGCCTAGAGAAAGGCAATACAGCTGGGGAAGGGTCTGGGGCTCAAGTCTGATGAGGAGCCATTGAGGGAGCTGGGAGTGTTTAGACTGGAGAAAAGAAGGCTGAGGGGAGACCTGTTTGCTTTCTACAACTACCTGAAAGGAGATTGTGGCCAGGTGGGGGTTAGCCTCTTCTCCCAGACAACTGCCAATAAACCAAGAGGAAAGTTGCAATAGGGGATGTTTAGGTTGGATATTGACAAAAATTTCTTCACTGAAATAGTGGTTAAGCATTGGAACATGCTCCCCATGGAAGCAGTGGAGTCACCATCCCTGGAAGTC
Organism: Dicrurus megarhynchus; assembly: GCA_013399195.1. NCBI lineage: Eukaryota > Metazoa > Chordata > Aves > Passeriformes > Dicruridae > Dicrurus > Dicrurus megarhynchus. The sequence goes on along the minus strand of VXAD01000131.1, from coordinate 382,770 downwards.
TTCAAAAGTCAGTAGATGTGATACGGTTTAGTCAGTATGGTGCTATTTGGTTAAATTTTGGACTTGATGATCTTGGAGGACTTCTCCGACCTTGATGATTCTACAATTCTGTTCTATTATATGATTCAGTGTTGGGGAACCAATCACTAGAAAACATTGGCGAACTCAGGAGTGTTGATGGATCAGAAAAATTGCCCACGGATCTGGTGGTTAATTGATTACGGAAGAAGGGGTCGTAAAGAGCTCTGTGATTGCGTTCTCTGTTGAACAGCAGGGCTGTGAGGTTCAGCACCATGCCCCCTCTTCAACCATCATCTGAGGGACACAGACATCTACGAGGTAAGGAAAATAATAAGGTAATTAGGAAGTGGAGATAGGGAATGGCTCACCATTGCCTTGCAAACTAAGATATGGGAAAAATGTGTTGAGAGACCTCTTGCATGGCTGATTGAGACAGGAAGACAAACAATGGAAGGCAGTAATATGGGGCAAAGAAGATAAGGGCTACTGCGGGCTGCTGAGGATCTAAATCCGGGGTACCTTAGAACAAGTAAGGACAGCTTGGCCCTGAGAATAAGGAAGACAAAACCAGGACTCAGGAAAACAGAATTCCAACAAAATGGGTCTGAGCTTTTTAGGATGTGCACATTAAAGGATTTCTATTTGACTATATTTTCATCGTGCTGTTTCTCTCAATTGAAAACATTGATGATTGTTCTTCCTTTTTTTTTTTTTTTTT
>VXAD01000131.1:278756-382011 GCA_013399195.1 Dicrurus megarhynchus | reverse complement strand
CTTTGTTGTTTTTTTTTCTTTTTTTTTTTTTTTTTTGCCCTATTAATTATTACGTTCAAGACTCTTTCAGCCACAACAAGTTGCATCAACTGGGATTTTTTTATGCTTGTTTTCTGTTTTGATAAAAGAAACATGCATCAGCACTGAAATGTTAGAGAGCAGGTAGGAGCAATGGTAGATGTACAGGAGGGCTGAGAATGCATTGGTGGGGAGTGGATGCGTTAATAGCTATCAGTGTCTCTGAGGTCTATGGGTCTGAGAGTTTGTTTTTTGTAGGCTGGGGGTAGATTTCTTTTCAGCAGCTGATGTTTAGAAATAACCTTTCTTCTACCAATGTCTGAGTGAATCTTTCTTGACAAGTACTACTAGCCTGGCGTGAATATTTTTCTGCTTAGTTTGATTTTTAGAGTTTCTCTATGGTAATATTATAGACAAAAGATGAATTCTTGTCAAAATTCTGATATCTAGCAGTGCATCCATATTTGCAATTCATCATTGCTCGGGTTTTTTTCTTTAACTGGTTTCCTTCAACTAGCTTCTACTTGAAAATTTCAGTGTATTCCCTTCCTCAAAATGCAGGACACAAGTAGAAGAGCTTTATGGTAGAATTTCCAGCCTTTCCACAGCTAATCTAGCTGTACAATGTCAAAAAAGTCAAAAACATAAAATACTGTTTAATAACTACACTCCGTCTTTTAGTCAAATTGACCAAAAATTTATATATGTATTTTTAAACATCAGAGACAGATATAATACTTTCATTTCCTTACTAGAGAAAACTTTAAAAGCATAAAAATTAATATAGAGTACAGTGTATAATCTACAAATGAAAAAGTAAGTTTTGGGAATATGAATTCCCCAAGGTTTCTGTAAGATAAAATAGCTTTCTGAAAAATTTGCTATCAAGTTTTGGCTGTGAGCACCAGAAAAATATCACAAATAAAATATTTGCATAGCTTATAAAACTCTCAAGTTGAATATTAAAATCATCTGTTTTCAATGAATACACTATAATTAAAAGGACTTGAAGTCAATCAGAATTTTGGATTCCCCAAACAAAATGCATGTCATAAACAAGTAAATTGATTGGTTCAATATATAAAATAATGGATGGATCACTGCATTACAAGGAAATCATTCTCTCTGCAGGCTCTGTGCCTCATGTAAACCACATCAGTAAGGCAGAAATGGTTCACTGGTTTAGCCCATGCTCCAAGATTGCATTAAGATAGATTACTACCGTAACATGATATGGAGGATTATTCTGTCTTTCTCCATGTGGATTTGTGTTAGAGTGTGTATGGGTTCTGAGGCTTTACATATTTGAGTCTGGAAGAGAAGCCAATATAGGTAACAAAGATCTACACATACAGGCAGTATTTAGCATCAGCATAAGATATAATCTGTTATACAGGACAGCAGAAAAACAAAAAATAAAAAATAAAAAAAAAAAAAGCAAAACATAATAAGGTAAGAATCACTGCAATAGCATAAGGGAACTAGATCAGTGCTTTTGGTTGTACCCTGAACACCTGCTGTTCTACAAAGAACCCCCAAAAATTAGTGAAAACCATCCTTTCAAATTTTTCTTGCAGCTCTGAGACAAATAACTACTGCAAAAAGAAGCAGAACTGGCGAATTTTAACGGCAATAAAAGTGTTTTGTCATTACAACGCTTGTTACCCATGGGTCTTCTCTGGGTACCCAATGTCTGACATATACTTCTGCCAGGCACCTTTTGTGGAAGAAAGGTTGCGAAGATTTTCCTCACCCACGAAAAGGAGCTACACTGATATTCAATGTAGTTTTATTTGCATCTGGCTCAAAGAGGGAACCATGACTTTTGGGAAGTTTTTCACATTGTGAGGAGACAGCAGTTCTGGATTAAGTGTTTAAGGATTTTAAAATACTCTTTGGAAGGAAAAACACAAATATTGTTTCAGGCATGCAATATTTTCTCATGTGCAAGTTCAATGGGTAGATGCTCAGCATTTTGAGTCACCTAGACACTTTTGAGACCACTTTCTTCCGCCTTCAGGTTTGTCCTTAAACAGCTTTAGTGCCTCTTTGGGCTGATACTTGCAAATTTACTTGAAGGACACAAAGGAACATGATTGCATGTGAGCAACATACCTCCCATTTAGGTCAGTCTAAACTTGTGTTGTCAGATCAACCAAACACCAACTCATCTGAGTCCTGGGGACCCCTTAATCCCATCAGAAACTTTCACCCTCTAGTTTATAGTCATAAAAAATAGTCATTCACAAAACAATTGCAGAGCTTCAATTCATTTTGAAAGGATCTGCCCTCAATTTGGTCATCACAGCAATCTGAGCATCTGCACAGTGAGAACACAGAGTAGCTGATCATATACAAACTGTGAAGTGTAATGAGAAAAAGGTTAGCATTTGCAATTGCCATGATTCCAGACCTAATCCTAGCAGGAGCCATTTTAGCAAAGCCCTGGAAAAGCAATCATTTTGCAGAAAATTTTTCCTCTGGTGACAGAGGGAAATTTCATTCTCTGATTTGATGTTAAAGAAACAGAAGCATATAAAAGGATTCAGGCAGATCAGAGAGCAAATATAGAGACTCTTCTCAGTTAATTTTGGGGAAGAGTTATCTGATACTACTGTGCAAAGAGAGCACCTAATTCTAAAATCTGTTTAAATTGTTATGTTAAATATGAAGGGATTCTGCTTCTCACTGTACTCATCCCAGCAGTATCACAGTTTTTATACTACACTTCTAAATGGTTGTTACCAGCTGTGAGATTATAATGAGTCTGTCGTGATTATAAAACCTGATCCAACTTCTCACTGAACTTAGTGGCAATCTTCTTGTTGACTTCAAAGGCAGTTGGACCAAGTGCTAAGTTAGGACTTCAAAATGTCAAGTCCTGTGAAAATTCCATTGTACAAGCCAATGATAAATGCAAATGCAGCTAATGCACCAAAGAAATATTAAAGTTGAAGACTTAAACTTCCCCATAAGTAAGAGAACTATAATTTAATCCTATCATAGTAAATTATCCCAGCCCTCCTGGGTGGCACTTGCAGACTATATTGCAGTCACTTCCTTTATCTATATTGAAAATTTAATTGTGTTTCTTTTTTTTCCCCTATTTTCCCTGATATTAAATAAAGTATAATTTGGCTGCTGAGCAGAGCTTTTGATCTAGCTGACCTTTGGAGCATACCAACATGTAATGATAGCAACCCTCTCCAGCTCAAGAAAGATCTTCCTGAAATTCTTAATGGCATTTTTGAGTTCCCTCTCCCTGATCTTTGAAGGCGTTAGCTCGACTGCCAAAGGAAATAAAGTCTTTTTCATGACACACTATTCCATACAGGTGCAATGGACAAAAAGTGCATTCTCAAAACTCATACTTAATTTGATGAGTAAGTAGTCCAAAAATTACTTTGAGGAATAAGTGTCTACTGAGAATGTGCTGAGACAGTTATGGGTTGGTTCAGAGTCAACAGCTACCCTGCAGCAAAGCTGGTACTTCTTGTTCAATACATGAAGCTACATTTTATGAAGAAAGAATATGACATAATACAGCCAATCATTTGACACATGACCTTCCAGGCATGCAAGCACATCCTACCACTACAGCCACCTACACACCATCCGCATAAACTTCCTGCACCTTAATTCTTCCTCCGTAAAATGTGAGAGCAGCATGGTACTACCAGGGTGGATTGTGAGATTAATGACTTTGGATCTTATAAGAAGCCTGATACTGTATTTAACAGAACTGCATTACTAAGATAGATTTGAGGCTTCTTCATGAAGGTTCTGGAGAAGAGAGCACAGCATCCCAGTCTGTCTTAATGCCCTAGGGGAAGGGAAAGGGTCTTGTCCTAATGTTCATTCTTAGTTAAAAATCTGTTCTTGTGGTATATATCAGCACAGTATGTACCATTGATAAATAGCTTTTCTTGGCAGTGGACCAAAATGCTCAAACTTTTCAGGTCTCTCCATATGATATAAGTATTTCAACAGGCTAGAAAGACATGGTGTTAGGAGAGCATGCATGACAAGACATATTAACAATTCATCTGCAGATTATTTTATTTCATCTGAACCCTGTTCTGATTAACTAGGAAGAAAAGAATTTTATTAGATAGAACATTGCTCAAGACTGAGCAAAGGATTGTATTAGATAAAAATTCTCATGCCTATTCTTTTTTTTCCTTACTAGCTTTTTCTAAAGAATATTAGAAACTACACTGATATATTATGTTCTTCTGACTCTTTTTGTACTTAACAGTGTGCTAAAGAGCGTTACAAGTAAATCAAAGGCTAACAGATTTCTACTTTCTAACAAAAACAAGTTACACTTGTCTTCTCATCTACTGCTTTCTGATCTAGATCAATTGACCTAATCTTTTTCTAAGCATAAAAGACATTCTGTTCTCCTTTTCTCTTTGATATTCTTAAGCTATTATTATTATTTGTTTGTATTACAGTAGCCACCAAGCCCTAGTCAAAATCAAGGCCCACCATAATATGTACTGAACACAGCACACTCTCAAACACTCCTTTTTCCTAGACATTTATAAAATGGTAACCAGCAGAAATGTTATAAAATAATCCCTATTCTAAAAGTAGGATAGTAAAGTGTAGGTCTTTAATGATATTTAGGTATTTAGTTCTCTTTGCACAAGGTAGCTGTATCAATGCTGGAGTCTGCAAGCTGTGAATATGTGGCACAAAGACAAACCAAAACAGTTTCTGGCTATCACTTGGAAGTATTTCAGATAAAATGATTAATATGTATACTGCACCCCTGTAATTTCTGCTTTAATGCAATCCTTTGCTCTGTTTTGAACAATGTCACACTCAGTGAGAAGATTTTTTGCCTGTTCTATCTGAGAACAAGCTGGATTTCAGTAGTTTTCAAATACCTTCAAGAAGCTGGGCTGCAGTGTTACAGTACTTCACGGAAAGTCTCCAGCTAGACCAAATGTGAACCTAGATCATCAGTCCTAGTGACAGGAGCATGTTAAATATTTTCCTCTATTCGACCTACTCTAGGTAATTCTTTATAAAATATCGAATTCTGGCTATCATGGATGACTAAAATTTGTCACTCAAGCATTCAGAAACCTACATGTCTCCTTCATCTTAGAGGTATGTTATTTTATTGCTGGATTTTCTTAGGTATCTCTGCTGCTGTTGGGCATTTGTGCCTAAAAGGTGTTATGGAGGTGGGGTGGAAGGCAGAGAAGCCTTTTTAAGAGCCAGTGTTTAGGGGCATGGGTGCAAGAACAGCAGCACAAGTTTGTGGAATTATAATGTCAGACATGTGGGAGCTGTAAAGCACACAAACTACCTTTCTGCTCAGGAAAGCCACAGTGACATGGGAGCAGATGTCACTGGTACATAATGTGCTGAACTGGGTGGTCAGCTGGTATTGCTAAAGGGCAAAGTGTGAGGAGTTGCTAGTTAATGCTTGTGAATAAGAAAGTTTTATTTCCTATAGTACTGTCATTGATTGATTACTGTTCTTCTCACAGAACCTGAATGTTATTTGGATGGACAGACACAAGTTTCTCAAATCTCATATATGAAGATCACATGATAAATATTCCTCCAGCTCTGACAGGAGCTTCAAATCTAATGAGATCTTTCTGAGATTTCATTGGAAGCTACATAAACAAGAAGGCAAGGGGAAAGTGGTGAAAGCAAGCTAATGTGGAAACGTGATAGACACATTTTAAAACTGTAGTGGTGTATCACTTGCCATCCCTAATATTTCCCACAGTGGAGATGAAAGGAGTTTGTGTGAATGTCTGTCAGACAGAAGAAGCTGATATGGTGTACATCTCATAACTCTGCCTTGCAAAGCATAGCCAAGCAGAAGCTATGTGACAAAACAGATGTAAATTTTTGAAGAGAAGCAGAGAGGGTAAAAGGTGTCTGGAGTCTGTTTCTTCCAGCTAGACCTTGGAAACCTGATTTAGGGAACAAGTGTGCCTTTACACCAATTCACCAACCTGTTGTGCCACAGTGTGAGAGTTGAAGAGCAGCATAGAACATCCTACTTACCATATAGCTCCTTGACCCCATCTGAAATCATTTCAGGATGGCTGCTGGGGCAATCCATGAGTGCAGGCTTTGCTGGATGTTTCTGCAAGTTTTAGAACAATCCATGAGCAGGGCACTCAACCCTCAGGCTTACTAAAATGAATAACTGCATATTTTCTGTTTTGTTTTATGTCAGAAAACACGTTATTTACTTCGCCAACCAAATATACATCAAATTTCTATGCAGTCAAAATAAAACACAGAGTATGAACAAGCTGGTCCTTTATTGTGGAACCACTGAAAGGCTCCACTGGTACAGTTAGAATTTTCCTTTACCATCAGCAGGGACATTTACATAAAAACTTGGTTTATGCAGGATAACAGGACAGGACAAAGAAATAAAGAAAATAGATACATCCCAAACTAAGATTAATTTCCTGGTAGATCAGATGTGAGTTTAGGGTCTTAGAGGTTGGTCTTCAGTTCCTGCAAACTCCCTGGAGGCCTCAAGACAGTCACCATTTTTTATATAATTTTACATGTTTAAGTAAATAATAATAACATCCTCCTCATTTCTCATCTTGGTTATTTCAACTGAGAACTCTTTGGACCCAAGCCTCTCATTTCATGCTAGTACAGCAGGAGTCCCATGTAAATTGTTGTCTCTTTGAACTAGATTCTAGTTCTTACCAGATATCCTTATTTAAAACTAACCTCAGCTCACACATAAACTCCTGTCATTTTTTCTGTACTTCCCAAACATGTTGAACACCACTTTTAACCTTTTTGGAAACTGTGAATTTTGTACTATTATTCAGTTTTCTGAAGGTCATAAAGGAACCAAATCTATTTGGTTCCATCTGAAATATCAGCAGAAATTGTCCTGGATCGGCATTTCCTTAAACCACGTGGCTTTGAGCAGAGCTAAGTAAATGAGATCATTTAACTTTCAGGGTATTATTTTTTTTCTCATCGCTTTAGCTTGTATCTAGGAGGAAATAATAAGACATGGCCTACAGCAAGTTAATTTGTGGAAATACACTGATAAAAAAGCCTGTTGACAATAAAGTCAAAAAAACACTGTTTCTCTTTCCAAGAAAGGATGTCTAGTTGCAAATAATTTCAGATATTTAAACTCTACTTTTTCCAACCCCTGACCCATTTTCTAAAAGTTTAAAAAGAGTTGCCAAAGGAAACAAGAATTTATTTTTCATGGAATTTGACATTTTGTGTCTATTACTCTGTAAAGGAAAAACATCTGCTATCTACTTGAACCTTTTTCCTGACATGTCAGTCTGATGAGAAAAACTGCATCTTGAAGACAAAAAGAATAGGGGGTTAAGAACAACACAAGAGATTGATTAACACTCTGTTGTTATCTACCAAGTGTCAATAACAAAATGCTACTGAGCTCCTGCATTGTTTCCTTCTAAATTTCTAGTCTCACACCTGTCACTTCTCAAGATAACTATCCATCACAGAGTCAAAGTGGCAAACAACTGTGTGGTCCCTTGATAAGGAATAGTGACACAATTTGTCTTCTTCTCCTCCCACAGATTGCAACTAATGGGCTAACAGCAGGTTACAATAGCACAAGATGGATTTGAATGACTATCAGTATGGGGAAGTGAGCGCAGCTGCAGAATAGCCTAAAGAAACACTTCAGTTCAAAATACAAAGAAACATGCAGAATGGAAACCTAATCAATCTGCTTTAAAAGGATTTAATGGTAGTCTTAAAAGTTAGTTATTGCACATATTGGAGGTTTAGTTATTAGATGCTTTACCCTGTTAATGGTAAAATATTGCAGAAGCCAAGGCACAGCTCCTGCACAGCAACTAATATTACAGTGGAAGCACAGTAGGATAGAGAGTATTAAAGACTACGAAATCCGGTCTGGGAACACGTGGCATTTTCCAAATGGATTCCATGGCAAAACATTTAGAAATGTTAAGTTTATAACATAAAAATATGACATCAAATGTACAAATAATGAAGCAAGGGACTTGGAACAAACTCAGCTCAGGTTCAAAAAATTTCATTGGAAATAATTTTTATGGAAGGTTAGAACATGCGTTTTCACAACAATAGGTTACTGAAATGTGTTCAAGTCCTCCTGTTTGTCAAACACCCTCTGCTAAAAATCTGTGCAGGTGGATCTATATTCATAATGTGGAGTGGTGTTTCAGTCAGAGAGGGCACAGAACAATATTAAATTGGATTGAAACATAAAGCACATATCAGTGATTCAAAAGGAAGAAGCTGTTGTGATAGTTACTCACAAGCCAGAAATTATAGATGCAGTAAATTCAGTCTTGTGGTTATTCCAAAAAGAAATCCTAGTAGTATAACATAAATACAGTCTGATTAATACAGTTCCAAGTCAGTCAAATGACCTTAACTTGCCAACATAGTGAGACCATGAGAAGAATCCTAAAACCCAGCCTATCTTCACACATGTTTTTTTAATTCACTCCAGGACCTGAAGAAGGAGCTAGAACAATTGTTCTGGTCCTCAGGTCCCACAGTGAATCAAGCTGCCCCAGCTCCATTCAGACCAATGCATCCGTGACTTCACCCAGGCAAGGACATGCCCCTCTGCACACGTCTAAGGGAGGTGGAATGGGGTTAATTTTGAGGAAAGAAGCATGACCCCTGCTAATATGGCAACTTGGTGCTGCTGCTGGATCTTCTCCTTATCCTGTTTTTGGTTGCCAGAATCCTGTTCCCTTCTCTTTTCAGCCTGATTTCCATTTCAGACAAGGGCTGTGTTGAACAGAAGCCAGCAACATCTGGATTTCATGATACTAACATCCATGCAGGAAGGTAAGAGGCTTTAAAAAAAACTCCCCAGGCTGGCTTCACACCTGAAAATTATTGTCCTTCATTTGCTAGTTACTCCCTCACCCTGATATCTTTTGTTCTCAAGCTACCAAAAACTGCAAATGAAAAGGGTGTTTGTCCTCAGAGAAAATAATGTGTACAGTTCCCAGAAGTATACTGCTCATGGAACATGGTCCAAAGCAGAATATTACCAGGCTGCAGAGCTATGAGACAAGCAGATGAGGTTCAGCTTGTAACCTGTTGTGGGCCTGCCTGTTTTAACAGTAAGTAGTGCAGTAAGCCAGCACTTATATGATGCATTATTCAGGGAAAAACTGGATGACCTTGAAGAGTGAAGATAAAGAACTGTAATGAAATTTAATAGTACAAAGTGCAACAGCATGAACTTGGAGGCTAAAAGCAGGAATTTCTGCTATCAGCTGGAATTCATCAGTTGGAAGTAAGGAGCAGGAGAAAGACTTTGGTAGACTAATTATACACTGTAAGATTATGAGTTTGCAATACTGCTGCAAAAAAAAAAGCCCTTCTAGGTGAGATATTCCTGTAAAAATTCAGAAGTATGCTCTCGAGCATGTAAAGCACCCATGAAAATACATTTGAAATAACATGCGTAGCTATGACCAGCCAGGTGAAAGATTCACCAGGGCTGGCACATGGACAGAGGCATCCTGCTAGGGCAGACAGAGAAACCAGGAGCCTGGCTCATGAGAGGGAACGAAAAGGGTCTGGCTTCTTTTAGTTTGCAAAACTTGAGGAGGGATGTGACTGCAGTCTATAAATACATAAGTAGTAATGAACAACTGCTAGAGAAGGACATTGTTGGCACAAGAACAAATGTATATAAACTGCAATGAGTAAGTGTGTGCTTGTAATCAGAGGAGTATTCTCAACCATTAGGGCATTCTGCAAGCCCTTTCAGTAGGAGTGGAGGAGTCTGAAAACTCAACTGCTTTCCAGATGGACATTTTTACCCATCTCCTAAGGTGGTTGCATGACCTGCATATATATTGGTCCATGAAGTACTTTTCCGGGGATAAATCCAGTAAACCACTGAACTGGGGATTGAACCCTCAGCCCTCCTGCCATCACAAACCTGAGGTTCACATCTTTGCCAAGGCATGCACTGGGAGCACGCAGACACAAATCAGGTTGCATCCAGTTATGTTTCACTGTGCAGACAAGGCTGAAGCTGCCCTCTTGGAAGCATACAAGGTCCAAGAAGTTTCCAAGAAACTTACAAGAAGTTCACAAGATCTGCTAAGGGAAGTAGAGACAACACATTGGTTACCTTCCTCAAGCAAATCACTTCCCTTTTTCCAGTAATATTCTCCCTCTTTCAAGTGTATTGAACTTTCCGATCATCTGGAATTGCTGCTAAAGTCTAAACTCAATTCAGCTTTAACTGAGTCAAAAAACCAACAGGAAAATTATAAGTTCTTTTATATTTCTGAGTCCCACTTAGTACACTACTGCCTTCAATCACTTGAGGATGCTTTATTTAAAATTTCTTTGATGATTGCATGCAAAAGTGATCTTACGTTTCAAACATTTTTCTCCTTTTTTGTGCCTACTCAAGGACAAAAATGTGACCCTGACAAAATGTAGGTGAAAAAAAGTGCCTAGTTTAATTAATTTATAAAAGTCTTTAGCATTGAAATAAAATCAACTATCACTGTGTGACCTTTGAAACTATGCAGAATAAAATTCTACCTTGTCTGGGTAAAGTAATAATATAAGCAGATAGTTTAAAAGCAACTGACTCTTGTTGGGACAAATGAAAGAAACAACAGCTATGCTCTAGCTCTCAAATCAGTACTAATGCTTTGAGTAAGATATATAGATATCTTTCTGACAAGTGGCAGAACCATATGAAACATGCATCACATAATTTTTGGGTTTATCATACCAATTTGACCACCTGACTATCCTGAAGTTATTTCTACTGCTCCTGATCACAGAGCAACTTCAGACAGACAGCATTTTTTTGATGATATGAAGAAGTCATAAACAGCTCTTCCTCTTTTTAAATGTCTATTTTAATTCCCCAAAGCAAGCAATAATTATTAATTAATACTGAAAAAAATCCCATTTTAAAATCTTACTTACTTCAACTTTGCATAGCTAAAAAAAGGTATTTTACATGATTGGGGAAGGGAAACATGGTGTATTAATATAATTCAGTCTTGACATACACCTGTTGAGAGATCAGGGCACAAGACCTTAGAACGATATTTTCTGTTCTGTTTGAGCTATTTCATTGGAGTTTCTTAAGACAGTAAAGACATCAAGTTGATTTCCAAAGCTGAAATCTCTGTCGGAGATGAGTATTCCTGTTTTCTTCTGTGTCCTGGAATCTCAGCTGAGACAAGAGAAGAAACATAAAATATATGAGGTCCAAGCAGAATACGTGGTATGGCTATTTAAGGATAACCTACATAAGTCGATTATATCTTTGCTACTTGTAACTAATAGGGCTATCTATCAAACATTCTTTCTGAAAAGCCTTCATATTGTGATAGTGGTATCACTTTATTTCTCTTCCTTTCAGACATTTACACTTGTAGGAATAGGCAGGTGTACAGTACAGTACAACCACTACAGACAAGAGTTACATTTTGCACTTCATTTGATCAACTATATGTTTCATAGACAGTATTAGGAAATTTATGTTACAGTCTAAAGATCCCATTTTATGTTCCACTTTTCTGGACAGATGTTTAAAAAAACACTTTAAAAGGGATTTTTTAAGTATTTTTACCAGTAAACCATTGCAGCATTAACATTGTCAGTACTGTAGCAATGGAAACTCCAGGAAAGCACCTTCTCTTCCTGTCTCTTTCTCTCTTTGCATTTTATTTATAGCCTTGCAAAATACGTCCATCCACATAACCCGCCCTTGCCGACTTGACAGAAGATTAATGATATCATGGTGTTCTTGAGAACAGAAATATGTCTACCACCCTGGTGAATAATCTCTCCTTTTGCACATTAGAAGTGAGATGGGAACAGTACTGGAGAGAAAGGACAGTGTGCCATGCAGAATTGGCATGTAAGCAGCTGTCTCCCCACTGCTCATTATGACATGCCAGTCCCACAACCTTAATCAGCGCTTCCACTCTTACGCCTCCCTGATTGCTTGGGACAGAGCCTGGCTCCCCATTGTCAGCTTGGAGAATGCTAGACAAGTACCTCATATAATGCAAGGAGGGCTGCACCATTATGAAAAGGCACCAAAAAGACAAAGATTTCAAAAAAATATTTGGTGCATGCAGGACTGTCATGGAGCAAAATCTGAGATTTGGGCCCAATGTGATTTTTTTATTCTGGGATTCATTTTGTCTAATCTCTTCATTCAACTTCCCTGCAATAACACACCTGAAAAGAGCACTTCTTTAAAAATCCCTTGTAGCTTTTGTTAGAGAATGGGTTGGTGTGGACTTTAGGATTTGCTTGTCAGGGAAGGGAAGGAGAATATTCATGTCAGCTTCTCATGTCCTTGTCCCTTTTCCCTGTTACTAGTCCCTGCTTTTTGCTTGCGGATGGTTTCATTAAAAAAACCCCAACTTTTTTCCTGTCCTATTCTTTGTTCTGAACCTGGTTCCAGTTTTTCCCTCTCTGTCTCTCTCTCTCACATACTTCCTTTGACCTTTTCCTCTCTTATTCTCTCTCTTTTCTTTGTCCATGTTGGCAGTCATCTTTATCTTATGCTCTTTTATGAACCTTCTGCTTCTTCTCATTTAAACTCTCTGGACCTGATTTGCAGCTGATCTGTTCTTCCTACAGACGTTTACACATGTGCAACACAGGTGTAAAATACTACCATTTTCATTTATGCTGCTTGTAAATGTCAGCAAAGGAAAAAGCAGAACCTGTCCTTCACAGAGTGAATCAGCAGACTTTCAGGAGCATCAGACACATATGAGCAAAGTCTGTATTACTCACCAATTACCCCTATTGCTCGCCTGATTTCTCACAAACGCTTATGTTATTGCTTAACCCTCCAGATCTTCATTGTTCTCAACAGCTCTTTTAATACAGATTTTCTTTAAAATAGAGGATGTTTCACTTTGATTTTAGGGATTTTTTTTTTTTACTCTTTCTTTTTTACAGCTTCCGGACCCTTGGACAGCTGAGCTAAAAATACCCACATGGACTCATACATCTGCATGTATACCCTCTCAAGCCACAAGCAGCACAAGAGTGACTGGAGATAGAAAGAGAAACCATACACTTATATATTCATTAAATGAACAAAGCTATATTGCATTTTGCTCATTCTAGAGAGTTCTGAATTCATCGAAACACCTGATGAGCTTGCAGGATCAGGGGTTTTGGTGAAATTCTGACTTTGGGGTCATGTGTATTCTAAAAATCTCCTTCTTTTTTAACTTCCAAATCACTTTTAAAATAAATAATTACAGCAGGAAGGAAAAGCTGAACATTTAAGGGACAAAAGTCCAGCATCAGATTGTTTTGAGTGCTAGTACCAGCTTTGCTCTTCCATTGCTGCTCCTGCTCAAGGTGTGTCACAACAGCAGAAAGGCAAGCTCTTTGGGAGGGTTCATGTATGTGGCATCCCACTCTCTGCTTTGACTCTGGGTACAAAACAGCTCAAAATATCTCAGTAAATAAACAAAATGGCCATGAGAAACCTTACCTAACATGTTTTTAGCCCTTTTTGCCACCATTTCATTGTCAAGCAGTATCATCCCTTTAGATATTTAGCTGTTGCACGTTTCACCGCAGGCTGCTTTGCAAAGCTGCTCATTCCCATGTGTGTCCCCATGATAAATTTTATCAGTGCTCAGCTAGAGGTCTTTCAACCAGGCAGCTGCGCAGTGGCTTTTTATCTGCTGTGGCATGCCCCAACCAAAATGCAGTTTTGGGTTTTTTTTTTAATTGACCTTATTTAAATTGTGGCACTTATGCCTCTAGATGTGGACTCAGCAGTTTGTACTCCCAGATGAAGTTTACATGGAAACAGGGAGCCTGGCCATGAAATAAGAATATTACTGGGATAAAAGAAACAACAAATCATAATTAAAAACTATTAGCAGCTCTCTGTTTCTAAACACCGAAAATGATATCTGCTTTCTCACTTGTCTCTCCAGTTGCACTCATATACACAGCTGTCTGAAGTGGCGACAACATAGTTTTCTCTACATTTTAATTTACTCACTTTAAGTAAAAACTGCTGTCAGTAACACCTTCATTTAATAGAACTGCCTACAAGCTACCGAGGAAATTCAAAACTGAAAGACATTTTTGCCTGCAATCAATAATACCTTAATATCTACATTTCTGTCCTATGTTTACCTTTTTTTTTACATCTTTATTTGAATTTGATTTTTAATACTTCTTTAGAAGCTTTCCAATCTATGGCACTTGTCAATATATATTTAATGTTCCTTCAGTGTTCTTTAATCATTCCGTTTTGGAGTTCATAAATTAAAATATCTTCCTGCAAATCTCCCTGAGGTTTGTCTGCCAATAGAGGTATTTTAGGCAGGATGAATAATAACATATAGTAGGTTTCCAGTGTCCATAAGAAAATTTTAAAGATCAGCCACAGGATTAATTTCACTTTTTAAAACTACTTTAGTTTTTTCTACATGGAAATAATTCAGTTAATTTTTTTTTCCAAGTCTCTTTTCTTAAAATTTATCATCCAAGAAAGTATATGGCAAGTAAGATTTTGCCAGGTATTCATGTGTCCTTTGGATTTTAAAGCAATGTTTATATAATAAACTCATCACAAAGGAAGCAGGTGTTTAAATAACACCAATTTATTTCTAAGTTGGCATTATGCAAATGAATGACTTGGTAGTGTTGATCTTCCATCAGATTTATGAGGGAGTCTTGGGGTTTTGGGTTTGGTTTTTTTGGTTGTTTTGTTGGGGTTTTTTTGGTTGGTTTTTTTTGTTTGTTTGTTTGTTTGTTTGTTTGTTTTTTGTTTTTGTTTTTGTTGATGTTCTTATTATTTGCTCAATTGGATTTTTAAATTGGATTCCTCAAAGGCCAGCTTTGTTCACCTAAGAGCTGCTGTGGCTCTGAGGTAGTATACCAAAATATATAATCTTCAGGTACCAATATGCCTGTGTGTGTATGCATAAACATATTTAACTCAATAAATATTCCTCTAAAACATCTCAATATTTAGCCTAACCTGGATATGTATTTATGCAGTCTACCTCTCATGTTTATCTAAGTAATTAGAAATTTCTCTTGGGCAAACAGTGTAGGTTTTATACCCTTCCATGGAAGTTTTTGTAAGTTTGCTTTTAGAAGAAAAATATTGTTTTGGCTTCTTATGCTATTGATTTTTTTCTTTTTTTTTAGTATATAAAATTTTCCTCCTTGTCCTTCAAGGGAAAAAGGATAAATAAATGAAAAAATATTCCCACTGTCCAGATGGTTTTGGACCAGCATTCAGGAAGGGATTTCAACTTTTAAAAAGTGGCCCTACTGACTAAAGGCTTGTATTTAGATTCCCTGCTGAAGCAGGAGATGCAGTGATCACTATTGCTAGTGGGCAGGAAATAACCTACAAGCATTACAGTAACAACAATGGAAGAAAATTAAAAATTAGGAATCTTGGTGGAAAATACAAAAAGGATATATTTTTACAATTTCAGTCCACTTGTTTAGGGATAGATTCTTTAGAAACAAAATCTTAGCTGATCCAACTGACTTTTGATGCATAGCATCCTGGAGTCATCTTTACTTTCCTATCTGGTGAAAGTAAGTCCATACCCCATGGTGATGAACAAAATGTAAACAAAACAAAGTATCTCTAAACTAGTAACAGACTGAACAAATAAAATGTGGAGGCTCAAAGTTCAAAATATGTTTCAGCAGCACTTGTGGGGAAATGTGAACTTATATACTAATGAACTCATGGTACAACAGTGGGACTTACCACAATTCAATCTCCTAACAATAGCATTTTTTGTGGGCTTGATCCTCAGAGCTGCTGGGCACTTTAAACAATTTCCTTTTGACTTCTAGAGGAGAAGAAAATAGTCAGTGCTTCACAAGACTGAGCCACATGTTTAGAGTGAGTACAAAAGAGGCAGCCAGGAGATCTAGACAGAAATGCTGGCTCCACCTTGTTAGCCACAGCAAGACCTTGGATATTAGACCTTGAGTGCAAAACTTGTTGTGAGCTTGGAGAACTGAAAGTATTCATGGAAATCAGCCTGGAAACCTTCCCTGAGTCCACCTTCAGTTGCCACCAACTTCGATTACGCAAGTACTTTAAGATACTCTGAGTAATTATGGACAATTAGGGAATATGAGCCAAATCTGAAACCTTTGCTTATTCTGTTCATCAATAAAATGCTCAACAAGTCTCAATGGAAAAAGACAGGGCAATCTGTACCTTACAACACCTTTCTTTGTTTGTACCCTTTGGCAATGAATTTTTTAATAAGCTTGAGCCTATCAACCTTTGTAAATTATAGTAGGAAAGGATTAAATGTTCCTAATCACTGGCCTCAGGGGATAAAACAAAATTCTTATAGATATAATTTGCAAAGTCTTTGAAGTAGGCACTGAAAACTGTGTTCCTTTTTTTTGTGTTCAGCATCTAAAAGGTGCAGTATCTATGAGCTGGAAAAGAGTATTTCATGAATTTGTGAGCCTATCACCTAATTCAGCCATCAGTTATGCTGTCTTTCCTCTAGAAATCAATAAGAATTCTGCAGCTGACAAAATCAGAGCAGTATTATCTTAGTATTGTAAATATAATCTGACATTGACTCAGTGATCATTATCGGTCCTTTCCAACTTGAGCTGTTCTATGATTCCATGTCCTCTATGAATATTATGATGATGCTGATAAGGATACTGATCATGATGCTAATCCATAATCTTGTTGTTGTTGATGAAAGGCAGGAAGATTTTTGTCTTCTAGTCAACAATCAAATGTATAAAACATGAAAAACACATACATTTCCAAGCAGAATCTTATAATTCAGAAAATAGTAGGATGACGTGAAAGATAAGAAAGTTGTAAATTGTAGTAATAAATGACATTAATAAATAACAAATGATAAATGTAGTAATAATTAATAAATAATAAATGTAGTAATAAATGACAGGCACATATGAGTCCTACTTTCAGAAATATTTCGAGATTTAGTCCACTGATGTTAATAAAGTATTTGTGTGATCCTTGAGTTTCAGAGATAAAAGAATGCAAAATATTGTAGTTGAATATCAGATGTGGCTGAAATGCAGAACAAAGAAACACAGAGGATTTGCCCTATATTTGCCCCTCAATGAGCATTCATCTATTTGTGGAATATTTATATTATTCTTATTAATATACATGTGGGAGATTTCTCCTAGAGCAGTTATTTGCAAACCATCTACAGCCTGTGATTTCTAATGCTTAGAAAAGCATCAGAGAACAAAATTACAATACATTGAATTCATGGCTTTTGATAATTTTTTTTCTAGCTATGCAGCACAAGATCTTCAAGTACATACAGTATCTCAGATGCTTCCTCTTAAAAAAATATCAGTATATTATATTCAAATGCAGCTGTGTTTGGAGCCCCTTCTGAGCTGCATATGAAGTCTATAAAATAACCATCTTTCACGTCTTGAAAATTACAATGCTAATTAAAAACTGCCTGGTTGATTCCTGGTTGCATTAATAAATGAGGAAGACTTTATTCCACTGAAATGGTTTTCTGGGAGATGGCATATTTGCTTTTTGCACAAGAGGATTCAGATAGAAGACTCTGAAGTTATTGTCTGTCTTTCCAATACTTTGTTGTTATTTCCAAGGCTTTCTTTCCAGTTCAGGACCTTGCAACTTCTAAAACTTTTCAGCAGCATTTTAAAGATACACAGATTGATACCAGATTGTCTGCCATGCTATATCCTGTGTTGAAACTGATGATATATGGATGAGAAGAGATGCAGGTAATACCTAAAACACATATGGTCAACATACATTGTATTCATTGGAAATAAGAATTCAAAATTCAGTAAAACGCACTTGCCTTTTGAATCTATTGGCTTAAACTGCACGCTCTCCTTCATCGAAAATATAACATAATCCTTTTTACCTGTATTTTTCTCACTGCAAACAATGAAGGATAGAAATCGTTTTAAGAAATGACAGAACATGGAAACTGGTGCTCAGTGGTATGATTGTTAAAAGTATTTATTAGGTGTCTCATCATTCTGTCCTAACCAGACAGATCCAGTCCTCAGAAAGGTACCTACACCCAGCACTGACTAGATGGGATGTGAGATCTCACAGGTTTGCCAATCCACGCAATCTTGTGATGTCACGGTTTAAGAGAACCATCACGTTTCCATTCCATCACACTATCCATTCAGTTCACAGTGTGCCCAGTTTCATGTGCCCAGCTCCATTGTGTAAACCTTACAATTGCTTTTCA
Source organism: Dicrurus megarhynchus (assembly GCA_013399195.1). NCBI lineage: Eukaryota > Metazoa > Chordata > Aves > Passeriformes > Dicruridae > Dicrurus > Dicrurus megarhynchus. The sequence goes on along the minus strand of VXAD01000131.1, from coordinate 363,712 downwards.
TAAACTGGTGTAAATTTTTACATGACTGCTGATATACTAGTCAAAAGTCCTACCAATTTTTTTAATAGCATTTTATTCAAAGCATCAGTATTTGAAAGAATGAGTTTCGAATACATCCTCGGATTTTGATCACTCTTACTAACACACCAAGTGGCAGTGTTCTTCTGTTTGTTCTCTTTCACCCATACATGGAAATGGAGGAGCATGGACATTAGGAAACCTAACTTTCGCACACAAGTAAATATGAAGTGACCATCTACCTCAATTAAACTACTAGATCTTCTGCCTGATAATTTGGATCACAATCATACTTTCTGAACTAAAAATCACCCACTGTGACCATATGAGCTCATCTTTGAAAGTCTAAACCATGATCACATGTGTAAACTACCATCAAGCTGATGGTGAAGGTAAAAAATATCATTACTATAATGTCTGCAATAATTGATATTTGTGGGAGATAAATAAAAACTGTGTTTTTAAGTTAGAGTTCACAAAGTTCACCCCAAAAATGTGCATAACACTGCTTCATTATATGGAGAAGGTTCACTCACATATTGCACATACGTTTGCTTGCACGTTTGTTTTGCTAAAACATATTATGGTATCATTCATGTATAGCAAGATAAAGCTCATCTGTAAGACAAACAGCTGCTTTTGCCTTAGGTCATCCCTGGCCTCTCTGAATATATTCCTCTTGTTTGAAGGTTGTTCCCTCTTCAGATCCATATCTGTAACATTTCAATTAATGAAATTAACTTTTCCAGTGCAGCAGAATAGGCTGAATTTCATTCTCCTTGCCTTAACGTCCATGAAAGGAGTTTATGTCAAACACAAGATGTGTACTATGTCCACTGCATTTGTCAAGACAATGGGGTGGACACTCAGACTTCATTGGGTCTTTCAAGTCCTTGCAGATCATGGCTCAGTCCAGGAAAATGTAAACAATCCCAAAGCAGAAGGCGTCATCACCACCATAGGTAGTGGTGGTGGTAGGTAGGTACCTCCAAATATGCCAATCATAGAACATATTAGGAGAGACAGTTCAGCTACTAGAGACCAGGTTGGGCTCTCCAAAATGGGGTATTTTAAGTGAATCTTGGGATCCGGTTGCAACTCACAGAAGAGATCAATCTGTTCACTTTAGGATTGAAGGAGTGGGGATGACGAATAGAGCTCTGAAAAACAGAGTGAATACTTACAGTGACACATAGATGAGAGAGAGCTAGAATAGGTAATAAGTGGAACTTTGCAATGATAATATTTTTCCTGAGTTTGTATTAAACATGCTAAGAAACCTAGTGATAATTTCCTTCTTTTAATTTTTGCACAGAGCTAATATACCTCTCTGTACAGAAATTCTTGACTGCAAGGATTTTATCAGTAAAGGTTTTAAACGCCACATCTCAAAACAGCCACTGTCTCTCTCTACGAAGGATGAAGGCAAGCTGCAAAACCACACGGACAGTTTTTTGAGCTAAATCTTGCCTTTTCATTGAGCTCATACCTGTCCATAGTAAAGGTAGTCAGACAGACAATCCCTTCCTAGTGATCTCCAGCTCATAGAGATTCAGAATTCATTTAAGATTTCAGGCCCCTGCTGTGATCACTGAATTTGATTGTTACCAGCTAATGATTTCTTTTTGCCAGTCAGTACCATTTCAACCTGAAGAACACTGTTTTGGGTTGTTTTGTTTCATGTTTTGATTTGGCTTTCCTCTCTGTTTTTCCAATGGAGCTAAAGTTAACAAAATCAAACTTTATTTAACTGCTTCTGTTTGCCAAGACAAGATATCTCAGTGCACCAAATCCCCAGTACCTTCATACTAGAATCTGGTATGACATGCCACTGACACTAAGAAACTAGCATTAAAATACTGGATGATTTTTTTTTTACCAGACATGTTTTAACCAGACAGATTTTGTAAAAACATGTTTTTGTAACTATGTTTGAATAACAAAAAAATAGTTGTTGAAGATCTTTAGCATTTAGGCTATCAGAGACTTTTCCATAGCATTAATAAAAGTAGACCAATGTTTAGGCCTTTACCTTACGAATTCCAGGATTCCTACTACTACTGTACATTAACTGCATGTCATTGAGCTATTCTTCAGTTTCCAAGCATGGCTTTTCTTTTTTTAAATTGGATAATTGAGCTGATTTGAAGCACAGGCACTGGAACAGTCAAATCAGGCCAAACTCTAACGTAACATCCACTCACTGACAAAGTGGCTGTTTCTGTGCTCTAAGGTCAGGAAGCATTTTTAAGTCAGAAGTTTACAACAAAAAAGCATTTTTAATAAAGTGACATAAAAATTGACACGACAAGAAGGAAGGAAATTAAGTAAAGAGGTGTATCCCTGGTATGCCAAGCTACTAACTGCAGTGGACCATTAGTATTCCAGACAAGAGACTTCATGTCTCTTTTATACTCATTTGCACTCTCCACTAAAATGGATAATGTGATTTTCCTGAAATTCAAACTGTTTAACAAACAAATGACCCAATATTCATTGAAAGTTACACATTACCAGTTATTCTTTGTCACTGGAAATAATTCTGGATGGTAGACGGCTTGACAATTCTTGGCTCCTGCTGTCACAGGTGACAGCTAATGGATTATGCTGGTGGGAAGACCACTTTTCACAAATGTCAGATTTTTTTTGACTATGATGCTTTCAGCTAGAAAAAAATTTCTTCCCTGCCTAGAACTTTAAATACTACTGGAAAATAAAATACATACTGAAGGCTTTGGAGAAACATTCCTTTGTTAACCGATATGGAATTTAGTATAACAGAACATCAGAAAAGATTTAAATATATATTTTAAAAATAACAAAGAGTATCTTGAATGTGAAAATTACAAATGTGTGCCTTGAAAGCTATCTACTGAGTTCAAAACTTTATATTCTTTCTTGAAATGTGCTACTGGACTTTGATAAGAGAAGTCACAAGGGGTCTTTCTACAAATAAGATACCCTTGCATTAACAATTTATTGAGTCAAGACCTTTCCATCACAAACAAGAGTCTATTTGCTGTACCTGTTGGAATCCAAAAGAATAATGCAGGTGATGCCTTTGAAACTGAAATGTGCTTATTAACACCATCTCACAAAATCCCTGAGTGTTGTTAGTGAGAAATGACAGTGTATGGCTCAACTGCACATACTTCGCTGCTGTGAAATTGCTCAGTATAAATATATCAGGTAAAATGGGCACCCAGCTAGGTGAATTCTTTTATTTGATTGGACTTTCACTGTCTGTTATTTCTGAGGCTTTTTGCATCATGATCCAAAGCTTATTAAATTCAGCAGAAATGCACCCCTTGGTTTTCATCCAGCCTCAGGAGCCAATGAAAAGGAAGACCACCAAACACATACATGTGTTCTGATCCAAATAATAATATAGTAAATTATACCAATTGATCTTTTCAATTACCTACCTAATTTGGCAAGAAGATTGATTACTATTTGCTTTTAAGATAAATCTCCTCTGCAAATGGTCAACAATCTTTTGATTAATCCTTTTCTTAGAAGAAAAACAAAAATAGTTATCCATTTTCACAATTGCAATTAGTCAAAATTCTGGGGACTTCCAGATTGTCCCAGTTTGGAAGACAATCACTGTGATTCTTGGCAAACAGCTCACACTCTAGATTACTCCTAGATTAATAGAAGCGAAACAAGAGACTTTGCTTAAAAGTGTAAACTCCATCTTAAGACAGAGTCTAGCCCAAAAGCTTCCACTGCACCTGGAATGGTACAAGACCACCATGATCAGGCCATGTAATGTCTTTCTGGTGATTTTTATTGTTTCTGTAGTCTCTATTCTGAAAATCAAGAAGAGTAGACCATTTTCCCAGCAGGGTCAGAGAAATAACACATAACAGCACTTACCTATCAACTTTGGAACTAACAAAAATACATTAAATCTGGCAAATATCATTATAGTTGTTTCTTCGGTTTATTGGGCCATTCTGGATCTCAGAAGTATCTTCATTTATTCTCTTTCTCTCTCGTTGATATTGTTTTGCTTTCATAGAAAAAGAAAAAAAAGAGGGGAAAATACAACACCTCTGGAAACACTGACATTTTTGCTCAATGTAAATCCTTGTTTTCTATCAAGCCCTTGTCCTCCATTATTTGAAATGAGATCTTTCAGGACTACATACTAAATTACATTCTAGACTTAAAGAACTTTTGAAAAGTTTGCATTGGCTACTGCCTTGTTAAAAAAATGCACACACAAAAAAAAACCCTAAACACACAGGAAAAACAAAAGAAAAAGAAAAAAAAAGAAAAAAAACCACAAAACCCCAACAGAGTAAAAAAATCTTTAAAGAACAGTAAAAGAACAATTTCTAAGCACTGTTTTGAAATGTGCAAATAGTACTGTCAGTAGGTAAGCATTTTTTTTTTCATTTTGAACATTTACATTTTCCAACTGCAGTTTTAGCATATTTCACTGTATGCTGCTATCAATCATCCTTAACCTAGAAATGTACTGTACATTAGTAATGCTTAATTGGCATATTTAAAGTAAATAGCTACTTAGTTTTGCTGTAAAATCTTCAGGAAAAATTTTATAATACCACATGGCATTGTTTATTCCGAAAGCAAATAATCAAGTTCTGAATGTTAACTCTGCTGGGAGACAATTATGAGTATTGAAATACTTGTCTTGCCATACAGGCTACCACACAGCTAAATACAGGTCGTTGGGATATTGCCTGACAATGAAATAAATATGTCTCCTATTGTATGGTGTTACCTTATTTGGTAATTAAGAAGAAAAGGTTAGATTAAAGGAAAAATTGTAATTGAACAATCTTTGACATGACAATCTTTGACGTGACAGCAAAAAAAAGAAAATAAACATTTATAAAAATCAGAAATTAGAAACAAAAACAGAAATGAAAAGAGAGGCAGTAAGAACATCAACCTGGAGACCAGGAGGAGGATAACAATGGCATTAGGCCAGATCCTGCTCCCTGTTACACCCAGGCAGCATTGCAACCTGAAACTGCATGGGCGTAACTGAGAGCAGAGCATGGTTCCCTATACACTTGTTTATACCAACTCCCAAAGGTCTATTTCCACATCAGGTATAAACACCATCCTCTCCACACAGAATTTCTGCATTTTCTTCTGTGTAACTGTAGAGAAGGAAATTTGCTATAAATAAGCAATGTGAAATGAATTTTTAGGAGCATATAGCCAGTCCACAATTTCTTGCTAGACAGATTTTGGCCTGATTCTCCTGTATGATGTCTTGTAACTGTGCCACAGACTTACTCTCTCCCTAACAAGTTTCCCTGCCACTCTCATCCATGCTTCCAGATAAAGGAGGAGATGCAAGGCACATGCCGCGCTGTGCACTGGCAGTCAGACCGCTGCACGACTGGCAAAATGTGGATGGCACTCTCCCTGCTAAAGTGGTACGTGATGTTTCATTTACATTTGCCAGCTGGCTAATACTAGCCAAATGTTTGTTGCAAAGAGTGAGTGAGAGAGAAAAATAGCCATATCCTTTGGCACACAGAATAATAATAATCCTCCTCCAGAACAAGCTGGCAGTGCTTGAGCCAGAGCCATCTTTCCGACTCTGAGACACTATTAGATTCTCCACCCTTCTCTTCTAAATTCTGCAGCAGATTGTTTGGGCTGGAGAGAGATGGAGACAAGAGGTCCCATCTGGCACCAGTTCCTTATTTCTTTGTAGCTCTATAATAACTCCAGGTCTTTTCACAGTTCATTTGGGAGAAAAGGGTAAGTGTTGGGTGAGGGGAAGTGTCCCAGGGATTCTACAGGCTAGTCATATTTTTATTATCCTCTGTATTTCCTTTTTTCACTTTCCCTCCAGATTGACAGGAGTTAACAGGCATCTGCTCTCCTGCATTTGCAGCTCTATAGTGCAGACCTGTCAATAGTTTCCACACTTGCTGAGATTATTTTATGGGCAAGACGTTTTACAGGGCTAGGCAGAGCTAGTGTGAAAAACAACTTTTACATTGCTTTTTTTTCCACCCCCTGCCATGACTATGTGCCCTGTTTTTCTTCATAAGAGCTAGAACAAAACTTTTCATTCTTTTCTATTTCTAAGCATGCCTTTTCCAACAATTTGCCTTCACAGAGGACTAACTGCATGTCTCCAACACCTTAATTCCAGACACAGATTCTGCCAAATGACAGTCAATTTCTCCTGTTTTGTTGGATGAGAGTAGTTTTTGTTCCGTAGGTCTGTGTTTCAATACCATGTGTCACCCCACAGGCAGAGTCGATGAAGTAGACTTGTAAGGCGCCCAGATAAATACTCATTGGCTTCTTCATCCCTCTCTGTTCAAGCACTGACATTCACTGGGTGAATCCAGAGCCTCAGTAGCACCGAGTCCTGTCACTACAATTTGTCAAGAAACGTCAGCAGAGTGAAAAACCTTCCTGAGGACTGCTCTGGTTTAGACAGTGACATGTGGGCTTGCAGGTTCTGCTGGGAAGGCAAGAGCCAAACACCACTGTCTCAGATTTCACAGATGAATTTGTAGACATTGCTAGATGCAGACAACTTTCTAGGCTCAACAGTCTCTTTAATCATTATTTCCCTATTTCAATGAGCTGAGAGTGTCTTGCTGTTCAGAGGAAGATGCTAGGCACAGACTGTGAATTAGCAGGACTGAATGGCAGATTACTTGTTGGGCTAAAGATGTTGAATTTGGCTTGTAGTCCTGTCTCCAGATGAAGAGCAGGAAGGGAGAAAGTCTTGATTGTTCTTCAGCTTGCTTCTTGAGGTTTTTTGTTTGTTTTTTGTTTGTGGTTTTTTTGGTTTTTTGAGTGTTTTTTGGTTTTTGGGGTTTTTTTCCTTAAATTTCTTTGTGGGGGGGGGAAGTGGTCAGAACCTATTTAATGCAGCAGTATTTAATTACAGCAAGGCGTAGCTTCGGTCTGATTTCTTCATCAGTTAATATTGTGCACTAATTATTCATGGAGGTCCTGAGACATCACTTAGATACATTTAAATTAAAAGAAAGGCCAACAGCTTATTTTATGAACAGGAAATCTAAACTTCATCTTTCTCTCACAACTGTATCCTTGAAAAGTAAAGGTTTAATTATTTAGGAGCTCTATAACAAATATTTTGGAAGATAAATGCATTGCTGCAAGAAGGAAGGAACTGGAAACAAAATAAACAGAATTATGTTACAATTAAAGGAACTAATCTGAAAGATTCTGACTGCATTCTGAGTAAAACTGAATGCCCTAAGGGTTTATTGGATTGGACAGGACTTGAAGTTGTTTACCACGCTGAAAAATCAGAGTCCAAAAACACACTAAAGCAATTTTTTTTTTTTTAACCTGAGTTGGAAAAAGTTTACATTGGACCCACAGTAATTTCCCCTTAACCCAGTGTTCAGCTGTATGTATGACTGCCTGAAAGAGGGAGTACAATGATGACTCAAAATTCAGATTTTCGACTCCATGCTTTATTATGTTTTTGGCTATAAAAGCTCTGAAGAAAAAAATAAGATTTTTATTGTGGTTTTAATTTTCAGCATGCAAGTGATTACACCTTCTCAAAACCTTGGAGGGCAGTGGGAGAAGCAATAAATCCATTGATTAAATTTAGGATGTGTATACCTTGGCTCATAGTTAAATTTGCCCTGTTGAGTCACTAGCAGTGATTTGTACATGGTTTTAGTGCTGATATTTAATTCTGAACTTAAATGTCAATTAAACAATCATTGACCATCCAGTAGTTCTATTTTGATTACTAAATTGTAATACATTGTGAATACTAAGAAACTAGGAACATAAATACCATGCGAATGATAAGAAGAAGTGGAGGTAAGAAGTGAATGAATCTACATTTGTCTCCCAGGCAGTTGCTCTCTGATTTGTAGGCACTTTTCCCATATGCCTAATATTCTATAGAATATGCCCAATCTAATATATCTGAAAATATTTCTGAAGGGAGAAGGCCAGTTATTGATTATTGAGTCCGCTGTAATGCTGTAACCCACTGAGACAAAACATTGCTGGGAAATATAAGAGCTGGAGGGCACCTGGCTTTTGCAGGGAACAGAGGAAAAGCATGACTTCTGCTGCTATCTGATTTAAATTGACCACTTAAAAACAAGGTTTTGGATGTGGCTTTTTGGGAGGAAGTGTGAAAGAGCTCTGGGGAGAGCAGGGAAGGTGAAAAGCAAGTATAATTAACTCTAATGCTCGAAGAGAGTGAATGTCTTGTAACTGTATGATAAACATAAATAATTTGAAATAATTTCATTATATCTGAAGAATTATTTTCTGCCAGATCAAACATCTACCAGATCAGATAAAACTACACTGAGATATTTCACTCCAAATAAAACTTTATGATGAGAAGCTTGTTGGAGAAAATATTTATTTTGATCAATATGGATTCATACATCCCACCTTATTGCCTCCTAAAATTGGTGAAGAGTAAAAATTATTCTTTCTTTTGAAAAAATATATTTTTTTATTGAAAGAGGTGTGTTTGTACAAATTGACATAAAATACTGATATCGAAACAAAGAGTTAAAACTGATGTTTTGATGTAGCTCTGGGAAATTTTCAAAACCTATTCAGATCAAAAGAAACATTTTTTCTGTTACAGAATTTTGTTACCATGAAGCTGGTCCTTTTAATAGTATTTAATATCTGCAGTCCTTTTTTTTTCCCACTGCTCACTCTCACTCTGGGCAGTACATGTTCAGTGCCTTGAAACACCCAGCAATGTGAAGAGTGCCAAAGTAGGTTAAATTGCAGAAAAGGACACTCACAGGAAGAGTGTGAGGCAGGAGTACAATTGTCTAAACTTCTCCTAATTGCCCAGCAGATAGAGGATAGCTGTATTTCAGTGCACACAAACACATTTTAGCTCTAGTACATCTGGTCTCTCCTTGCCTCTAGCCTCTGTCAGGAAGATTTGCTAACTGTATCCTATGGGAAAAGTCATATGAGTTTGACTCAACTCCAGCTCTGACAACTGGGATTCCCTGCAGTCACAACTCCTGTCACTCAAGTCCAGTGCTATGTCTGCCCTAAAGAAAAGATTCACATCTTGCAGAAGTATGAAAATTGCTGACTGATTATGTTTAAACCTTAAATGGTACCCAGAGAGCCAGTTAGCAATTTAAAGACTGTGTTAAAGCATACATAAAAGGCACGTGCTTTAGTTCTATTCTTTCAGATGGACAGCTGAAGGTAGAAAGGAAAAACAGGTCTCCAGCAATGGAGAGCAAGCACCTCCAAATCTTAATTACCTTTTCTAGACAATGTCTTATTTAGGTCTTTGTTTAGAATGGCTATTAATACCTTTGTGCTGATGAAACATCATGGAGACATTTTGGACTAAGCTAGTACTTAAGGTTGTCACTCTGTGTAGTGATGAACTGACAATTGAAATTTAATGAAAGTTTATCATTAGCATTTTACTTTAGGTGGAATCTATTTCACCTCTAGGAATGGTCCATGAAGTAGTTTCCAGAGAGGTAACGTCAACCTTTCTCTCTCTTTCTCTAAAATACTCAACATTTCGCTCCAGTGCAGTGGTCACCAGGAGCTCCTTAAGCAGTTACTTCATAGGCTTAATATTTTCCTTTTTTTTTTTTTTGCACAGCACATCCAAATAATCTTTTCTAGATTATGTGCATCTTTTCTAGATAAAACAAGGTTAGGGTGTGCTGTTGGGTTTTTTTAAGCCAATAATAGGAGTGTGCTCAGAATTATTCTGCAGCTATAACCAGACACTTCTATTAACTATGTGTTTGAAACCCTGATTTGTATAATGCATAGGTTTTCAGATCTTTCCAGACTTCAGTTGTGTAACATCAGTCCTTAAGTGACTCTACAGTAGTGTCTGGTGCAGCTGTTAGGATCATTAGGATTTCAAATATATTTCCAAATTAAAGCAAGAAAAAGATTTAAAGAGAAAAGAACTCTTGGCCTAATTAAGAAGAGTGAACTAGATTTAATGATGAACAATTTATTGGCAGTTAATAGAGCTCATACATGGTAGCCAGGAGCTAGATAATTTATCATCAAAAAGAATCTCCATTACATATAAAATCCCTTCTCTCTTGATACAGTTAGCAACTGCACTTCACAATTACCATTTTTATAAGCCTGACTCACTGGCAAATGAAGCTGTATTTCACAGACTAGCAGCAAAATTTGTAGGTGCTGTGAATATTTAAATAAGCAGGATTCAAGTTCTTTGTCAAGAAGTTTATTTCCTCTTCAGTAAATGACCCTTTGCAACCGTGACCTTGATTTTCAAAGCTTCATAGCCCAGCCTCTAGTAACTTTATTATGCATCTGGAAAATTCCTTAAAATGCTTCTGGTTAATGCAGTCAATAAAGTACATGGTAGGAAAGTGGTTTGTAGGAAATATGCCCCAGAAATTTCAGCACCCTGTGCTTGCACAAGAGGCAAACTGCTGCTCTCATGTTAAAAGTGACCACCTCCACCGAGCTGGTGGGAATGGTGCTTGTGTCACTCAGGATAGGTTATGACAAGAATTAATTTGGTTTCCTGTTTTGCCTTTAGGATTCAGAAGTGAAGGAATCTGTGCTGCACACATTGGTTGTTAAGATGAGAAGGTGTATCAGTGTCGCTGAGTCCACATCTCTGAGGCTGCCTGTGGGCAACCATGTAGAACCAGACATAAGCCTTTCTTTTTGGTAAATAGGAGCTCTGAATGTAGGACATTTTCAAGCATTGTTTCTTCCAGCACTGTTCCCCTCCAGGTAAGGGAGAAGGTAATTTCACTCTGCAAAAATTTAACCTATGTACAGCAGTGTTGAAAGCAGCAATTTTGTCCTATTTGGAGTTTTGGAGGCAATGATAAAGACAGCAGCATAACCCACCAGCTTGATGAGTAGAGGTATTCTCCTTCACTCACAGGGAACAGGAGAAGATTGAGTACCTTGAAGAAAATTGCATTTCCTTATAAAGACATCAATTCCTTGCTCCAGCACTTGAAGCATGTGTGAGGCACCACAAAGTTCACCTCAGCTGGAAAGCCCTGATGGTCAGGACATGCAAGACCTGTTTTTTGGTTGCTATTCTGATTCTTTTTGCCCTACTGTTTTCTTCCAAGAAGATCTTTGAGGTCTTTAAGTGCAAATGTGCAATGCCACTGCTACATGTTACTACTCGATGGTGAGAGGTATACGAAATCTAACAGTATGAAATCTAGGATCAGACTTAGGAGTGAGTGGCTTTTTTTAAAAGAGAGCCATTTTTTAAAGAGAAGGGTTCAAAATTGCAGGAAAGTTTTCATTTAAAAGCTCTCCTGATAGTTGGCTTCTTGCTTGCCCAAAGACTGCAGTCTAGCAAATTCAGCAAGGGTATTCTTGTGCCATTGTCGACCAATGAGAACATTTGCAGAACTTAATCAGAAAGATCAACAGAAGGTGGGAAGAAAGTCACATGCATACAGAAACTGCCAGATAAAAGCAGTTTTTTCATACTATCTAATGGGAAGAGTGAAACACACTTGCCAAGTACAAGTTTTTGATCCCCAACATGAATGGAAGGTCATTGATGCAATGGGGTCCGTCTTTGTGGAGATTTTCAGATTTGGGGCACCTGCATTGGCACCTTTTCTTACACAATGAGAGATGAAGACAAGAAGGGCAGGAGCTCCTTTGGCCCCCTTAGAGCGCTGGACACCTCATCACCTAGCACATTCAGCATAGTATGTACGAACTCACATTAGCATCTCTGCAAAGAAGCTGTTCAACTGACAGTCTCTTTCATGGAGAAATATCTTTGACCTAAAATCCTGTGACAACTCTTTGAGTATGGTAAGGGATATCTCCCCTGTCACATCTGCAGTACAAAAAAACAGAGTTCTGGGAGAAGAGCTTAAGTATTCTGGTTCCTAAGCATCTGAAATGTCACCTTTCTATCAGCTGTTTGGTATTCATAAGGAGGTTTGCAAGACTAAATTGTATTTTAAACATATTTTCCATCATTATATTTAATTGAGGGGAAAAATTTTCTTCAAATTAAAAAAATACAATTTTTCTTCATTTAAGTCTTATCTTTAAAAAATTAGTATCTGCCAACAGGCTGCAAGCTTATTTTCAAACAGTAACAATTCTAACTTTCTCTGTTGTACAGTACTGGCAGAATACATATTTTAAAGGTCTAACATAATTGGAGATAATTAATATAGTCAAGGTAATAATGAACAGCTGCAACAATCTGCACAGAGATGACTGGTGCAAAAAATGAGATGAACATGGGTCAGCCACAAAAACAGTCACTTGGAGCAGCAGCCCATAAAAATTCAGATCTTGAGAGACTATCCGAATCTAGAATTTCAAACAGACTGCATCTTCCACTTTCCTCTAAATTTAAAGATCTCATTCTTTTAATATATAATTTTACAATAATTTATGAAAATGAAGAGCAATGCAGAATGCAATCAATCATTCATACTTCTGAATGGGAACCCAAAAATAGCAATGCTGTTCTGCAACTTTGTCAAGAACTGCTGCTGACATCATGTTCGTCCTGCCATACTGGTGGACTTTTTGTCTCATCAGCAACTAAAATAAACTTTTATTTCACAAAAGCTTTACATTCAATTGTGGGTTTCAGCCATTTGCAGGAAGGGAGCAAGAAAATATGATTTGTAAACTTATCACAAGCCTGTGTTCTTTCTTTCTTTTGATCCAGTTCAACATTGTCTTCATGGCAATGAAACAAGAAAAAAATTTATATTATTTATAACAGAAGTAACTGAAAAAAAATTTAAATGCCAAAAATTCAGGTTTCCCTGTCAAAACTGAGAGGTAGAATTTAAAAAAAAATTATTTCAGCATCTTCTCAACCTACAGATATTGTTTTTAAAAAGTCCAGCTTGTTTCATTCTGACATTCTTAAATTGGGATATGTTTCATTGTGAATTCAAAAAGGTCTAAGGAAAATTACTACATGTTACAATATTTAACATTAAAGCAAACTGTTTATGAGGGTAGCCAACAGATAAAAAATTTCACAAAAAAAAAAGAGAAAACTTTAATTTTTTTTTCACTTCTTTCTTGAGTTTTTTCCTAGTTCTGTATCAGCTAGAAATTAATTATTTACCCAGTTTCATATACAACAGTGCAGCACAGATGCCTTATTCCTTATAAGTTTCCCAACACAAGGAGAAGGACGCCATAGTGAAATCCTACATTAACACAACTTACATGAAGTGTAGGGAAAGGAGTGTCCCTATCACCTGTGAGACAAGAACATCACCTGGCCAGCATCAAGTAAATAAGACAACACTGGGCATTTCCTGATCTCACATGTCCTGGAGGAGTATAATTTGTGGAGAGCTTGAACAAGGGTAGATTTTTAGTGCATTAATGAGAATTTAGTTCAAGCAAGAGATATTGTCTGTACAGAGTGAATGCAGGGACCAAGTCCCAAAATAAAGCAATATTTTTCAACAATAGTGTTCTCTACTTTAACGCGTTCTGTGACTCTGAAGCTAATATTTTCCACTGGCAGGGAGATGTTTGGAATCAGGCCTTGAATGTCAGTGGAGAAATCAAATTCTGATCAGTTCAAGACAAAGCAGTCTGCATGAAAAATATTGCACTCCCATTTTGAGAAACACTTTCATATTTTCACAGTTTGTTTGGACTCACACCATTTCATTTTACTTAAGAAAATCTACCATGGTATAGGAGTTACTCAAATAGAGAGAAGTTTATTTTGACTTTTTTTCCTGAATAATACTATTGATCTTTTCCATTCACAATTGTCAAATCCTTTTAGAAGAGTAAATTGCTTTCAACAGTTTAAATTTTCCTGATGTTTCCTCTACTCTACAGAGATTTGGCAGCTCAATTTTTCATAAGAGCAGTCTCTTGCCCTAACAGATTTCCAACTTTGTATATAAAGTTATTGAATGCCAAAAAAGAAACGTTCACAAAACTGCTGTGTTGATGCTCTCCGTTCTGGAGGTTGACTGAATGAAGATGTGACACAAGCTTGCAGTCAAGCTCTATCAAAGTAAGCAAATGTATTTGCTTTTGATGAATGGCTTGATGATGTAATTGCAAAGCATTTGTCATTATTTTCAGACAATTCTTACAGAAAAGAAGGCTTGTCTTCTTGGGAAAGGAGAAAATAAGGGTATTCTAAATTTTAAAAAAGTTAGTAGCTAGGTAGAACTTTAAATACCAAGTCCAGGTACATAAATGGAGTTAGTAAAAAGTTTTCCATTAAATATATTGATTTCCTTATAAAATTTTTTAGTTTTCAGAGTCTTCGTCAAAAATTCCTGTTATCTAAACAAATGTGAAATCAAGACGAGAGCAAAGTGATTGTATTATAGCAGGATCACTGGTAAATTATAGAAAGAAAAAGAAAATATATTTTGCCAGATTTTGATATGAAATTGTCTATCTCCTACCATTTTCTGAAGAAGCAAAATAACCCTCTGACCAACTGTAACTGCTTTATTATGTTCACAGTAAAGACTCCTCATAAAATTGGGAATACATGTAATGATTTGGAGGCAAGAGTGTATATTCAGTCTATTTCTAAAAAGTAGCCTGAAAAATCTTTGCCACCGAGCAAAACAACTGATTCTGGGGTTGTTATGAATCGTCAGCCACAGTTTCTTCTCTAGCACTATCATTAGACATGTGGCACACATGTGACTTGCTGACCTTGGAGAAAATACATTTTGCAACACTCTACAGTCACAGAGAAAACTAGACTACAAGATGGGAAAAGCTATGAAGTGGGTAACAGTGCATGGGGTTTGACTATTTGCCCTCAGAAGAGAGTTCTGTTGGAAACAGGGAGATACTGAAGCTGTCGTATGTGACTGAGCATCTGGTCTGTTTCCTCCATTCTCTTTGTAAGAGTCTGGAAATCTAACAGGCTGAGGCAATAAAACCTCTCATTCTATCAGCTTCTGTATAGGAAAGCTGAAATCTTTCAGCATGAAGGAGAATAATGAATAGATCAAAGGGCGATCTGTTAGGAACAGGATGGAAATACAAGACATGTATCACACACATGAAGTCTCTGTGTGTAAACTTTCACTGTACTTCACTGTCATGGGCTGGCCTGCTGCATAGCATGGATTCCAGAGAAAGCTTTTGATGTGAATCATTTCTCACAGACTTGTACACAGTGGCCATCTGCTGAAAATGGAAAAAAGAAAAAAGTTATTATATTAATTTATGCACATGCATCAAGAAAATGCAAAGCTCAGACTTGGAAATCACCCACTGCTGATTTCACCCAAATTTTACTGAGTAGAGGCGTGGAAAGTTGTGCATTCCCTGCTCACTGCAAATTAATGCTTTCAGCTAATGCTTTTGGACAGTGTCTTGCACAGTAAACAGCCAGGATGAAACAACTATCTGCCTGAGTAGTGTCGAAATAAAGGGGAAAGTGAGCAGCTCTGGCTTTCACACAGGAACTGGGGCATTTACCAGGAATGATGCATCCTGCCACTCAGTTTTATTCTCGAACTTTTCAGCAGCAGGTCCTGGTCAATGGTATGAAATACTGAATGTAAAAGAATCATTATGTCTTATCCCACAGCCAAAAGGAGAAAAGTCAGCAAAACAAGCCCAGTGTAGAAAATGAATGTGAATATTGCAAAGGACATGTGTCAAAACTTAGTCAACTTTTGGAAGAAGAGCTCAAAATAAGTGGCATTTGGAAGTTTCAAGCAATCATTTCTTGTGCAGGCCATCAGCAATCACTTTCCTTATGGAAGCCATTCTATTCTGACACAGCATTTAAGTGTCAGAACCAGGCATTAAGTCACTGCCAGTAAGGATGCCAGTGTATTTCTCTGGACAGAACCAGGAGATCATGACTCCTGACTCCACCAGTCACCCACGGGGTCCGTAAGCAACACTGGTTAATATTCTTGGTGAGAAACCTGTTCTTCTCACAAGTAGAAATGTCTCAGGTACCACAGACATGCAATTCCAGACTGTCCTTCTCTAAGTATTTCAAAAACCCAGGGAAAACAACATAATTATATTATCTTTGTTTATTGCCTGCTTGTCAACCTATGCTACAGCTGATGAAATTGATACACAAGGAATCTCCTTTCATGAATGACTAGCAGTTAGGTTTGTTTGCTCCTTCTTGGGAGCATCACTGAGCTGCGTTACAACTTCATTCAGCTCTCCCCTCCAGTCTGCTGCAGCAGCTGCAAAAATCTAGCTTCTCATGCTTTCCAAATACAAACCTTGGATTATGGGCACTTTCACTTTTTTTCTGTAGGTCTTGGGGTTCTTTCACCTTATGTCCATTCAAATGGTAAATAACAATGATATATTTTGGTTTGGGTGGTGTGGATATTCAAGATGACTGGATGAGATCATATGAATTCTTCGTATAGCTGGGTAAGCCATCCAGTGGAAACCAAACACAGCTTTGATCCTTCAGCCCAGCCTGGTAATGTTGCAGCTGCATTCTTATTCTCAGAGTTAATGCACATTTTGCATCAGAAAAATGGAAAAAATATGAAGCTGATTCCTGAATTATCCAATCTCTCTGTTTGATGTCTGGTCCTCTAATGCCTTGCTCTTTTAGTCTGTTTGGAGTTATCAATAAAAACATGTGAAATAATTGTAGCTCTGACCCTACCAGTTACATCTGCTTCCACTAGAATGAAAACTTCTCTAGGAATCAATGAGGCACATGCAGAGGGACTAATTAAACGCCTGTGTCATTTCCTTTGAAACTGCACTTCGTATCTTGTATTCATTCAACCCCAGTAGTGGTGCAGTAATTTTAGCAGGGTTGTACTTAAACAGTAATACAGGGCAGCATGACAGTCATGATGAGATCACACTACATTGAATTGCTATTTTGAAAACTGAAGACCAGGAACACCAGACAGTCAAGATATTCTTGTGAGTGTATAAGAAATATTGGAGTGCCTGAAGGATACTATAAATTAGTCTTGTGTGTTATGGGAAGAAGCTGAAATCATGAATAATGAAATCAAATAACATGGGGCTCATATATTTTATACCAACATTAGCACTCCAGATTACAAGAGAGGCCACCCTGGCTCTGAGAACAGGCATGTCCAGCTTTTACCTGCTCTCCACTAGTGGTGGGAAATCAGTGTCTGCAGACAAGTTACAGAAAGGGGCATGTGGCCAAGGCTTCCTCAAATATTCCTGCAGCTGCTGGTGGTTCAAAGATAATATCCTCATAACCAGTAGTCCAGATCCTAAAGCCCTCACAATACAGGAATGCAGTAGAAATGCTCTGAAATTATTGCTTGAGACTAAGAAACCCCAAACTTCCTGCAATAATTCACATTTAATTTTACTATTTATCTAGGAAATGCACATAGACCTACATGCCACTTTTGTATTTGATCTTTTGAGGAATATCTCCATGCTGACTGTGCTCTGTGAGTTTACCACTACTGTATACTCACATCAGCACAACCACAATGTGTTTTTTAATAAATTAAATGTTACAGAGCCAGATCTAGTCACTTCTTTTTTTTTTTTTCTTTTCTTTCTTTTTCCCCTTTCAGGAGGATTCTTTATAATCACACTGTGCAATATAAATACTGAGAATGGGTCTTATACTGACTTCCTCCTTGTGAGAGACTGGAATATCAATGGTTAATCACTCAAAACAGTCAGACATTTTCAAAAGCAGTGGATGCTGTGCTGACCATGCACAAAGCAACCATGCAGGTGCAAAGGGGCTGCACGCCCACCCACCAAAAGGCTACAATCTGGGTTTTGAGCCAGGTAAGGGGAGAGGCCAATAAGCAGATCCTGAGAGATGGGATACTGCTTTTCATCATGCCACTCTCCTCCCTTCCACAGGCTCAGGTGTCAAAATTTCCCTCCGGAGGACATACTGGGACATTCTAGGTAGGCCTGAGAGTATTCATCCCTTCTTATGGAGAAAAATTGGCTCAGCAACACTGACATGAGAGGCAGTTGTCATGTCTTAGCAGAGACCATGAACCATCAAAGACCCCAGAGCATGCTCATGATCCACAGTGTTAAATCAGACACTGCAAAACTCCCTGTCCCAGGGAGTGTACCTGGGCATTCCCACAGAGCCTGAGCATATGTTAACCCATTGAACTTTGTGTTTCTTGGGCTGCCTCTATCCCCAGCAGATCAAGACTGTGACCATCACTTTGACCAACATCTTGTCACTGGATCCACAGGCAGTGTTCTTTCTGCTCTTATCCTTTCTATTTCTTTCTTTCTTTTCTGCTTATAAATTTTCTTAGATGTTATTTTTATGCTTTATATTGTTGCATTTCTAACCAAAATGGCTACATTTTAAAATTTGCTGAGTACTTTATTCTACCTTAATGTTTTAAAGTTTGCAAGTCAACCTTGCAACCTCCTGAGAATTTCGTTGTTTCTCTCATGCACTACCCAGAGTGAAACAAACAACCTTTCCCTAAACTCACTGTCATAACTAATTTCTGTAACATCACAACAAATCCACGGCTATTCTTTTATCTGTTTCTCATGAATCCAGATGCCTCTTGAGGACAACCTGCTTCTATTGATTGCCATGCTTTAGATTATTTGTTTTACAGTTTTAATCATGACCTTTTACAGGGATCTGGTATAAAACACTGAAAAGTTTTCTCATACCACCAGAAGGTCATGAATTGCAATGTATTAAATACCATCCATAAACCTGCTTTGAATGCTGTTAGGACACCATAAAGAGTAATCAGTAAATTATTTAACCATGTGCATAAACTGAAAATACTATATACTAAGGACTCAGAAACTTATTTCTGTGTATTTTACTGAGATAGCCAAAAATTATGAAATCAGTTTTAAAGATGCAACCTAAGCTATAGAATTCCTAGGATTAACAAACCTGAAAAATTCTATTTTTGAATGCTTAATTAAGTTGCTTTATAATTTTTGCCTCAGTTTCCTGCTGTATAAAATGAACTTCTCATTTTTTGTGTATACAGGGGCATTCTGAAAGCACTAGACCAGAATTGTTTGAAGTTCTGAGTATCACTCTGCTTCCAGTAAAGTCAGTGACTGATTTCAATGTGAACATACTACTGAGGATATTTGTGTATTCAGCTTTGGAAAATAGAAACTAGCTTTGAATCCTTATAAGGAGAAAATAATAATTCTGCAATTGTGCAGCCATCTCACCTTAGGGTTGGTCGGATCATGGCATAGTATGGAATCCCACTGCAAAGAGCCATTTGCCAACAGACTTACTGCGTGTTGGCCATATCCAAGGTATTTTACATGCCTGTTCATGGATAACTATGGAGTCCAACTGGCTATCATGGCTTTGCAACAGTCCAAATGTAGCTGGCTAAATTGGCAAAGAGAGACTCAGTAATGTCCTAAAAAACAATAAGCTTACTACAATATAATTTGGTTTATAATTAAAAATAAATGTTATGCAATTAGTCTCTGTTTGCATTAAATGAATGCAAGATATGTGCAGATCTGAAGATAACTCCCGAATTATGTAGATAGAGACAAAGTAATATGAAACTTGTTAAGGGCTCTGTTCTTTTAATGAGAATGCTGTGAGGTATTGAGATATTTTTGGTGTGTTCTTCTAATTCTGGTAGCAAAAATACAGTTACTTGGCTGAATTCCAAATACATGTAAGTTAGAAAACAGTTGACATTGTGTGTAACTGGACTTGAATTCAGCATAGGACAAAAGAATTCAAATACTTATTTTTAGATTTGCCATATTAATGAAGTAATAACACTTTTCAGCATGGACAGCAAATACCTGTGTCATTGAGGACTCCTGTATCAGGATCTAGGCTGCATAAAGAAGACACAGTTTGATAAAATTAGTTTTAAATCTTTTTGACACAGCTTCAAAAGGCCAAACTCTGACTGAGCTATTAGCTGCCTAGAGCAGAGTTCAATCTTCAGAACAATTATGCAAATTCCCAATATTCATTCTGTCAAAAATAAATTAAAGAAATATATACAAAAAGACAATAACAGCTCCCAACAATAACCGTAATAATTTTATTCTAGTTAAGAATTCAACCACTTTGAATGCCAGACACAATAATTTTTACAAGGCAGGGTCAAACCAACAGCTGTTTCAGAGATACTACAAGGTGCAAAACAAAGGACAGGAAATGCTGGGTTAGGTAAAAATTCTAAGTTTAAATCCAGCTGCTGGAGAAGTTTATTTTCCTTCTTTATGTCCTATTTCTGTTATCATAAGAGACTGGACAGCTGGAAAGGGCTCTAGACTCTGAAACATAAAACTCCTTGTACAATTGAACAACATCATGTGTGGTTTGCCCCTCACTGAGGGCTGTGGTGCGAACACAGGACCATAGCGGTAGCAGAGTTAAAGTTAGGAAAGGACGGAAAATTTCCTTAACTCTGTAGGGCTCAATGTGGATGAGCCACAAGGTATGGTCAGCTCCTAGAGACGTTGCTAAAAGCCAAAAGTGCTAAGCACCTCCCAGGAAAGCTTAACACCACAGATTCAATTTTTTTAAGTCAGTTGTAGATTGTTTCACTGTGCATTGATTTAAAGCATAAATATATATGAGCTCCAACTCCTAATCATATAAATAAATCAATGGCCTGGGAAATACAAGGCTTCCTTGTTTTCATTTATGTTTCTTTTTATTTTTTTAACTGCTGCACATCTATTATCTGACTTTAAATGCATATAATCATAATAGGAGCAAAGCATGAAGTATTGAGCCATTGCCACTCAAACAAAAGACAAATATTCTCTCCCAGGATAACAGCATTTACCTCAGATATTTTATAACACACCTCTCTGTTTTATCAAATCACTTTGAAATAATTCCTTCCAAACAAAATCAATTTCTAATCTCTCATGTTGCCTACTAGCTGGCTCCAGGTCTAAGAGGCCTTGGGATGCTGTCATCCTACAGACTCTTCTCTGTTTTCAATCCACACAGTAGCAGTTCTTTAAAACTACCTTGCTCCTAAAAAATAATATATGTATATGGCCCTGATCGGTAGAGCACTTATTTCCCTTTCAAGTTTCTGCAGCCACGCAGAATTCTTCTAATGGTAATTTCATTACTGGGGGAAAAAACACCCAATCAAATAAAACACCAACACGTATACATTTCTTTCAGTGAGAAAATGTGTGATTTTCCATTTACAAGGATTACCTGGGAAGTGAAGACCCCAGTAATCCAGTTTCATCTACCATGAGTACTACAGCTTTACATGCTCATGAAGAAGGATTTGTGGACCCATCCTATTGTTTCCTTTGCTTCAGAAACGCTTGAATAGCAATACTTCTGGTTCTCAGATGTTTGGAGGGAACACTGCCCACATGGCATCCAAGTCCCCCAGGGATCTGATGCACATTTGTTTTACAGTTGATAGCATGTTCCCCATAACTTCAGATGCTCCGCAATGAAAGGAAGAACTTGGTCTGCATCCTCATGGAACACATAAATCTTGTGTCTCCACAAAATATCATCAGTGGAGAAAATTAACTTGCAGGGAGGAGGTAACAACACAAGAAGCAAACACACTGGTGGAGACAGACTCCAGCGGGTCCCTTCACTCATAGAGCTCCTGTGGCACATAAACCCACAGCCTATACATCTGCAAAGGAAAAAGCATCCAGTCTCCCTTTTTTCATCCTTTAGAAATATTTCGTCCTCTAGAATAATTTTAATTCCAAAATTTTTGAGGTGTTTATCCACTGCAGAGGGAAAAAAAAAATACAGAACAGGAAAACCATCACAGTCTCCAGCTTGCTGCCGGCCATCCTTGGCTGGAGTCCTGAAGCTTCACTGGGAGCCGGCACATGATGCTCTGCACAGAGCACAGCAGCCACTGCTCTGTATGGCAACAGCTGGGCTGTAACATCCGCCCCTCTTTGTAGTAACACTTCATTAAAAAACATAGAAAATGCTCATAATATTTCCATGCCTCTCTGCCTGTATCTGGTAAACCGATTAGAAAAATAAATGATCTGTTTTCTTCAGGTTTTCTGGATTAAATATACATCATAAACTGTGCAAGAACTACTTGAGTGACATTCAAATCCCAAATTCAACTCATGAAATGTAATTAATTGTCATAGTTATGAGCAGTGATAACACTGCATGTTACAGGCTGCATTTGAACAGATAAGAAATAAAAAGAAAAACGTGGTTTGTGTCTTCATTTTTTTAAGATATATACAGCATCAGATTACACATCAGACAGTGATGAGAACTGTGTGAGGGTATGAAATACCGATTGCAGCTTCACTCCACGGAGGAAAGGATGACTCCTAATGAGCTGCTACTTGATTCACCTCCAGCTGAAATTACAGGATTAAATATCAATATGCTGATATTTCATCCTGACTCAAATCCCATCCTGGGTTGGAGGCAAAGTCCTCACTGCCATTCATGGAACTTTCTATGGACAAGGCCTCAATTTGCCACTAAAAAACTGTTTCTAAGACCCATTTAAAGCATTATCTTTCAACAGCCTAAATTAACTCATTCACTTGAAAAATAGTTTAGAAGAGCTTTTGGAAACCTTTTTATTTGCTATTTCAGCTAAGTGACATACAAAACCAAAGTGCATCCTCAACTCATTGTCAAGGGCTAAAGAAAACAACTGTGATAGGGACAGATCTTCTAAAATAACTAAATCAAAAGTGACTTCAATATGCCATTCAGCTTGCCAAGCAGACTGTGGCTGATCTTTCCAATTTAGATCAGAAGATCTTTTCTTGGTTATTGCTGAGATCTTTACATAAAAGATGTGGCATTTTCTGAGGGAATAAAGAGGTACATACCAAAAGGTTGACAATAATTGTGGATTTAAAATCTAAAATCTCCTGCTTCTAGTTGCAGAGTTACAAAATTAGCTTGTGATGCCCCTGTTACTCCATCACTGTCAATCGTAAGGGTTAATACTAATGTAATCCCTGTGCAAACTCAGCCTGGTAGTTTGCATCAAGCAGTGCAAGATAGATTACTACCAAGTGCAGAGTCCTCTTTCTCACATGCCAGATCTGGAAAATCACTGCAATTTCATTCTGGAAAATCACTGCAATTTCTGTGTCTCCAAAGAAAATTGTTTAATTGTCCACATTTCAGTCAGTGATATAAAGCTGACTTACTGTTACACTAACTGTATTAGTTACATAGATTAAAACAGAGTGCCTAAGAGCTTTATTTTTCTCCCCAAATGTGATACAAGATTTGAGGAGGAAAACAGCAAAAAGAAATTTTGCAGCTGATTCCCTGGAATCAATTTTGGCCTAGCCATGCAGCTCATCTGCCCATGTAGTCTCAAGATGAATAGAAGCAACTGAATCTGATCACATCCCGGCAGTGTGTGCTGAGAATGAAAGGAAACGGGTGCAGATCTCCCTACACAGTTGTGGTGCTCTTCAGGGCAAAGGCACCTCCTGAACTTGGAACTGTATCTCCCCAGTGGACAATCTGTTTCTCCTGATAGTCTAAACCCCATGAGGATTCTAGGGTGCATTTCTGACATATTCCATTAAGAAAAGGATACATTACTATAGCAAGTCTTTGCACAGCAACAGTGCCTTATTTTTAACTACCCTATGACTAGGGTACACTGCGACTGATTCCAGTCTCCCATAAAGAAGTCAAATGCCATCAAGGTGTCACAAGGTTAAATGAGTGCAGGATGGATCCAATACCCTATATTTTATTTATGGTATATCTGTGTTGCATACAAATTGGCACAAGTATGAGGAAATATGAGCATCTCAGCAACCTTCAGTGCCAAATGCAGACATGATGCAACATAGTCATTTTCTCAATTCAACATAACATACAATATGCCACTCTCCATCAAGCTACAGCAACTGAAATGTGCTTCAGGCCAATGGAAAGTATCCCTAAAAATAGCTAAGCTGTTTCTGGGCAAAAGGAGAAGTATTCACAATTTCCTTGAAATGGTTCCCACCTGGATTTGCTGGAACAGCAACATGAACGCTCAGTGACAGGAAGCTCACTGGTAAGGAGTTGTCCCCTGAGTATTACCCTGCTTTTCCAAAAGCAGTGCAAACATGGCTTGTAGCAGTTCTTTAAAGTACTGTACATGAAAGCTGCTCTCTAAACTGTTTAAACGCTCCATTGCGAAGCACTGGATTAGCGGCTTTCTGCTGCTCAAGCACCTTCAGATTGTAATGTATTATAATAGTGCTATTGTCATAGAGATCATTTTACAAATACAACACAAAAGACTGTCACATGAGAATCTACCAAATCGTATCACGGAAAATAAACACTCATTGCAGGGGGACTTGCTTATTTTGCTAAGACATTTTATAGTGCATTAGCATAAAAATACTAGTTCTGTCTTTCAGGTTCACCCACAGCAATGCTTAAGAGCATTAGATGTGTTACAAACACAATTATTTTGGCAGCATGATTATTTATTAATGCATATTTGCAAATTTTCTATGCCTCTATTCAACCCTGACAAACAACCTGTGTAAATTACTGAACGTTCATAGTTGAAAGCAGAGAGAGTGGTGGTTCTTCCACTTCACATACATGTCATTGGCATACAGGTACGAGAAAGCATGTTCTGCCAGGTCTCATCTTCCCAGAAGCTCATGGAGGTCCTGAAGAGGCTGGAGGTGTCTAGTTTTCCTGATGGATCTGCATAGAAGCAGAGCATTGATCATGCCAACCCTCCCTGGAAACTGTGTTATCTGATATGGGATAGTCTTATCCCACATCCTTCCTTCCTTTTTTTTGCAAATATCCTTGCTGCCATTCTTCTTGGGGCTGTTCTCCCCATTACATGGTCAACCACCATGAGTAAGAGATACACCCAGGGCTTCACCAGAAACCAACAGCAGAAGAGAAACTACAACACAGATTGCCCATATTTTAAACAGTCGCCTTTATCTATTGAACCATTCTTGCCCTCATCCTCTTTGGTCCCACTTAACCCACCATCCTTTCCTTTGATACAGAGCCATCCTGTCATGAAAGCTTCTGCAGGCTTTTTTGTAGGTTCCTGGATGGGACAAGGTCTCCTTTGAAAGATCCTTTCATGAACAGGACTCCTGGGTTTAACCAGGGTGGATTAGAGGAACTACAAATTGCTGCAAAACTCCTCAGTTTTCAGTCATAGTCTCTTTCAGGTTCAGATAGCTTCACTGCAGAATGTAAAAACCTTATACAGGATTAAAGATAAAAATTTCCATTTTTATGGTATTTTTAGCTTATATTTCATTTTCCAGGCTGCAGTTGGCTTGAATTGGAGCCACAATGCTTGTGACGCTTCAAACATAAAAAGGAATTAAAAAATGTGACAATTCTTAAAATGCGTTTCTTGTTGTATAACAAATTCCCAGTGTTGTAGATTAAACTAAAGGGAACAGGAGCCATAATGTGGGGATTATAAAGAATTTCACTTTGTGCTGTGGCAAAAAGTTAATGCCTGCCTTGTTCTAGTCAGTAAGCAGAAAAGATATTTTGCAAGAGCATAACATACAGCTTAGCTGATTGGATAATTCAGACATATGTGAATCAAAGATTTTCCTGCACAATTTAGTGAAAGCTAATAACGAAAAAGTGTGAGGTCCTGCCCCTCATCTGCTCTGCAGAATTTAGGGCAGAACTACAAGCACAACTCCTTATAATTTTATCAACATTTTTCTACTTTGTGTCCCTCCAGATAGGTCATCCTAAGGAATCTACCTGCACACCTTAGACACACACAATTCAGTATTATTAGCATTTTTTTATCTTGTGCTAGTTCCTTAAAATTATACCTTGACCAAGTTCCTATGAGTGTCTTATAGTCAAAATTCTGTTAAAAAGAAATTGGATCAATAGATGGAAATCACACTTTTTCTTATTATAAACCCAGTCATTTCTGTTTAACAGACAGAAGCATAAGTAGGTAGGAAATCTGAAATCAAAGGCAAACAACCAGGTATATTTAGTTTGGGCTTTTTGGATATTTTACTGCAATTCACTTTTCATCACATCCTGAAGTCAGGCAATAGCTTAAAATCTAAAAGAGGTGTTGAACCCAAACTTTGCCATGAAGACTTTCAAGCTTTTCCATGCTTGTTTACACATGAATGGATTCATCTGCCCATCTCACTCTCAGCAGCTGCCCTTTAGTTCCCTGTTTAAGTCTTCAGAGCCTAAATTGTCTTTGGAGTCCAAATTGATCGAATCAAACAACTTACGCTAAAATTTGCATTAAATTGTCATATACATTGTCTGTTGTCTCAGACTGCAAAAATTTTGTAGCTGGGGTGTTATTTTTCTGTTTAACCTTCATTTTGATTGAAGCAATTCTCTAGCTTGTGAGTATGTGCATTCAAAACAAGCGTAATATATATTACTGATTGCCAAAAGTACCTGAATCCTCTGTCTTACACCAGCAATATGAAAAGGAATAAAATAAACAGTTGTTCAACTGCAGGAAGCAAGCCTAAAAAAGTAATATTTTGGATACTTATACTGGCAGCTGAATGGGCAGGAAGTGAATTAGCAGAACCCCACCTGAAGGAATTCACATAGAAAATCAAACGTTTATGAACCCTTTTTTCTTTTATTTTTTTCTCCTCAAGTCTAGGAAAAATCAGGCTGCTATGAAATGAGGTGGAAGTCCAATTCCCATTTCCCCATGCTTATACAATCAACAACAAAGGTTTGATTTACCTCTTTTTTTTAATAGGTGGCATATGTGCGCATTTTCTTTAGGAGACCGACTTTCCCCTCCCTCTTTAAAGGCAATCTCTGTGGAGGAATTTCCTTGGGCAGAAAGACATGGCTCCTTGGTGAATGCTAGAGGACAGTATGAGCAACACTGGAGTTGGTCTGACCTGTGGTTAGGCTGTGGATGGACTGTCTGGGATAAAACTGACCACACATCTAGTTTTGGATCCAGGTGCTAGTTTTGTGGGCGTCTTACTGCCCTTGCAATTTTGAAAGTTTGTTTGATTTCCACTGACCTCCTATTGAGATTATCTCTGAAGTTAAAAGGGAGCTCCACCATGCATATGCAGCATGCAGTGATAGAAAAGCAAATTAAGTAGTGGAAGGGAAGGGAAAGGGGTTTAACGTTTGAAGTGTCAGTGTAAACTGACCGACCAGAAAAGAAAAAAGGAATTACACAGAGAAGCTTCACTAGGATAGAGAAAACACAAAGCCCCCAAGGTAGGCAGTCACAGTGACACTGGCTTTCTAAGAAGCTGCATTTAAGTGTTTGTTTTTGTAAAGTCACTCAAGTACTTCTTCCACGTGGGGAGTGGAGGTGTGTTTTCCTGCAGGCAGGATGGGTCGTTGCAGTTTTCACGGAAGAGGCTTTGGTTGCTTTATTCTGTGGGACCATTGGAAAGCTGTATTCTTTAAGTAGAGCCAGTCACTTATTTAATCTATAATTTTAATAATAATAGTATGATGCAATTTATTACAGCACCATAATATTGATAGTGGGTAAGAACTAGATGTTACTTGATGGAAATATTTATTATATTTTCAGTTTTGTTACTATTCCTCTTGCAAGTTCATCGATTGCATTATTTTCTAACAATAGCAAAAAAACCTGAACACTAGATATAAAGGCTGGTTTTTTATAACAAGGAACTTAACTGCAGCTTTTAGAAGTTATTGAGTTGCCTCATATGTGTCTGAATATATTCAAAAGGTGGATGTGTAGGTTCAATACTTGTCAACAACAGTAAGAGTCAGTCTGTGTTTGCTGTATTTTATCATCCAGGATTTCTTACCTCTAATTTCATTCTCTCTCCCAAAAGCCGAGCAACATCCATATTTTTTCAACAATGACTGGATGCTGGGATTTCTGGATGTCTGACAATTGGAACAGAGCTGAAGTGCAGAGGCACACAGCTATGTGGAGGGAATGCAATCCTCCTAGGAATGGGTCACTACATCTGCACAGAGACATGATAGAATTAAATTAGGTGCTACACACTCATAGGATGACACAGACAATGGTATCCCTATGGGTATGTTTGAGTACCTTGTTTTAGGAGTGACCTTTAAGAATTTAGTAGGAAAGTTTCCAAAATGTTCTTCCAAAATAAGTGTAACAAAGTAGAAAACTTTGAACAGGAATTGTTATGCATGTGTGCCTTTGTCAAAATACGGGTTACTCTGGGTGTTGTACGATAAGAGGATATTTCTTCAAGAAAGACAAGTTCTTTTTGAGTATTAGCAGTTTTTCCATTGCAGAACAGTCAGACAGTTCCTGCATCTAAACAATTTCCTGTATATTACAAGATTTTTATACTTTCTGTACATTTGAAAGTAGTGGAAATCTAAATACATTATTTTGCTTAAAGGAAAGCATTAACCTAGAACTTGCTGACACCATCTTGTGATTTACACAGCATCCCCAGTCTTTAGCTGATTTGCAAAGTTCAAGTAGGAGCAACAAAAGATTACCCTTGCTTGGACAACCAGTGTACTACACAAACTGATCATATTGGTATGGAGGGGGAGGGGAGGGAATGAGTTTACCAAAGCAAAACAAGAGAAAGCACAGTCAATTCTGAGTTAAATATACTTCCTTGTGTCTTTCCCTGAAGGCCTTCAAACATTAGCACCAATGAGCTCCAGTGCAGGAACTTGGTACTGTTTGTGGCTGACAGTGTTTCTGGAGAAGCCTGTCTCACAGAACACTCTTGCTGACACTGGCCTTAAGAAGTCAATAACATTATCAAAGTAGTCTTTACCAGAAGTTTGATGATTAGCTTCTAACAACCCTAATTTCTCTATTCATAGGTTTGCTAAAGGAGTTTGGAGGACTCTTTAAGAAGTATGATGCCATTAATTAGTTACTATTTCTTATATGAAAATGCTGGAAAAAGCCAAAATTCAGCCCATTGTTTTTAATCAAATATGCTAGTGATCAAGATCTGACTGAAACAATAAATTTCAAGAGCTGCAAATGTTAAAGAGTCATTAAGTTTGCATAATGAGTCTAAATGAATGGACTGTCTCCCAATGAGAATCACTTAACATCTCGTGAACATTGCTATGATTTTTTCTGTGAGATCTCTAGTCTTCCAGTCTCTCCAAGGTCTTAGAGTTTGTTTCTGCTCTTTAAAGCAAATAACACAATGTTCTAATATCACCTCTAGTATCAATGGTGACTGTTAGTCCAAATAGATGCGGGGCCTGTCCTGTAAACCAACCAGGTTTATCAGTGTCCTGGAAAAGTTGCTGGAACACTCTTCCATGAAATTTGCAGATGTCACAAATTGAGGGTGACAGCTCCACCAGGGGCCCATTTAAGAGATGGAGACAGGTCCTCCAAAATAGTACATGTTGGGAGGACAAGGGATAATCACAAAGATTTGGGCTGGATATAGACAGAAAATTGCTCCTCATGAGGACATTGGGCAGTGGGATAGGTAACAAAGGGAGGCTGGCTGGTATCCAGAAGCCCAGCCAGAAGTTTTAAAAAGAGCTTAGAAAAATCCTGGAACATTCCCCTCTAATTTTCAAGCTGGCACTACTTTGAGAATGAAGTGAGACAGGAGAACCATTTGCTCAATTTGCTTTGATGTTGCATCTTCTATGAATCTATCAGATATAATTTGGTTTTATTCCACTGTAAAGTATGCTAAGAGCTTTGAGATGTGAAGAATAACAGGGCTGACTGATTTTGACAGTTGTTGAAACTGTTTTTACCCTTAGTCTTGTTTACGTACTTGGTACCTCTAATGAACATACAACCCATTGCTGGATCCCGAGTGAGTCCTATTCTTCATTGACAAAACCCATTTTCATCAGTTTTCTAATTTTTTGAAGATTGAGCACAGAAATATCACCATTTGCAGTAGTACAGAGTGATATGAAAATATCACAGAAACAGAGTTCATGTTACACAGGGACAGCACCATTGAAGACAGTGTCTTATTTCAAAAGTGTATTCAAAATAGCCTGAAATATTTAACCTGTTGAGAAAATAAAACTCTTTAGAGTAGTGAGCTACCTCGTGAAAATTCTAACACATAGCTTTTGAAATTTTGTGAAAAACACAGTAATTTCTCACTATGCGCCTCCAGGGCCCAGCTGCTGCTCTGGGGAGTCAGAGGTTTCTGTGTGGTCCTCTCCCACCTCTCCTGCGGTATGTGGACATTCCTCAGAAAGGCATCTGTCCACAATTACAGATCTCCCTCGTGTCATGGGTCACATCACCAGGAAAGTGGGAAGGCTCAGGGTGACAAACTGAGAATCATCTTTCACTGTCAACTCCATGGGATCAAAGGAAAAACAAACCCTATCTGTTTTGTCAAATGGTGAAGGAAAGAGGAAAAGCACAGGTTATTAGGTTAATGTAGGCAGACAGGGCTGACCTCTGCCGTCTAGATTAGTTTATTTTGCTGCAGTATTTTGCATACTGAAATCAGTTTTATCAGGGAATCTCCAAGCACTTTGGAGAAGATGTAATCAAGATCTGTGACAACTCTGTGAGATACAATTGCAGTTGTCCCACAGTGGGGTGACCCTCACAGACATACTAAATTGCTCGGGTAAGTACCTAAAAGTAACTAAAGTATATTGCCTTCAGTAGCCACCAGATGTAAGGGTAACAACAGCACAGGGACTTGGTGACAGCACTGCTGATACTCAGTCCAAGTGCCATGAGTGCACAGGTCAGAACTGAGAAGAAAGTTCACTATTGGTAAAGCAGTCTGGAGGATGATGATCTCCATCCAAAAGTGGAAAGTGAGGAACTTCTGACACCAGTTTTCAAACTGACAGATTTTTACAGTGTTGTTTGTGTTGCTGTTAAAACACTGAACTGGAAAACTGGAATGATTAATACACAAGCTACATCTGCTTCAGCAGACCCATGCACGTGGTCAGTATTGCCTGGCATTAATCAAGCAGTGAATTCAGCTTCCACAATACAAGCAGGTTTTGTCCTCATCTTTCAGGAGTTCATAACTCAGTTTACTGTCATTTCTTTCCTCTTCCATGCTCTTTCATGAAAAGTAAACCTGCTCATAGTCTTCTGTAGATAGAATGCAAGATGTCAGGCAGAGGTTGAGGAAGAAACCAGAGTCATTAACTGTTGGAAACTTCAATGTGCTACAAAGTGCTTCTGAATTAGAAGTGATAATGGAATTGCCCCTGCTGAAAGCAGACTTTGCTAACTGATGTATGTAGTGGGAAAGAGGGATATATAACACACAAAAATAATAACTGTGTTCATTTTTAATATGCCCCGTTCATCTTTGCTTAAATTAGCAGAACACCAAATTAGAGTTTAAGGTGTTCCTTTTAATTTTCATTAATTAAAATAAATACATTTTAACCATTTCCACTAGATTCTATTAAATCCAGCATATTTGACAAAATTTCTTTTAGAACCAAACTGAGTATCATTTCATGCTCTCTGGAGAGCATGAAATTATTTAGTCCTAAAAATCCAGGTTCTGGTCTGCAAAAGCAGCTCACCACTAAATTACTTGCACTTCCATGATAGACACTGTTACTAGCTGAGTTTTTCTGTTTTCCCTAGGAGCTAAGTAACGATGAGCAGGAAGAGCTTAAATGAGGAAGGCTGATAAGATTAGTGTCCTTGGCTCTCTGTTCCATGCCCACTCCACAATGAGTTGGGCTGGGAATAAAGAAGCTTCAGTATTCCCAAAGCAGCCCCAGTTCACAAGCCAGCAGCAGAGGTTCTTGCAGGTATGAACTCTTACAGGTTTTTTTAAATCTTACAAGTCCTTTTATTGAAAACTATTTTCAGGTCCTACACAGTGGACCCAGCACTTCAGTCAATGAGAGATCAATAGATGAATTCAGAGGAAACCATACTGAGCCCAGAAGGACTCACTATACAAATATACAATTATTTCCACAGAGGTCTTCAACATAACACCGAGAAGTTGTGTCATAACTTACCTACTGTCAAAACACAGCAAATTCTCTGTTTTGGTCCAAAGTTTCTTTTTCTGTGACAAAAACCTTTAACTGAAGATGTTTGCTTCATTTCGCTGAAGAAAATAGCCTGAGAGGTATTGTTGCTGCTTCCATTCTCATTAGAAAAATTAGGAAGAGTCTTCTAAACCAATTGCAATTTAGAAGGTAATTTTGATTTTGACATGGATTCCAAAATGTCTAATGAAATCAAATGTTGGTATTTGTTATGGGAACACAAAAGTAAATCACAATAATCATAATAAGAGTGAAAGGTAAAAAGAGGGGAAAAAAAACTAAACAAAAGACAGCTTCACTTAGAGGAGTATAGCTTTCCAAAACCCAACATTAGAAGCAAGGAGTGACAGTTACATGGGAAAAAATGGAAATTAGGGAAGAGAGAGACAGAAAACCTGGACAAAAAGGCAGAAGTGTGTTGCACAGAGTCTGGTCCTGAGGAATGGACACTGAAGAAATGAGGTAGCCAAAAGAGGGCACTTAATAATCAAGTTGATGAAGCATCTTGTAAAGGAAAAAAAACTGGCAACTGAGAAAAAAGCAAACAGATAAACTCAAGCAGTTCTATGAAATAAAAAAAAAAAAAAATATGGCACACACAGAGAATACTAAGAGAAGAGAGAAAGCCAAACCACAGACCTTTTGCCAAGGAGTCAAACCCTGGAAGATTCATCTTATCAACAATTGTGAGGAGCCTTTTTATTTTTTCTTTCTTATTCCTGCAAGAAGATATAAACCACATGTTTTATATAAGGAGCAGAGAGGGAAATATATTACAATATCCAATTTTTCCTGGGGAAGAAAGGATGCTATAACAAAAAGTGCCTGAACAGTTTTTTTCCAGCATATACAGGGGTGCTGGAAGTGCTCAGTAGAACTAAAAGTACAAAGCCTCTCTACCAGGCTGGTCTACTGAAAAGAGGTCACCGTGGGCCAGATTCAAATATGCTTGTGAAGCCTGAACAGTTGTGACAGACTCAGAACCACTAAATCAATGAAACTATTCCCAATAATGAATTTTAATCAGGAAATCGTAATCTGATTCCAAAAAGAGCTGTAAGGTTGACAATATACCTCTTTCTTTTTAACAGTCTTAAGTTAACTTTGCAAATGTCAATGTTTCACAGACCCTCACAAAAAAGGTAAAGCAAGAAGAATGCATATGCCCTTTTTGGGGATACATTTGGTTTCTAGTTGCTCATCAGGATCGAAGTGGGCACCTGTTTGCTGATATTCAAGCTTAAAAAAATATTGGAGAAATTAATTTACTTCTAGGATTAAAATTAAAGAAACAAATGAACAGACTCAAAACAAACAAACAAACAAACCCCAGAAAAGCTAAAACAAAACAAAAGCTGTCCACCATGCTCTGTACAGTACTCAAGTACCAACACTGTACTCAATCCACACAGTACTGAGCCCACACAGGGGTTGACAAATTCAGCTGATGGCTGTGCAGAATTGAGGCCAAGTGGCACACAGAGTCAAGCCTCTCTCTCACATCCAGTCCTGTGAGATTTCACCTGGCAATGCTTTCCCTTGCCTGTACCTTCCTTCATGTCCTTAAAGTACAAGAGGAAGTAGAAGGGATTGCACCAAATAAACCCCATTACAGTCTAAGCAAAATCCCGGCAGGGCATGGGAGCTGCTTGTCACAGCTTGGAGTTTTGCTCAAAGCAGTCTCTTCCCTTTCTGCCCTCCTCATTCACTTTTTAAGCACTGACTGATCTCTGACTGGACACAAAACCTTTGAAACTGGCACAGCTTTTGTTCATGCCTTATTTTAAGCACCCAAATTTGTGAAGCCACTAAATCTACATTTTTGAGAAACTAACCCCATTGCCATAACTGAACCCTTCATTTGAGGAAGCCATAAATTTTCCAGAAGCAAGTGACATTGCACTTTTTCCTCATTATAGCCCTCTCTTTTGTGTCCTACTCTCTTCTCCTGTAACTATATGACGTTGATGCGAACTTCACCTTTGCACCATGCTATGCAACATTGCCACAGTGCACAGAGGTATTCTCATAGTACTGTGCTCTAATCCAACTCCCCTTTTCCAGCTACCTATTAAGCTACGTCATTATTGTGTTACTGACTTGAACAAAGTCATACCAAAGTATGTGGAAATACAGGTTAGAGATGCATTGCCTTCAAGCAGAATCTTCAAAAGCAGTAAAATCCAATCCAACTATTCTCAAACTTATTTTGCAAGCAAATTGCCACAAATAAATGGGAGCATTTTAATGAAATACTTCCTTAGTATACTTTAAAGAGATAGATGGCCTAAGGAGATTGACCATGACAGAACCCCAACAGCTGAAAGGAGGACGACATTCCTGGGAAAGTTGTCGCTTAACCTTTGTGTACTCTTCCTTGTATAATGTAAGTGTTGGTCTTAGGGTAAGGATAGGATCAATTGGAAGTGAGTCCTGACCAGGGACAGTGTCACATCTTACACTGTTCTTGTAGCTTTTGTACATATGTTACTTCCTGTAAATGCAAATAGGGAAGCACGATTTTACAAACCTAGAAAAACAAAACCCTAACACACTGCTGGATTTCCCAAAGATTCAGACACAAATATCCACATGAAAATTTTTGCTACTTTTCATTTTTTTATCATTCCTGATTGAAGTTAAACATGACACTGTAATTGTATGGGCATTTGAACAAAGAGTGGCTCTGAAATTTGTCTTCATCTCATATATATACACATATATACGTATATGTCAGAGCAAATACACAGGGTACAGGAAGAGTATATACTCAGATGTAGAAGAGGAAAGCAGAGAACAGTCTGTTACTTTCCCAGACCAGTGAAACCTGCTCCCAAGAGAAATTTAAATTTGTTCAAAGTGAAGCTCTGCCAACATATGTTGGCATACCAGGAATCAAGGGCTGGGAACTGCCTGCACTGCTGTAGCTTGGGGCAGGGGGAGGGGACATAGGCTTAGAAGGTATGCAGTTGTTGAGCACACAGGGACAGATATCTGAGAGTTGCAAGCTTGATA
Organism: Dicrurus megarhynchus; assembly: GCA_013399195.1. Classification (NCBI taxonomy): domain Eukaryota; kingdom Metazoa; phylum Chordata; class Aves; order Passeriformes; family Dicruridae; genus Dicrurus; species Dicrurus megarhynchus. The sequence continues at coordinate 328,746 of VXAD01000131.1, read as the reverse complement.
ATTTTCCATGACCTAAGCAATGGTTAAAGATTCCCATTCCTCCTAGATTCAAGTCTCACCCTAAGGCTAACCTTCGTTGTATCAATGGCTGTGTAAACATGCCAGAACTCCTGAAATCTCTGTAATTTTAAGAGAGATGTATATGAGATTATTCATGGGAATGAGTGAGTACCTTCATTTATCAGATCAGAACTAATTTCCATTGAAATAGCATTTCTCCCTTTTAACCCAGATAGTGAATAAATTAAACACTAACTAATAAATTAAGTAACATTAAACTATATTAATAGCAACTTTTTTCTTTTCTTCAAATAGCAATTTGTAGGCTCAGAAAGGGAACAGTGAAGTATTACATTACACAGCACATGTTTCTGTGGAATTCTGTGGAATTCTTAAGGGAAAACAGAGCCACATCACCTGCCAGGAGGTCTGCTGGGGGCCAGCAGACACATGCAGTACCCAAGTCACTCTAACTGGATTAACTAAGGATTGCAAGAAGTTTGAATAATGTACATTTGCAGGCCATATTTTTTCATGTAATAAACAATGGTAATCAGCGAAGAGGTTCATAGTAATACTTACTGTTCTGTTGCAATAGCTTTATCATGAGAACTTGGAATTGTGATGTACTCAGGGCTTACAATTGTCTTTAGTTTTGCAATACCCAGGTATCCAGGAACAGCAATATTTTAACCATAGGAAGGTCTGTAGGTTGTGTTTGTCCTGTCAAGCTCATGATATGTGCTAATGACCATTACCTCTGATATTTCTCTCTGGGGTTCCCTGTATTGATACCAGTACAATGTAAACATAGTGTCAGAGATAAATCTGTCTCCTTTTCTTTCAGCATGTGTGAAAAGGAAAATAATGGAAGGGTTTTTCTTTCCTAAATCAGTCGACTGCTTCTATGCACACATCACATAGCCTCCATTCAGGCTCATATATTCCTGGCAGTGCCAGAGTCAGGAAGTAACCTCTGAACAAGAACAGAGCAAACTTCTTAAATACTTACTCCAAGACTACTACAAACTGGGTTGACACATGTTGACAAAACAACGAGGAAACATGCCTATCCTCTTTACAGCTGTCCTCAGATCTGCTCGAAGAGTCATTTCTCCCAGCATGATGAAATGCAGATGAAACACCAGTGAAAATGTACTGTGCATCAGAGTTAAACTATTCACACCCCATTGGAGAGCTAAATGGGGACAGTAAGCTAATCATTGTGGTACGGTATAACTCAGTTCATGGGGGAGCCCAAGAAAAAAAATAGAAATACAGCATCTGAAGCCTCATCTGCAGCCCATGACAGGCATCACGCTTGTCTTCTGGACGTGTGTGTTTATTGAGGTTTTTTTTCTTGCTTGTTATGTTTAGTACTGTCACAGCTCAACGCTTTTATTTAGAAGCCATTTTGATCAGCCTTGTTCTGTGGAGAAGCACCTGCTGTTCAGCCGTACTGCCTCACCACATAACACTGCAATCTCCAGCCTCTTCCAAAAGGGCATGGTGATCCTACACAACCACACATGTTGGTGTGTCCTTCTGTGTGCCAAGCCCACAAAGACAAGCAAGAAGCAGCAAATGACACACTTGCCACTGCTCTTGGAGGTACAATCTGGCTCACAACTTACTTCAGAGTAGACAACCCACCCAAAATCCTGCCTGCAGATGAGAACATAACCAGACCACAATGGTGTGAAGAGTCCTAAAACAATGTCATGGCTTTGGGTCACACCAGCCAGCAGTGTTCAGCTTCAGAAGAACTCCCCTAAACATAAATATGAAGAGCAAGTGCTAGGTTAGAGGTGCTTCAACCTCGGGTGAAACATGCTGCCCTCACTCAATCCTGTCCTGCTTGTACTTCTGCATGGGGTCACCAAAAGCTTTTTGTGATGGGTCATAACCCACTGTTGACTCATTTTCACATCATGATGGAGCAGCACTCAGCTTTCCATTCTATAGTCTGGGAGTATCAATATCACCAAGGCTGTACACTCTTTTCAAGGCTTTTTAAATTGTGGGATGAGTTGTTAAAGCGGCAAATTTCCCTTTTCTTTGGTGCTAATGCTTCTAACCAAGAAAATGGCTGGATATTTTTCTTTTTTTCCTTGATGTATGGTCTCCACTCCCTCAGACTCAAATGACTCAAATATATTCTCTGTCTGCTGGAGAACAGTGATTTTCTGGTGAAAGTGCTGAGATTGTCCTGCCCCTGGTAAGATTTTGCTGCCCAGAAATTACTAATTCCCTGTGTACAATTCTGGAAAATTGCATGGGGTATTTATTTGTATGTGCAGAAGATGTGAAAAAACATTACTTAACCCTCTCTCTGAGCTCACATGAGGTATTACAACACCTTTACTTGTTTCAAGGTCTAAAAATGGAATTAACAGCAAAGAAGTGTGATTTTGGGTGGTTCCAAAAATTGCTATTATTTCTTTTTTGTCATTTCCATAAATTTGCTTTGCAGTATTTACTGCAGTGTATCACAGTGAAGTTATGAATCCTCATTCATTCCTTATTAATGCAACTTGAATGTTTTGAGATATTCAGATGAGAAGGACAGCAAAAGGATTTCCTGAAATCTCATATTTAATGGAATGGATTGGAAAGTATTACTATTGTATAATTTAAAGGCCATTCTGGTCTAGAACTGCTGGTATAACTGTTAGGCATTGTAAATTTTGCTTAAGTATGGCAGTATCTCACTGTCATGGGTTAGCATAGTTTGAGTTTTTGAGGAAAGACTCCTTCAGCCTCGGAAGTGATTTTTTGCACAGAGGTGCTTACAGCTTCCTCTAGACCTGACCTAACCAATCAACTGGCTAGTTGGAATATTGGCAACTTCTTTAAGCCACTTAAGAAGCTTGGTACGCCTCTGTGATCCACATTTAAGAACGAACAGAGCCCGGGAAGCTCTCTCTGACTTCCGGCTTTCGGACAGGTAACTGGGGGAGGCCCGGGGCACGGCCCAGCGGGGCCGGGCCGGCCAGGAGCCCACCCTGGAGCGGCCCTGCTCCATCTGCGGCCCGGCCCGGCCCCCCCAGCCCTGCTCCGGCCCCAGCCATGCTTTGGGCGGGCCAGGCCCCCTCAGCTGCTCCGGACGGGCCATGGCCCCCCTCACCCACTGCTGCTGCCCGGCAAGGAGAGATAAGCGAATTCCAGCTGCAAGGCCGGGTGAGATTAACTCTTTTAGTGCTGTAAGATTTCTCCAGAACAGATGAAGCTTCCAGACATTCAATCCTCTCCTGAGTCAGAGGAAAAGGACAGATGATGGCACGTGAAATAAACAGCACAGAGACACCAAAGTCAGCAAAGAAGGAGGAGCTGAAACCCTGAGAGAGGAGAAAGAGGAGATGCTTCTCCTGGAAGCTGAAATTCTCTTGTAAGGCTGTGGTGATGGACTATAATATATATCAGTGTACCCGTTGTAATTTCATGAAGCATGGTGGGGGGAGGCAGAGCGTTCAAAACCGCAACCCATGGGTAGAAGTACCTGTGCTGCATTAAGCAACTACTGAAGTAGCTGTGATTTATTGAGAAGTTTTAACAGAGAGAGTTGAAAGTGATGTAGACTCTCTCGCTCCCAGAGGAAGGCCTCTGTGCCTTTTCAGTTGAAGGTGATGAGGACCCTCTTGCTGCCAGAGAAGAAGGGGGCCTCTGTGCCTAGAGATAAAGATGCACCTACAGACAGGTGAAAAGAACTTTTGTTTTGAAGGAGATGAGGACCCTCTCACTACCGGAGAAAGGGAGGACCTCTGTTCCTAGAGATGAATATGCACCCACAGATGGGTAAAGAGAACTTTTGTTTCTGAACAGCTCATCCTTAAAATGGTACCCCATTAGCTAAAGAAATTAACCCTCGAAAGCAGTTGTGGGGAAAGCTGCAAGTCGAGGGAAGGGACTTTCACAGGCAAGGAGAAACCATCCCGGGTGGCTGCCTTGCTGTGACACTGAGCCACAAGAGAACTGTTTAACTGTTTTCGTGTGGAGATGTCTCCATAGCATGAGCAAGAGAGTCTCCTCTCCCTAGGTGGACTGAGAAAGTTCTTATAGAGATGGTAAACTGACTCTGGAAAACCTTGAGGGTTGTTTTTCACGTTGTCGGTGGGAGGAGGGGAGAAGGTGGGGGGAGGAGAAGTGTTCTGAGGGTTTAGTCTAACTTTTTTTTCTGCCTTTTAGTTCTGTTAATAAACTTCTTTATGCTTTTAAGGTTTAAGTTTTGTGCCTGCTTTGTTTTTCTCCTGGTTCTTATCTCACAAAAGAGAAATAAGTAAATAATGGGCATTTTGAACCAAACCACTACACTCACCACATACAGCTTATATCTGCAAGTACAGTAGCAAAATATTAGATACTAATAGATCTTTCAATTTAGGAGATTATATGGAGATTAAGCTACAACAAGGTTTAAAACTCAGATCATCTCTGATCCAACCAAGACAAAATACCATTAAAATAAAATTGTGTATGAAATCTATAATTCCCCTTTAAGGTCTTTTGGTGACTTCTAACTTTTATATACAGCCATTTTAAAATCTCATTAATAATTTTAAATATTTTCTCATCTCTTAGATTAACTCTCTACCCCCTGGAGGGGACAGGGAAACCTGTCTTTTCTGAATGTTTTCCTGTTTTCTTCCTTTTTGCCTCCCAAAAGCACCTCTCTGCTGCTCCTTCCTACCTCTCCTGTACTCCTTGCACTCTCACCCTACATACATTCTCATTTCTTTATGTCAGAACTAGATAAGTTTCAAAAAAGATACTACCTGCTTTGGCAGACTGTAGAGTGTTTTGGCAGGTGACATCTGGGCTTACAAAGTTAACTGCAAACAATTTTTGGACAAGGGTGAGTGGGTTTGTGCTCTGTGATGCCTCAGAGCCAGCCCTCATAGATTCCCAGCTATCCCACCAAGCCATGGCCCAGGGTCAGGGCAAACACATGAGTATCATACACAGGGACACAAAGGGCTCGGTTACTCTCCCGATAAAGTCAATTGCACTTTCAGGAGCAACTGCACTGGGCTTTCAACGAGCTGGCCCCACAAAGCTAGGAAGTCACATCCTCCATGCTTCCCTGATCAGTGGTGCCCCATCCCAGCAGAGCTTCTCATGGCACCAATTACCACGTCTTGAACCTCATTATTAACCAGAGTTCATCAAGCAGACCATATCTTGTTCTCCCTTTGAGCAAAATAAAGTTAAAAGTGAAAAAAAAAACGTTGGAGAGAGTGAGGTAAGCAACAAAAATTCCTTCTCCGTTTTTGCCAACATGGCATCAGAAGAGCTGACACCACTACTCACATTGTGTCCAGGATATGGGATGTGCACACAGGCTGAGACATGTTACTGAGCATTCCCCAGACAACTTTGAAGTTGACAGGCCTTTTTTGGCCATTCTTGTGATCTAAGTGTGCATGGCATGAAGGAAGGACACAGGTAATGACACAAAAGATGGTGAGTCAATGTTTCAATTTTATAGATTGATTTGCCATCTTTTATTTTTATAAAACATTTAATTATTTCTTTTTCTTCTAACACGACTGCACTCAGATGTAGCAGTGCCCAGTACCAGAAATGCTATCCAGTGTGAGCTGTTTTCTGAAGGAAAAGTGCACATGAGAATTCAAATTATTTCATCTACCACAGATGCTACTTGTCCTACTTAAAGGACAGCTGCAGCTGATGACAAGGTGGTGTGGAGTGTGACACTTCTGCAGGTCCCCCTTCAGGAACACCAAGGTGGCCTGTGACACGTGATAGGTTTCTTAATTTTTGATAGCATGTAATTAGGGCAATCTAACCCTTGTTTAAAGATTGCAGTATATTAAATCAAAATGCTTGGGTGGACTTTGCTGGTGTTGGAGCAGGCAGCTGCAGAGTGAGGTGGCATCAACCATGTAAAACAGAATTCCTCCTCAGTAAACCACATGACAGACAGGAACTATAGCTGGACTTGTTCTTTGCGTGCTCCTTTCATCATCATAACTTTTGGGCTTATTTTGGTTGGGGAATAAATGATATTCAGATTCAGCCCTCAAGAGAGATTTGATGTACCCTGGACACATATGCTGAAACCACAAGTGATTGGCAAAGATGCCTTCAATATCTCAATAACATCAATTACTTTGACCTTCTCACAGTCTACTTTGCAAATAGTAGTAGCTTAAATACTCACATGATTCAGAACAAAGGGTTTCAGCCACATTTTTACAAAATCTTTCAAGATATTAACATTTGCAAGACAAAAATATTTGTTTACAGCACAACAAAGTAGAAAAGAGGTGAAAAAGACCATATAAGGAATAAAGATCTCTTTATTTATTCATCACATACTTTCTAGGGAGTTTTGATCTTTAAATTTGTTCTAATATTATCAGAATTGATTTCTAGTCTCTCTGATCCCAGAGGAAATGCTTTCAGTGAAGTTCTCAGTGGATTAACTGTAATGAAGAATCAGGTTGCAGAGCTGTTACTATGGTGCTCTTAAGTGTAGAGCTTCTAAAAAATTCACTGATAAGAAGATTCCAATGCACTATATTTAGAAGCATTTCATTTTCTAGCTTTTGACATAAAATAATTTAGTAATTTAAAGTCTACATAGAAATTGTTTATTTTTTATTATATCATGGTATCTTCTAATTCTCTTATCTGGCTTTATTGGCTTTTAAATAAACACCAAATTTAGAAAAAAAATCTTACAATATTCTCAAAAAATAAAATTCAAAGAGTTATGCTGTTATTTTCTCCAGGGTTTTTTTGGGTTTGGTTTTGGTGGTTTTGTTTGGGGATATTTTTTTGTCATTCTGAGAACCAAATCCTTTAGGCTCTACTAGAAAATATTTCTTTATAAACAGCTCTATTTGAACGTTTACCTTTCCTTTACGGTCTAGAAAGACATTTTACCCATGCTACTTTCTGACTCTCTTGGAAAAAGCCCAGGTCTATTTTTAGATGCCAGCATCCTAAATTGTGCACTGTATCACCCAGTGCAATGCAAGAAAAAAGGTTAAATTCTGCTTCCTGTTCTTTTTTAGCACAAGCCATCTCTGGCCCATTTCTGCAGGACAGCCCAACTAAAAGTCCTCTACAGTCACCACTGAAACTGTTAAATGCAGTTTAACACCACCTGGAGAAGAGTGAATGGAAAATAGCTGAGAGTAATACCAACACACACATACACCTGTGCAGAAATCCCTGTACTGTTATAAAGAATCAGTTTATGTTAACACTGTTGTTCAAATAGCTCCTACTAAAAAAAAAAACAAAACCAAAAACAACAACAAAAAAAAAACCCAAGCCACACCAAAAAAACCAAAGGTAGAAAAAAGGGAAAAGTCACCCCTTTTCACACTGCTTATAAAGAATTGCCTGCCAGCTCACAATTAATTTCCTGCAAACCTTCTTGGCGGTGCCCTCCCCACTTCGTGGCCGTAAGGGCTGAGTGATTTGTTGCCATAATGGCTTTCTTGTACCACTTATAAATGAGGTAAAATGCTTGACAATGACACTTTTTTATGCTGACCACCTGCACTTGTCTGCAAACACTTGAAACTCTACTCACAGCTCTGGCAATAAGATTCCACCCTAGTGATGTTTCATAAATGCACAGCTTCACAGGCAGCACAAGAAAATGGATATTAATATAGCTACTGCTAATAATTAGACTGAAAAGATAATTTGAAAGAAAAAAGCTACCATCCAAATGACACTCTGTCATCTTTGTCTTTTCATCTTTGCACTATATCTGACAATAATTTTACATTCAGCAGTCTCACTGAAAAAGGAGATCTCATCATAAATAAAGGTTTTGCGCTTCTGTAAAGGTTTTGTATTTTCAAAGTCATTTGAAAACAAAAATCAACTGCACGGCTTTGTAGCAGCCAATGAGGCAAGCACTAGCAAGACAGGAATGTCCTGTAAATAACTAAAAGGTATCTAATTGGTGGTTTGGATAGTATTACTTTCCTCCTCTGCAGAGACCTGGAAAACAAGTAATGAAAAGGAACTATATAGAAGATTATCAGTTGAGTATTTTTACCTTGTTATGAGTTATGAATTATTTCATGCTGTTTTCACTTCGCTAACTTTTCAGTAAGAGAACTGAACTGCCATTTGTAATTATGTAATTATACTCTTCATGAACAAAATTCACCTATTCTCCCCTCTGCCTACCCTGAAAGAGATACAGTTTTTGGGGTGCACACAGAGCAGATCACAGAGGCCCTGCTTCGGCCCTCTTCATGCTCCCAGCCTGGATAAAACTGTATTGTGTTACAGCGTGTTTTGCATGGTTCAGAAGCACTGACATTGTGTGACCACCCTGCTCTATAGACTGTGCTATAAAGATCATACTGCATTTTCCAATCTCACTTCCTCTTCCTGCCCATTACCCTTAAATATTGGACCTTTTGAAAACACAGCTTTAACGACATGTGGGGTTTTGTGTCCAGTTTCTACTGCTTTGCATAAAGAAAAGACATCAAGGACAGTTATTTGAATGTGGAGAACATAGTAGGGTGAATCATAAGGTTTTACGGCTAGCACTCATTTATATGTATGTGTGTGTATATATATGTATATATGTGGGCATATGTATGTTGGCACGTATGAATTTACTTTCTATCACTTTTTATTATCTTATTTTAAGATTTCTTTCCTTCTTTAAATATCTTTGCTTTGTTATCAGAGAAGAGAGAAAAGAGGTTGACTTTCTCCTTCCAATTTTTTGTCAAGTTTTAAACTGGTCCTGCCCTAAAACCAATCCAATTTATGCAGACTTGATTGTAGTAAATATCATTGAGAGTATAAGCTTTTAAAAGATTAGAACCCTAGAAGCTACATCACAGGATGGAGAATCAGGAGTGCTCGATCAATCTACTGTTGATTTCTTAACTGAACTTCTGAGTAAAGAGTGGTTATGTCATTTCACCCCTTTCTCTGTTAATTCACAAGTCTGTTGTAAAAAATGAGTTTTGTAGTCTCATGAGAAAGAGGGTTATGGGTTTGCCAAGCACTTTATGGTTTTTGTAACTTTCAAGAAGACTGAAAAAAACAAATCCTTTACAAGTACTTTTCCTTCATTATTTTTCCACATTGTTTAATTATTGCAGGGAATGCTGAGATGTATATACTAGTGGCTTTCTAAACCAAAGTTTTGAAAGTTTACTGCTTTTGCAAGGGAAGAAAGACAACAAAAAAACACATAGGTTTATACAAAAACACAAACCAAACTTTTTAGGCCTTCATAAAATGTACCTTGTGTTCCTGTAGACATAAAGAAATCTGTGTGCTCCATACGTGTCACTGTTCATTCTGCTAGCCATAGAAAATGGGCACCTGAAATGTTCAGGTCATAATATCTATCTATATGAAGATTTTTTATTTCTTGAAAAAAATAATACTTCCTCCTGCCCTACAACAAGCCTGAAAGCTTTTACTAGAAAGTGGAAGATATTTTTCTCCTGCTAGTTTTGAAGACTTTTTTGAAAGCCACTTTTGGATCACGTGTTTTCGGTGGCTGAGCAAGAGTCCCTTTTTATTTTATTTTGTGCACTTAATTTTGTTCTCTTTATTTTCCTCAGAGTTCAATGCAACACCTGAGCTTACCAATGGACCACAGAGTATCCCATCAGATCTGCCTCTGACATGGGAGCACAGTGATCCAAGATTCCAAGCCTACCTTCCCTGATCAGCCTGGTGGATTTTTGTAGGAAGTCTGCAGATGATCTTGATGGGTTTTGATCAAGCATAATTGCAGAAACACTGATGTATACACTCTGCCTCACAGGCCTGGCTCCTTCATCAGCAATGTGCACAGTTCCCATCACATCCAGGGAGAGAATAGACTCCTGAGTATATCAATTCTTTGTCTGCTTCCTCCTCTTTGAAATACTACATTTTGAGAACCTTGGTTTTAAACATGAACTATAAATCTGACAACAAGTGTTACTGAAGTTCCATCTCTAAATAGATAGTTTAAAATAAAAGTTGTATAAATACCCATCTATGCCAACAGTACGGTTTGAAAAGGAGCATGGTAAACACAAAGTAAATTTCGTGAGGTGCATGGCTACTTAAACCAGTTATTATAGAGAAGGTTTTGTTGTGTGGTGCAACAGCACGTACCCATGTGGCTAACCAAGAGCTGGTTGAAAAAACAAACCCCACCCATACCTAGGAGCAGTGCCATGACCAAACCACAATTCCTGCGAGGAATAAATTTAATTTGCTGAAAATGAGGTACAGGCACTGTCGAGCTCATTAGGCAGCAACAGACATATTGGAAGAGAAGAAAATGGAATTTGGTGGAAGGTCCAAGTTCTACATATGCTGTGAATAAACCAGACTATTGTTTTTTGATAAAGGAGTATTGTTTTGAATGTGCTGGGTAACTAAGTAAAGCCAGCAGAATTTTTTTGCCAAATATAGTCTCTTGCTCACTGCTAAAAATCCTAGCTTTTAAATTAGGAGCTGAAGTCATTGAAAAAAAGTTTACATTCCTGCAGCCTGCTGCAGCAAAGCCAACCAAATGTTTGGCTTAATATTCATCTCTTTCATGAACTTTTCTTAAACATCTAAGACAGAAAATACCATTTCTATTTTTTAGTAATTTGATGCTTAAAACTTTGGTTTTGTTCCCTTCCTTTTCTCCTTTTATATTATTTTTTTTATCTTGTTCAGAAAAGACCCAGCAGGGTCACTGCTGTGGTACTAGGCTATGTGAAGCATTTAATAACTTAAAGAAATCATGCTTTCAGCTTCTGGCACCAGCTCCAATTTTAGGACACAGCTACTAGCAGTATGTTTTTTGTTGTTTTGTTTTTGTGGTTTTTTTGTCATTGCCCAAGCCAGTGTAAAGGAGGAAAATAAGGTTTTGTTTTTCACAGTAGCTCAATGCAGTGGAGATATGGGCCTAGAAAACCAGCAGATCTTAGGAGACCTGACTGTTAAAAACAGTCCAAACTGCTACATTTCTTTAGGGCAATGCTGTGCAAATGATACACTGTAAAATTATTAAAATGGATAGAGCAACTGCTGGAAGATTGAATTGTCTTCCAGTCCTTGGATATATTTGGTCCTCATTGCTTTTAGCCATTCCAGCAGGCCAGCATGGGGTTTTTTGGATCCTGAATCTGGGTCTGAATGAGCCAGCCTCTTCATGCCCCAGCAGCAGTGCCAGGACCAAGGGGGAGGGATGCAGCCTGTGCCTTGTGCATTCAGGAGACATAAGGGAGGGTTTGGCCCCATGAGGTTTGCCCCCACAAACTGTAAGAGCTGGTGTCCCTCACTTCTTCCCACCCACAGGCTGAGGGCATCACCCAGGAAAACAAACTCTGAAGTAAGTTCAGTTTTGGGTACATTTCTATCCAAACAAACAATAATCAATTTATCTGTTAACGATTTTATTTACTTTCTGTACTCACTATTTCACATCTGTAATACCTATTTGTTCTGCCATTGTTTCCTCCAGAAACAAGCTGTGATGGGACATTCAGGGTTAACCCCACAATCACCAATGCAAACACAAAGGCAAAACCAAGACCGTGCTGGGGTCCAGCTGCTGAATTTAGCTCCCCTAAACTGCCAGAAGCATGATTGCCACATGGAGGAAGAGATCAGCTGAAAGTAGCCAACTTTTCTCCTTTTGAGACATTTTGGGTGCTGTATTAAGGCAATATGCAAATAAACATGTTGGTACTTTCTAATATAATTGGGTACTGAGTGTACCTCAATTGGTGTCTTGCTTTTCTTCTTTCTTAACCATACTAGAATTGTTTGATGTTCAGGTCATGGGTAGCTCTATGTATGCAGCGATGGACTAGACAGGGAATAGAGAAGGTGGGTGTACATGACTAGGCCTGTTGATGGGATCCAGTTTAGTAGGGAACACAGGGATTGTCTCCGAGAATTCACTTGGCAGCAGGCAGACTTGTTTTCTAAAACAGGCAGGCACAAGCAGAGCAGAATCGTATTTTTTCAGCTTTTTATGGTGTGACCATACCTCTAAAGGGTGAAGTGACTCAGCCAAGCCCCTCTGATCCCGTCACCTTCTCTTGCCTGCTGCAACAGAGGATAACTTGTCTTCTCATGCCTATCAACTAATTTATCTGTGACTGAGAAGCCCAAGTATGAGGGACACTTACAGTGAATATTTTCATATTAATAACACAAGAACTCTTGAAAAATTTTAACTGAGGTATTTAGTAGGAGGTTCCTTATATAGATGTGCATCGTAAGGAGGGAAATCTACTTCAGCAGGCAAACCTGCTACCCGAAGATTGTAAGTTGGGGTGCCATTTTATTTACACGAATTTCCAAAAAGTATACAATTGACTCACCTTTGTTTCCTCTTCTCCCATTTACTTTCCTTTTCCAGATGCATGAAGTACAAAAACATGTCTGAAAGTACTGTTTTAAAAGTCCACATTATAAGCTTATGTCTTCTAAAACACCTTTTACCCCAGGCTTGGCATGTGTATCGTTACGTCTCCCTTAACTCATGTGCTTGATTGTCAGATTTGACGTCTCAAACTTATCAGGTTTTGAAGATGTTCCTCAACGTATAATAGTTTAGGTGGTTTTAATGAAATTTCTTCAAGATATGAAGATAAGCATCTGCATAAAATATTTCAAAAATTAAATTTTTAATAGACACCACAAAAGAGTTACTGCACATGCTGTACAGTTTAATTTTATTCTGCTTTAGTGAATAGCTTTTTTGCTTGACCCTTTATTTCATCTATTGAAGGTAGGATCATTTAAACACTCCATATCTTTCTCTCTTCAAATGATACAAGGGTTACTAATCATAACTTTGACTGAGAATCACAATGAGGTTAAAAAATTTTCCTTCCCGTTATATTCAACACTAATCAAAGAAAACAAAATACTCAGTGTAATGAATTATTTTAACTAAGTTAATATAAAAGGTTTAACCTAATCAGTATTGACAGCACTTGGAGATTTATGACCAGTCACTGGATATTAGGAGGATTACACGAAAGAAAACCTCGGAGAATTAGATCCAGCATCTTTAAGTCTCAGCCCCTTATAACTATTGAAAAAATCATGAGTACTAAGAAGTGAAAAACCAGAAGACAAATTTAAAAAATTATGAATGCATGGAAAAAAACACTGTCATTTCTGGCTTTGACTAGCACATCATAAGGTTTCTCTCTCTATCTCTCTTTTTAATTTGATCATTCTTTTTTTTTCATTCTGAAGCCAACATCACGTTTGAGGATCTAGTCTGCTATTCCTGAAAATCTGGGGATTGTAGTGCCACTAATTTAATAACATTTTACTGGTTTCCAGCCTCCTTTTATTATTTGGTTTTAATTTTCCCTCTTTCATGCTTCTCTCCCCCTCTGTCTGCCCCATTTCCAGGGCCAGCAATGGAGCTTCCCTTCTATTCCTCCAGTGTCTGACCAAAGACCCAGTGAAAAGCACCAATGTCTTAAAAGCTCAAGTCTCCTCAGATTACAAATGGCACCAAGGTAAAACCAAATGCTTCCTATGCCACCCATGGCCACTGTCATTCACGTCAAACTTTCACTGACAACAGCTGATCTCTGACAGGCAATAGAAAATTCGGAGAATTCAGAAAAAAACCCAAACCAACAACAAAATATGTCTCCTAAAAACTAAAAAACCCCAATCCACTATTATAAAGATCAAACAAATTGATAGTGACATGGATCACTCATGTTGATTTAATAAATTGCCATGGATGACTTTAAAGCCACTGCTATCCCACCATAACTATTATTGATCATGCTGCTCTGCACTTTAAGAAAAGCAGGACTTCAGAAAGAAGGGTGATGGAAATTTCCAGAATGTAGATGATCTGTTTGGATAAAGACAGGCTTTTTATAATTAATTGCTAGGCCTGGGAAGCTTAGTTGCCCTGCCCATTGTCTCTGCCTGAGTACACTCAAATGGATTCACACAGGTGGGATTCCACGCGAATAGGAGCACTTCTTTCCCCTACCGCCAACTTGCTTCTTTCTTCTTGCTGTACAACTATTGAAAAGGAAAACAATATTTCCATCAGCTTTGTTGCTAACACCTCTGGTCTTCTGAGTGAGGAATGGTTTTGTTCTCTTTTGAGGAAGGCAGGACAAAGCAAAATTAACACATCTCACATCAGTTTAGAAATTAGCTCTCTTAAATATTTAGGTACTTTTCAAGTGTTGTCTGAAGAAAATAATTTCTGTGGCATAAACAGGGCTTGTCTTAAAGGTTCTGCAGAGATAAAGGACCTTCATCCATCAGCAATTAAATATGACAGGAAACAGTCTCCTGAAGGCCATGGCATATTTGCATGCAAATTATTCCAAACTGTATTAAAATTAATCATGTATTTTCAAATATCCTTGAGGTTTTTCATGAAGGCAGTAGGTAACACAGTTCCAGGGTTCCAACCTATAACAGCTCTGGTTTATCTAAGAATAGACCATCAGGTTCTATTTTTAGCAACAGCGATATAAATCCAAAGAAACCTCACTTATTTCAGACTAGAGGTCTTGTATTTACATTTGAATTAAAGATGTCAAGTCAGCCTCTCTTTTATTGCTGCACACTACTAGATGCAAATCTCTGATTTTGCAAACAAAATCTGTATTAATTCAGAAGACTGGAAATTCATTAATTCTCTGCATCAGCCACCTGAGTGAGAGCTAATATTCTCAGGTAAAAAAAGGTGAGTGTTCTTTACTACTGGTCTGTTTTAATAGTATCTAGTGGACTGGGACAGCTGAAACAGCAATTGTTCAGAATGGTCTTCAAGCCACAGTGTTTTGGTTACCTCACTTACCTCAGAATATTTTCTTCTGTGAATTAGAAACTGACTTATTCCTTATGTAGTTTTCAACTACTTCAAAGATTTCTTTGCAATGTGAAGGTGCAGTAAAATCCAGTGTAATGTAAATCACTCTCTGATACCATTTTTCCCTTCTCTTCTGGATAGAGCTATAAATGCAATGAAAAAAAGTTTTATTTTGAATGGTACCAGTGGAGAAATTGGTATCACAGATGGAGTTTAACAGTCATATCATCTTGCTAATAGCTAAATAAGGTATTTTCTAAGTTGGATTTTGGCTATGTTACTGTGAATATTTGAAAATTTTTAATTTTAATAAGGAGAACATTTTAACTGCTGAAACTGGGGATAATATAACATTATTCTCTTGGCACATTTTTTAATAATATGTATTAATGCAGCCTGCATTTCCAATGCAACCCTTCTTCCTTGTCTAGCATTATTGCTGCAACTTGATGTATTTTTCTGAGCAGCAGACCCAAACAGTAATGTGGTCATGGGAAACTGGAACAAATGACCACTTGCTCTGGAAAGTAGCACACCACGAGTTTGAAGTCCTTCATGTTTACATAGTGTCTTGACTCTCAGGAACAGGTCATAGCCACAGAAACAAGAGCTGCATGAAGTATCATGTAGGGCCTGTAAACCCAGGAATGTGCTGCGTGCTGCCAGCTGTGCCCTACAGGATCTCAAGTAGCCTGTCCCACATACCTGGGAGGACTGCAAATATTTCTGACCAGACCTGCTGGGCTAAGCTGGCTTTGGCGGAAGTCAGCTCATTAAGCTAACAGGGAAGCGTGTTTTAAAGTCTTTCAACTGCTAAATATTGTAGTAACTCCAAGACAAAGATGTTTCTCACAACAATAATTTCACTAACACTGCTTTCCATGTAAGAGGTAATTAAAAATTAATGCATTTTGTTTTGATGTCTTTTTTTTGGAAAGCAAATAACTCACTCAAACTTTAACCATGTTGGTGCTTAAATAAAACCAAGACACCAGTCTGTGCTTTCTCTCCAAATGGAAAGACAAAAAAATCACCGGATTTAATCTAATGAGATATGTGTAATTACACAGGAGGGTGTTATATTGAGACTTTGAATCAAAACTCCCCTTTCCTAGACTTCCCATGTACCTTTATTTCCTGTTTAGAAAGCAAAAGGATGACAGGTAATTCAATACAGTTATGAAGAGTGATTCCCTTGCAATATGTGGACCCCCAAGATATCTTTGTAGAGCTGGTTTACCTGTAGATGTAGCCAATCATCTCAAGCCTTCCTGCATCTCTTCCCAAAAACCCCTGCCAGAAACCTCAATGGCCTCAAAACCAAGTCTTGGGTGCTTTGGAAAGCATCCTTTCTAGTTCCATGGTCTGTCCTAGGCATATCAGTAGATCCATTTTACTTTACATAGATACTTCTACCCTCTCCACTCACACATAAATCTGACTTGTTATGCTTAGCTACCAATTGGCATTTTCAAATGCACCCATCTCCAGCCACCCACAAAGTAGTCCAGGATAACAGGGTACCTGTTACACAAGCCAAACCAGTCAATCTGTTCAAGGGTGTGAAACTCCAAGCTGGTACAGATTAGTAGCAAGGAATTATTCAGAAGCACCCCAATATACACATTTTAAATACATTTAAATTCTCAGTTCTTAGAGTTGCAAAGACTACACTGAGATGTAATTAAATAAGAATACTGCTGTCCATAATTGTAAATTACTCTTTTAAAGATTTTCATTTAAAGGCATAAATGTGGTGACCTTAAAACCACCAACAATAGTGTGCATATCTTGATTTCAAACTTCTATAATTGCAAAAGCAGAGATCAGGAGAAACAAGGAATCTCACCCCTTTTTTTGTGCCAGGTGAAGAATGTCCAAACTCATTTCTACAATAAAATCAAAAAGGCACACTAAATTCCTTTTCATTCGGGGGATTGAAAGAACAAAGTAGACGGCAAGGGTCAGCCCAGAATGTGTTAATTTTCCTCAGTAATGTGATGGAAGAAAGCAGTACTCTTTATCCACTGGAATTACTTTTACTGACATGTGTGTTTGAAGACCTTGGCCATTAGGTTTTAGTTCTTGGTTTTCCAAAACATGCTTGATCGTTTGAGAAAAAAAAAGGCCGTATGGTTCAAATGGTTAACACCACCCTAGTTTTCTATCAGAAACCTTATTATCTTAAATGAAAATAAATGGCATTGCCATGCAACAAATACAGGTTTTACCATTGCTACAAGATCTCTTGTACCCTTAGAGCGTTACCTGTTACAGTTCAAGATACACTATTTAGATTTAACAAACAGCTATATTGTATTCTCATTAACAAAATGCATTAGGCTACACATTAATAAAAACACCTTACTATGGACCAGCAAATCTTCCATTAAAATTAAAGGATATTTGTGCTGCAGAGACATAAAATATGCACTTTGTACAGGATTCTTTCAAACCACAGCCCAGTGAAATGCATGGATATGTTTCCATTGGCTTTAGTGACTTTTACATCAGGAACTAGGGCACTGCATACATTACATCCTCTTAATGAAGAATCACAGGGAAAGAAAAAAACAGGTTTATTATAAATGAAGATGTTCTAAAGAGTTTTTTTTACCTATAGTAGAAACTAGTGAGTGAAAAGTAGGTTCAGCATAATGTGTAATTCTTTATCTTACCCCAATCAATTGCTAACCTGATTCTCCATAGTTTTGTCAGTCGCCTGAAGATTTGAAAACTTAAGTGAGGGCACAAGGTCTTGAATTGCAACAAAGACGAATTTGTAGCATGCCATTTTTAACAAAGAAAAAAGTCATTATCAAACCTTTCAGACAATTGAAATAAAAAATCATTTCCATTTCAATTAGTATTTCTGTTCTTTGTAAGGCATGTCTTTGAAAACAGATAATGCTAAGTTTCCCTACCAAAACTGGGTGCACTGGGACCCACTACTACATGTCCAGCTCTATGTACAGGCAACAATGATGGAACGTAACAGCAACATTCAGGACAAGACACATCATTAGTGCCCAGGTGCAAAATTAACACAACAGTATAAAAGGGCAAAGGCTTGAAGCCTTAGAAAATTTCATTTCCAACTTGCCACAGTTAGGAGAAAAGGAAAAAGAAGTAAAAGTTGTTTAATAATACTGCTTTCTGAGGTCTGAGGCAGATGATTAAAGTTTAGGCTTCCACCTATAAACCTCCTGGTACTTATTGCCCACTCGGCTACTAACACATAAACCACTCTGTGTTGTTGCTGTTACTTCAGGTGTATGTAGGGTGCTTTGCTGCTAAAGAACAATTTACATAGACCAGGGAAGTACAACATAACTTTGCATAAAAGGCAAAACAAATGCTTTGTGTTATCGACCCTGCCAGTTTTGTTGCCTGCAGAGGGGGCCAGTATTAGATGTAGCAAGGAGACATTCAGTAAAGGTCAAGACACTCAGCACTTCATTTTTCTTAATCTTCCATCATCTGGAAGTCAGCTAAATTACTTGTCTCTGGTCCTAAAATGGTCTGAATTCTGCCTTGGATATGGTTCTTTGAAACCATGCACTAGAGCCAAGACAGTGTCTTTGAAACTACCCCATCATTATTAGCACCATTCCTGGGTCTGAGCTGTTTTTTCCTTCACATCAGCCAGAAAAACTAGTGTATGGGCACATTTCTTTCCCAAATTCATATGTCCCCACCCACCTGATGGACTTGGATATCCTGATACAGAGCCTGGAGTTGCCACAGCTACACCTGCATCACGGGGCACAAATCCGATAGCACATTGTGTTCTGCATCTCTGCCCCAAACACCCTCTTCCAAGCATCCCAGCACGGCTGGAAGCACCCCATGCCCCCAGACATGTGTTTTTCTTCACTGTCCATAGCACAGTTTTTACCACCTCCCAGGACAAATATTGTAGATTTAAGCAAAGCTTCAACTTTGGTGCTCTCTCTGATCACAAACAAGACGTATCAGCTTTTTTAGGGTACCGTCAAGGTATTTAGAGGTCCTGGAACCAGCAAAGCCTACCCATTGTATTAGCCTGTGTAATAGATCTGAAATGGCTTTATAAATCAGCATACAGAAATGAAGATACTTGAGGAATAATATTCCAAAGACATTCATGTGAATAGGTTTGTATTTTAAGTATGATTAGATTTCTGAGGCAGTAGAAGTCAAATTAATTATGCAACTGTCTAAACAATGACAGATAAAACAAAAAAACCATACACACACAAACCTCTCATCTTTTCTCAGCAGAACTTATTTTTTCTTGAGGTGGAGGGCAGATTTATTCAACAAGGACTGACACACTGTTTTCCAAAGTACGTAGTTTTCAAACATGGGTAACAACTGTGTTATTTCAAGATTCAAATGAATCTACCAAGTCAAAGAAAATATTGAAGCTTTGCCTAAAACCAGATACTTTCAAGCTTCTAAAGCACTTGTGAAAATGAAACTCATGTACATGTACCTTCCTCTTAAAAACACAAAGTAATTTTTTTAGCAGCTGCTTTGCTATTTTCACTACCAGCACATAATCACAAATTCCAGGTGTTCTGTAAACAGAATTCTCTTTTAGCCTACCAAACAATCTGCCCTTCAGACTGAAAACTTGCTGCATTTCCCTGACCACTTTTGGAAAGATGAGGAGTCCAAGGATCTCGAAATCCATGCAAGAGTAAACCAGGATCGGACAGGTCTGTAAGACTTTGATTTAGTGGTAAGATAATTTATTTATTTTTCACACTTTATCTGAATCTATTTTATCAGTGTCCTAAATCTTCCTTGAATAAGTACAAAATTTTTTTCATTGTGCAAAAGAATCCTCAGATTCTCCTTTTTTTCACACTGGAAAATCCAGTAAGAATCTGCTAAATCTGAAAAGTTCCATCTTTCCCAATAATTTTTTAACTAATCATTATTAGGTCTATACTGTTCAGAGACAAATATAGAGAGGTTTCTCCTGGCCCACAGGAGGTATATATTCTGGCCTTGTTTTTCTTGGGTAAATACCACTCAGTAGAAAAAATATTTTCTAGGAATAGGTTTACAACATGTATTCATTAAATCACCGTATATCTGATAAAAGTTTGGGGGTTGGTTGTTCTACACATTTGTAATTGGTGAGATGCTCATGCTGCAGAAATTTAAGTTTTATTTATTTGGTCCTCCCTTAGCTTTGCCTGTGTCTGTTTGCAGAGTTGGAAGAAGAGGCACACAGTTGACTAAGTTCAATTATTTACTGTGTGTGTAGAAAACCCTAAAATGTAGCTCAGAATATGTAATGCATTTTCAATACTTATAATTAAGCCTTAAAGTACGAGCAGCACTGATGGAAAAGAAACTCAAATGACAAGATTAGATTCCAAACTTCCCTGGTGAGAAGAATCCCATTAACTGGGTTCAAAAACGCCAGCAATGGCTTAGCTCCTTTTCCACTGTTCCTGTGGTGGAACATCTAAGCAAACCTTTTTCAGGAATTTCTAGTGACTTCCCTGCCTTGCTCTGTAATGCAGGGTTCATCCAACATATGTTAAAAGATTTGTCCCAGTTAGGGAAACCTAGCTTATCCAATGCACGGAAAGCAGAAAATCAAAGGGAAATTTCCCTTATCAGTTGTGGTAAGAAATTCTTGAATGTTTTGTCTTTCACTTCAGATATATCCAGAAAATAAATATTTCCTTTTCTTCTTTGCACACAGTTTCTTCCTTATTGAGTGTTATCAGTGTTATGTCTTCTAACAAGTCAGCCTTGAGTACTGAGAAAATTGAAGTCCATGGTAATACTGAAAATGAAGAGTAAAATAAAAATGCAGATTGACTGTGGTAGAGCAGAGGTCTGGGGGGCAGCTATGTCTGGGCAGGCCTGCTTACACAATCAGGGCCTTATTTATCACCTTGTATGTTTGTATCTACAGTTGTTGTGTGTCAATCTTAAACCCTCATCTTCCCAGTAGTATCTAGGCAGGGTGATTTGAGGAAGAACAAAACAAGGTTGTGAGCCAAAACTCATTCACTTTGCTGCAAAGGGGAAAGTGACCCATGAAGACTTCATGTCCTTGAAGCTGGTTTTTTTTTTCCTTTTGTCTTGTTAGGAAAAGAAAGCAAAAGAAATTATTTGTCTAAAACTTCAGTTCTTTAAAATGTTTAGTTGACAATTGCAGGGAAACAATATGTTTAAATGTTATTTTAATTACGTCTACTTAGACTTCCCATAAACAAAATTTTGTTAACTTTTCAAATTACTCAGTGTTACTTTGACCTATATTTTTAGATGCCTGAAAGGAAAATAAAGGGTCTGAAAGGCAGTAATTTTGGAATTAAAGTTTGACCCTTGAATGCATTTTTTAGTATATAATGTAACGGATGCTTAAAGAAGCAGGGGGAAAAAGTAAATCTAGGTCAGGAATGAAAAAGTTTTGTTTTGGGAAAAGCAACAATCTCTTTTGGTTTAGTTTATTGCTTATCTTTTACTTTTTTCAAGCTGCATTATTGCTTTTTTACATTAATCATTTTGTGGTATCATTTACAGTCTGAGAAACAAAGGCAGCAATTGCTGCTAAAGTTAGTGGGATTTTATAGTCTCTTCAGATCTTGTGAATGCTCTAAATGTAACAAAGAAAGCACACACATGTTAAAGACAACAAGTTAACATAAAATGAAATAATTACTTTACAATCCATTTTCAGAGCCATCTGACTTTCTACTCAAAGCTTGTCCCACCAGGCCAAAAATTATCTGGATATTCTTTTGCTAGCCACTTGAGAAATATTTGGGATTCAGGAGACGATTCAGGAGACAGAAGACGTGCAAAGTTCTTGGAAACTATGTGTCAGCCTCCATGTCTCCAAACGGAAAAAAAGTCTGAGAGAAATCTGACCAACACCAAGCAACTGTTCTGAAGAATGTGGCTTTAGTTTTTCAAAGTGGAGTCAGCCTGGTAATGCTTGCAGCTGTAGTGAAGGAATACACAAAAGCAGAGAGCAGATGGGGTACAGGGAGAAGCTCTCCTGTTTCACCAATTCTGCGTGAAAGAGTTCCTTTAGTAATAAGTCCAGATTGAAAAGTTCTTCACTCTAATTGACCTTAAAAAATAACTGCTGAGAGAGAGAGATTTACTAGCTGATAATTATAGGCCTTCTTTTATGAGATTTAGGTTTTCAACCACAGAACCTGAGAACAAAATACAAGTCAAACTGCTGCCCTCTGAGTTCAGAGTATTAGGGTACAAATATTTATCCAAAACAGTAGGAGAAAGGAAGTGTATTGTCCCCCTGAATTTCACAGGGGGCATAAAAATGAACACATCTTCCTGCAATGTGGCTTTTACCGCACCACATCCTTTTACCCTAATGATGCAAAATGCTAAACTAATACTAAGCCCTTCTTGTTACACTTGCTATTACTTTTATTTCAAACATGATAGTTATAGGAGTCATAGATGGTGCTGCCTATGGTTTACCATAATAATATTTTTTTAATAAAGATGTTTACATTATAGCATCAAGTCTTAAAATACATGGAAATACTAGAATTAAGGTGAGGAGTGCATCTTTAAATTATCTCCTTCCCCCTTTGTTGCATGTATTATGTCACATTCTTCAAATACCTTTTCAAAAACTTCTGTTTCTATCAGAGTTCAGCCTCATTCTGTATAGAGAGTAGACCACTTTCTAGGCTTGAGTTGGGCTTGTTTTTTGAAGAAGACTTTTGTCCAAGGCATTTTTTTCAGAATTTGGTTGGAGAACAGTGGGTTGCAAGAAGAGGAAAGATAGTTTTGTAATGAGACACTATCAAATGCTGCCCTTCAGTACCACACTTTGTCACTGTACGAGCTTCAGTTCAGAGCTTCAGTTCACAGATATTTCCATATTATCTCCCTGAGCCATAGACTTATCTAGATAACCCATAATGTGCATGGATTATCTAACGCAAGTGTCTGAGAAATCTTGAACTAGTCACCCTGAGTCAACCTGAAATCTGTGTCTTTCTCTCCCTCAGGGTATTGTCAGAAATCCAGATTTTTATAAAGAGTTTTTAATAGATACAAAGCGGAAATCTGAGTATGTTTAGACTAACAAAGTCTACACTAATTTATATGAGAAAATCCCCCTGGGTTTGTTATGAGATTATGTTGTTGAAACTGGCTTCTTCCCACTATTTCCACACCCAAACAAATTTGTTGACTCCCATGGCTTTGACATCTTACATAAAGAACTCAGGGTCAATAGGATGGAAGATATGACTGTTAACTCAGGCCCATTTCCCTTGACAAAGGCTAAAGAACTGAGTTTTTCACTCTTTTCATCTGGTTGATAGTGAATAAAAATGTGGAAAAGATGACTGATGTTCTAGATAGAGCACAGGCATACATTTTCATGCATAAATATGAAATATTCTCAGAATAGAATACAATATATATTATTTGTCCAAATTAAATTCAACATAAGGTGGACATAAGTTGCAGTGGCAAGTGACACTAGAGGAATAATTGCACTTCAGTACTGTAACACTTAACAGAAGTATATCATGCTTTAGACTGCTGTCTAGACAAGTATCTTCTTACAAAAATACTTTGATAGATCCTTGGAAGTGCATCATCTAAACTAAGGAATATGAATTTGAGTTACAAATACGAGCTGCTCTTATCTAGAATTTAAGGTCAGTAGCAGATGTTACACATTCCTATAGACGCATGCCCAAAGACAAGGATTTTTTTTTTTATTTTAATGGCAGAAATCTGCCAGCTATTCTTGCCTTGTCTGCAACAGCTGAGCAATCTTTCAGTGCCATGAGGAGATTGAAAACTTGGCTCATATCTAGCATGGACAAGCTTGCCTTAATCACATTGCTCTTTTACATGTGCACAAGGACATCAACATTGACAGTGCTACAGTAAAGCAGCCATTTGCTGAAAACAACTGTCAACATTGTCAAGTTTTTTGGAACCTTTTACAATGTGATTTCGGTGACAAAGCTTGTATAATTCTCTTTATCAGCTGCAGTAATAAATTTCCATAAAAGAGATACACGTAGAAACATACGGAGATGGATTTTCTATTACTAGTTTCCACCTGACCTTCTAAAGCAGATGAATTAGAAGACATTACAAGATAAATGAACTGAAACATCCAGATATTCTAGTCTTATTTAAACGAATTTCAAGATTTTACACAAAAAGTTGCAAAAACAAAGTAAAAGATTTTGTCTGTGGTTCACAAGTCAGGCTTATTCTAAATTCTTCATGCATTTTTATTTCTATACTAATCTTGCCATTGAACCTGTAAAGATATGCTTGAAAAAAAAGAAACATAATTACATTATTTGTGGTGCTGACTGATATCTTGGAATTTAAAAATCCCAGCATGTAAGACTCAGAATAGGCACAGAATAGGTAAATACTACAAAATGCATAGTAAAATGCTACAGAGGGTGGGAGAGAAATATTATTTAGGATTACATTAATTTAGGCTTGGGACTGGTGCCTAACCTGTGCCTACACCAGCTATTGGGAGCTCTGGCTCTTCCAGCACCTCTCAAGACCAGTCTCTCAGTATATGTCACTCTTTAAGCTACTGGACCATCAGACCATTAACACAAGTCTGCAAATGGGTCTTGGTATTCTTGGCACTATGACACTTTCAGTTTATTGTATTCTGCTTTCCTGCTTTTCTAGGAGCAAGTATTACTTAAATAAATCATAAAATAAACAGTATGAAATAGACAGTATTTTTTTGATAACAAAAATACTGACATGAAAGCATATGAAGTTATTTCCAGGCAAATTTCATCCCACGGTGGTCTTTCTGATTACCCAAAGTCCTAATTCCTCTAGCTTGCCTTACAGAAGTGGCGTTTTTCTCTCTTTCAGTCAATCATTTTTCCTAGTGACCCATAAAATACCTTGTAAAGGAGAACAGCGTACATTTGCTCGAGATCCTGTCTCACATCTGACATAGGTTATGAGTACAGCTCTGTGTTTGTTCCTGCAGTTCTCTTCAGACTGAGCACTAATGCTGTGAAATCTACAAGCCCGTGAATTACCAAACTGTCCCTGTTGAATGCTAATGAGGGCTCTGAATGATGCTGTCAACAATAAAATTTCTCTGTATCATCTTAATCACAATTTCTAAAGAAGACTTTTATATATGTATTAGCTGCCAATACTCTTAGTTGTTCCAGTTCATTTTTCTAATATATACTTGCAATGCCCGAGAGATATCTCAGCACAAATGTTAAAATTACTGGTATTTATCTTGAATTAAAGAGAAGGAGGGGAGAAGAGGATGAATTGTGGACACACTATGCATCAGACCCATAGAGTTTCGTAGCTCTCAAGAGTACCTAGTGCACACTGTCAAAGTGAAGGGCGACTCGCAGTTAATTTGGTTGGTGGCCTGAGGCTACAAATAATACTCTTGCCCACGGCCCAGGTTATTCAACTGTATAATAAGGATGAAAGCCTTATTATGGCTTCTGCAAAGACTCAAAATGATCGATATGGTTTTACCACGCAGGGGAAGTGTTAAGTGATACAGAATTGTATATGTGTTGCTCCTTGCTTAGGATGTGTTTCTAACTGTTCCTAAAGTTTAGGAACACTAAAATAGTTAATTTTCATTATGACAAAAGGAAGCAGGAAAATAAAGTGACACCCTTGAATGAACTGTGAGGAAATAAAATACACAACATGTGATAATGCCATGACTCTCAGTTACCGTGTATTTCTGGGCTGAAAAGATATGGCTTGATGGGTAATTTGTCATGCTGTGCAACAGAGAACAACAGTAAAGAGACTTCAGACAGAAGAAAATTACACAAATAGTAGGGTGGAAAGGTATAATTGAAGATGGCAAAAATCTGAAAGAAAGACATTTAAAATTACTGTACTGACCTACTAAATGCAGTTGGGCGTGGAATCCTGGCCTCACAAGAAGAGGCATTAAATGACTGCAGACTGTGACACTACTGCAGGATAATGTCAATCTTATGGAGCTCTTACAAGATTTTTTTTTTAAATTGTTAGATTAAACAAATTAAATCCTTGTTCTACCCTTGCATGCACAGCCTGAACAAAAAGCAAACTTACAACAAGGAGAAAGTTCCCTATGGTCAAGCTGGCAGCTGGCACCCAGACGCATGGAACCAAGACCTCATCTTCTCATGAACTGCACAAGGATTCATTCTCCATCATTAGATTTGTGTGTGTAGCCAGTCCTAGACGTAAGTGAGCATTTGCTGCTACTTCAGATGATTTGTTCACTTGTCTCTGAAGAGAGAAATTATACCCAGTGATTTCAATGCTCCAGAGAAGCCAGCAGAGGCAAGGACCACCAGAAGTGTGTTGTTTTCTGCTCAACAGGTCCACTGTTGCTCAAACTCTTCGTTCTTTAGCAAAAGCTGTCGAGAATCAGAAAATCAGAGAATCAGAGAATCAGAGAAAAAGAGAAGGGACCTGTAAGGATCGTGGAGTCCAAATCGTGGCCCTGCACAGGACACCACAAGAATCACCCCATGGGTCTGAGAGCATTGTCCAAGCACTTCTTGAACTCAGGCTTGGTGCTGTCACGACTTCTTTGGGGACCTTATGCCAGCTCTGGGTGAAAAACTTTTCCCTTTTACCTAAACTTCCCCCAACTCAGCTTCATGCCATTTACTCAAATCCTGTCACTGATCACGACAGTGAAGGTATCTGTACCTGCTCCCCTTCTTTCCCTCAAGAGGAATTTCCCCTCAGTCTTCTCCAGGCTGAACAGACCAAGTGTCCTCAAACACTCCTTGTATGGCTTCCCCTTCATACCCTTCATCATCCTCAAGGGCCTCCTTTGGACACTTTTTAATGGCTTTATATCTTTCTTATATTGAGGCACCCAAAACTGCACACATGATTCGAGGTGAGGCCGCACCAGTGCAAGATAAAATAGGACAAACAGCTCCTTTGACCAGCANTGCCAGCTCTGGGTGAAAAACTTTTCCCTTTTACCTAAACTTCCCCCAACTCAGCTTCATGCCATTTACTCAAATCCTGTCACTGATCACGACAGTGAAGGTATCTGTACCTGCTCCCCTTCTTTCCCTCAAGAGGAATTTCCCCTCAGTCTTCTCCAGGCTGAACAGACCAAGTGTCCTCAAACACTCCTTGTATGGCTTCCCCTTCATACCCTTCATCATCCTCAAGGGCCTCCTTTGGACACTTTTTAATGGCTTTATATCTTTCTTATATTGAGGCACCCAAAACTGCACACATGATTCGAGGTGAGGCCGCACCAGTGCAAGATAAAATAGGACAAACAGCTCCTTTGACCAGCAGGCAATGCTGTGCCTGATGCACCCCATTAAGAAGTGTTTGAGTCTCTCCCTCAGACATGGAATCTTGTGCTATAGAGACAAAATCAGATGCCTTCCATAAGGTATCTACAAATTACCTTCCTTTCATCCTTCTTTCTCTTCTGCTTCCCATACCATCCCAGCATATCAGTGAAAGTACTCTAAAGGAAGCAGGAGGAGACTTTGCTTTTCCTTTTGATTTATTATGTGTTAACTTACTCATCTCAGAGAGATGTTGTGATCTGAACCCTTCAGAAATATTAGGGTGAAGTAGGCTACCAAAGATTGATGTGACATCTATTACT
The DNA here is from genome assembly GCA_013399195.1 of Dicrurus megarhynchus. Taxonomy (NCBI): domain Eukaryota; kingdom Metazoa; phylum Chordata; class Aves; order Passeriformes; family Dicruridae; genus Dicrurus; species Dicrurus megarhynchus. The sequence goes on along the minus strand of VXAD01000131.1, from coordinate 301,276 downwards.
GACTGCCCTGTGTCTCCATGAATGTGAAATGTTCATATTACTAGCCAGCTTCTTACCTTCACTGATGCACTTCTGTGATACACAAAGAATACCACTAGCACACTAATAGCTTTGTCTCCTCTTCAGAGACCTTTGAATTCTGTTTCATATCTGCATACTCTTTTATTCGAGCCAAATCACAGAATACATCTCTTTTTCCCCTCGGGCCTATGTGAAAAACCAGAAAATCATCCTGAAATGAGCTTCAGGAGATTCCCTCATTGCGGGTACAGCATACTAGCACAACAGGGAAAACGCTGCTGAGTTAACAGTTTCCCAGCTTCCTGAAGCACCCACTCTGCATGAAGCCTCAACTACAGAGAGCCAGAGCAAATGGCCAGAGCAGAATGAGGCACCATCCCATTGCAGAGATACAATAAAACATTTTACTACAATACAAGTATTTTGACCATAAAAATAATCTAAGTTATGAAACTGCAGGTAGCCTGCTGTCAAGTTAAATAAACAATGAAGCAATCCAGATATTCCAGTAGCAATTGTTCCATGATCTATGCTATTCAAAAGGCCACTTCCCAGTGCATTTAAGTACTAAATTAAGGTAATACTTCAGTGAAATAAGTTTCTGTGTTTGTTCATCACACATCATTTGGTAATAGTCAAGGGCTTGTGTGATTCTGTGGCAATTAAATTTGCCAGAGAATCCACCCACTGCTGCAGGCTGCTGCAGGATGCAGATTGTCATTTTTAAAACTAAAATAGGGCTTGGTAGAAAAGAAAATCTTCCAGATGTTAGCTGAAAAAAAAGTCATGCAGAGACACTTGCCCAAATTTTCAGCAGTTTTACACAATATCTCTAATACGCATGAACTGCCCTTTGATTTTAATTGTTAATTAAACCAGAAAACTTTACAGCCATTATTTTAATAGTCAGTGAGGCTAAGTATTTCATAGCTGTTTCTTATCTGTATCTGTACTTCCCAGACCATCTTCATTTCTTGACAAATTTGATAAATTTCCCCATATCCACTCCTCAAGCCTTCTGTTTATTGTGTTGACAACTCTTGGTAACAACATTGCAGTCTGCAGCTTGCTTAAAATGAAAAATTAAATCTGGCATAAAATCAATACGATGCAATATAAGATTAAATGCCATACAATGCTGAATTCAAAGTATCATTTTTGGTAAAGACTTCAATATTTTTAACTTGTTTTCAGCAGTGACTGAAATCTCAATCTTTTGCAAAAGAAGACTGCAGCAGAATTTAGGTCAAGTGAGCTGCAGCATAAGATGGGGTCGTAAAGAAAGAATATCATAGAATGCCAGTCATAAGTAACAATTCTGATCCAAGTCTTATGTAAAATGGTTACATTTCACTCATATACATCTCATCCATTTCAAAGCCCATGTGCTTTATTGACATTTCCCAAGCTACGTTCCCAAGGTATAAGAACATATTCATTTTGTTGAAGAAAACTTCTTGTAGTCCAATGGAACTCTGCACGAGATGTGCACTCATGAGATGTGCAGCTGTGCCATCAAAACACATATTTTCTCCCAATTTGTTGTTGCGGGTTGCAGCCATGCTTGAAATAAGAGGAACTGAGGACTCTTCATCAAATATGTAACTTTCCTCCCTCAAAAAAAAATAATCCAAACTCCCCAGAGCCTGCACATGTGATCTGTACTATACTTCTGTGAATGCACCTGCAAGATGAGGACATGTTTGCCACTCCCATTTGTAATCTCAACCTGAACTCTTCCAAAACACATCACTCCTTAGGACCACCATGAAGAAGGTGAGTTAGGCAGATGCGTTTGGTGAACCCTGTGTGTGCAAGCATTGATATAGGAAAGAGAAAGGAAGAAGCTGCCAAGGTTCTGATTGTCCTGACAGGCTGTATTACTCTGATAAACCTCCCCTTCACTCATGCTCCCAGACACAGGAGCTCCCTTTAAGTTCAGTCCAGGGCCTTAATTAATCGGAGCTATGTTTTAAGTGTAGGAGTCTCTGAATGGACTACTAGGCTTTGCTCTGGGTAGCTGTTTCCTGGATAAACAGACCCCTGCTTTTTTACCAGTCCCATCTTTGCACTGTTCCCTGAATGGGTTAATGAGCCGTGGTGTAGCCTCATCTCAGCCCTGTCCCTGGTCCACCTCCTCCTAGTGCTCTCAGAGTGATCCGCAGACCTCACTGATTACTTCACCCTGTGAAGACACTCTGGACTACTTACAGTCTTCATGTGAACCATATGATATTCCCTTAAAATCTAATTAGAGCAGCTTATCAGAAACCTAGAAGCTTCAGTAGCCAAGCAATATTCACCCAAAGTAAAGTTATTGAATGACCAAGTAAGATCATCACAGTAAACACCCATTTCCCGCAGTAAATAATCACTCTAGCTTCATGCCAGCTGATATGCCCTACATGTTTGAGAGAGTGATATCAATTAACTATGTTATCTATAATGCCCTATCAGCAATTACTACTACTTCACAACTTACTATTAATGCATTTGATCAGGGTTTTTCCAAAGTAGCACTTATTTAACACTTATTTAGAGGTTAATCAAAATTTCTAAGACTGCCGTTTATTATAATCTGATTTTGGATAATTGTTCAAATCAGTGCTCTTAGAGGCATCAGTTTTGTTTCAGTCTCAATTAATATGGTACATTAATGCCAAGAAACAACAGAGGATTAGAATTATATTTTTGTACATACAAGTCTCTATTGCAAAACTCAATTCTTCAAAATGCCTGAATTCTACTAGACATTTTTCTGCCTACTGCTCTGGAGCACTGAACAATGTTTGCTGTCATACTAATAACTGGAAAGGTGGGACAAAGAGAGAAAATCAAGGGGAAGTTAGTTCTCTGTATCATTCCAAGGAGCAGGAAAAAGGTGCAAAGAGAGAAAAAAAAAACGTGTATATTCCTCCTTTCGTACTAGAAACTGTGACCAAGCAGGTAGGGAGCAGACAGCAGCCAGCACATCAATCCATACACAATGCAAAACATACACACCTTAGTAATGCTCAGATTCTGTGATAATGTTGAGTGCTTAAAATACCACAGATATCAGAATTAGCTGCCATGCAGCTCTAAGCAAGTTGGCTCTATGCATATAGGCATGACAACAGATTTTAATCACTTCCCCTCTTTGGTGCCAGTTTTCCGACTGAAGTCTCAGACAAGCATACACAACCTGGTATTCTCCTGGCAAACTTCTTGGCAGACACGCTATTTGAGCAGACAGCAGGTACATTACTAAGACTATCCCTGAACTTCTTCCATTATTCCAAAAATCTGTAGGTATTAGCAATTCCCAGTGAAACAATTTTACATATTTTCTTAACAGACATAATCTAGAATACCACTCCTCCTGTTCATTTCAAATTACTGCTAAATATTATAGGAAATCCAGCACAAGGCACATACCCCAAAATGGTAACTTTAAATTTCAATGGTTGAAATTTGACAACTCACAAAAAAGGAAAAATCTCAATGCAACTTGTGTATGTCTGTGATAATGGAGCCACCTCAAATGGTAGCTTTGAAATCAACTGTTCATGCAGAATCAAAGCACTAAAAAAGAAGGAGGCCCACTTACTCATTTATTAGTAACCATCTTTTTTAGTCACCAGGACAAATGCAAAATAAATCTCTTATCTATTGAACAGAATGTATTTATAAAACTGTAGCTTTTATGAGTTTGGGAGACAACAACAAAATATGAAAAATTACTTGTGGGAAGAGGAGTTTAATCATTTTTACATGAAACTGGGAATGTTTAGTAAAACCCCTTATTTCACTGATCCTTTCCAATGTTTATTATAAATACTCCTTTTCAAATAATTAATTTGACAATACACCGTATTGCTGATTTGCACTAAAATGTTTTCATTCTAAAACCTCGTAATATTTTGAGGGTTTTGTTTTGCTTTTAGATACTGTCTATGAATCACTCCCTATTATATTTACATTTCAATTCTTGGGCAACTATACTGGCAATTATTATGTAAAAGAGTTATACAAAACAGCATATCAGTCTGTAACAAACCATACTACTTTGGCAGAAAAAGTCACTATTATTACTTTAAAGTAAGTTATAATCAGTATTAACTGTTCTGCAGTAAACATTCCTGGGGAAGTTCTCATGTCTTTTCTCTGTTGACAGAATCCTGGAGTACATTTAAAATAATGGCATATACACACCCGAGTTCCTCCCGACTGTAGCTGCTCACATTGATTTCACTCCAGTGGTATAGATGCATTCATATCTGTCTCAGAATTTTTTTTATTATTATTATTTTAACTGTGAGAGAATCTAACAAGACAGGTTTGTTGTTAGATTTTTGTAGTTCCTGGAACCAGCTTTCTTATGGCATCAGCCTGTCACCTAACAGGTGTGTACCTATTGTGTACCTTCTATGTGAACCTCATGTGACTGAGGCAGTGCTACAGCCTTCACAGAGCTGCACAGAGGCTGCTCCTCTTGAGATGCCAAACCTGGGCCCTGCCATGTCGTCTCCTCCCTTACTGCCCCTGTGCTCTCGTATTGAATTACACAAGCACACTGGCTAGCCAGTATTCATGCCTGTGTCAGAAAGTACTTCTTCTGACTACATGAATAAATTCTGCCCGTAGTTTCTTTTACATTTTTTAAACAAAATCTACAAGTAGGAGCATTTGAGGGGCTTGCACATGGGTGTATACAGTTGTCTCATCATTTCAGCAGAACCAGTATCTCACTCCAAGGTCAGATTCTTCTCTCTCATTCACTCATCTATACTTCCCCTACAGTGCTTTTATTTTTCTTTTTTGAAAAGTTGTTCTCACTTTAGGGCATAAAAACTGAAAAAGTAGAGAAGCATGTTCCAAAGTTTTCATTTTCTCCCACCCCCACAGATATGCTTTTTCCAAGAAAGGTTGGGCCAAATGATCCTTGAGGTCCCTTCCAACTCGGTATTCTATGATTCTATGATTATCTTTGTTCCTGCCTTCAGCTACATTTATGCCAAATCTGACTGTTTCTGCTGCACAGCATGCATCTGCCTCTGCCTACAAACAGCCACAGACACAAACCAAATTATTCCTACTTAAATACTGTGTCTTCCCTCTGTCTCCTTCTCTACCTCACTGCATGAGGTATTTCATAACCATTCTATTTCATAACTTATGGACCTACCTATTTCCAACATTTTTCTATGAAACTTCTTTCCTAACTAAAGATCTTCTTCATTTCAGTGAAATGTGGCTCACCACCATTGCTAAAAACCACTTAAATGGACAGATACCTTACCTTATCTACCTTAACCCTGTCGTACATGCTTTTCTCAAAATTGTTCAGAATGCTGCAGTTAAACTGACCCTTTTCCTACCATACCTCTACTGCCTACCTACCTTTCAATTTACTTTTTCTTTAAGAAAAACAATGCAGCTCCTTCTCTGTATCAGGAAAACCCACATAACCTTGCTCTCTCTCTCAGTTGTCAAATGTATATTTACATCCTTTGTCCTTTTGGAGTTTACACAGTGATACAGGGGAGGCCACGTGCAAATTTGTCCATGTATATTTACTGATATATTGCACCTATTTGAGTAAATTTATGAACAGGGAGTTTCACACTCCATCACCTTGCTACTGGAACTGTGTACTTCCCTCCTGGAAAATCTCTGCTCCTACCAGTGGAAGGAGACTCCCACCCATTTTCTAGCCCAAATTTGAACCAATTTTGTTGTGTGCAAGTTCCTCAAACATAGCTGCTTTTTAGTCAGTCAGGTTTCTTTCTCAGTCCTTTTCCTTTGGGTTTGCTTCAGGCATGGAGGGTTCAGAATTTAAGGCCTGTTTTTGCTCTGATAAGTCAAAAATAAGAGGAGGTTACTCTATTCCTTGTATTCCTTGTATACATTTTATTCTGCTGATGATCCGTAAGAGCCTTCACACAACTCAGCTGACTCTTCTTTTCACAGCAATACTACCTACTTCTTTCCCATATTCTTAATTTTTTCCTGGTTTTTTTCCCGCTTATTTGTATTTGATCTATAAATTCATAAAACATTAAATGAGCCTTTATTTTTCTGAAGTACATCTAAGTTGATGGTGCTAGAAAAGTGATCTGTGGAAAACTAAAATAGTAATAATAAGTTAGGCATATGATGATCTAGAGTTGTATAATATGCCCATTATCATACGATCTGTGCAGTTTTGTCATAGCTTTTTAGCACCTGAAAAACTGAATATAGGCCAAATGTTGAATCTCTATTTTGTGTGATGGAGAAGGGAGACAGATTTTATCTGCAATATGCTCAGGCTGACTTTCTAGCATTTTGGAAGTGATTCTTTAACAAATGCTAGGGGGAAAAAAAGACATCTTGGATTAAAAAGCTAAAAATCATAAAGCTGAGAACATATTACTTAGATGAAGATTTATGTGCCCAAGAGATACTACTACCAATTTCCCTGATTCCTTTCTCTCCCCAAGGTCTGTGGCTGGGAAGAATTGGATTTTTGCCAGTTACATAGAGTCAACAGGGCAAATCTTAGTTCCATCATTTCAAAACAGCAGGGTCAAGCCCAGCTTTCACCGTATTTTGCAGTGCACCTGAGCAATCCTTCAAGTGTGTAACTGAAATTTTATTTGTTCAGGATGATGAGCAAGGTCAGAGTTTCTTCGTCCACCTCAGGCTGAACACATAGAGGGCTGAGTAGAGATTAGGTTCTCTTTCTACTTCCCCATTTAGTACCCCAGCAACCTTGACCTTGTAACAAGGTCAGGCACACGATGAAAGGGAAATGAAAAAATTGCCATGCGTGCTGCATCCTTCTCTGGAGGCTGAAAGTTTCACCTCTCTGATATGCTTAGTTGGCTCAGAGTAAAAGTTCTTGAGAGCAATCACAGTCCTAGGTCTCATGTGGCAATCTGCAGAGCAAACAGGCCAGCCCACAGGCAGATTACTCACTGAGGTTTTCACAAGGGGTCAGGCAGCTTCAATTTGCTACACCATGATCATACTTCTTAAATAAAATGATTACACATTTGTAAACAGATATTCATAAATAAAAGTATAAACCTGATATGGAGAATCTGACATGTAAAAATGTAACAATTTTTATCATATAACAAAGTTTTACAGAATTTCTACACAAATACTGTTCTGGCCTAATCAGTGGAGAAATCATTTGTACCATCTGCACTCATCAAGGACTGCACTGTGGACACAATGGGGCAAATAAAAACAGTAACAGTGGTAGATGAAAATAACATGCAGGGATACAAGCTTAGCAAACCAAGACTCTAAACCATTAGGATTTCAGTGAGAAGTACTGGATCTTTGCAGACAGAAATGTGTTTTTCTGATAGCAGTTGTAATTAATAAGGTATTTTATTGTTACAGCCTGGCTCAGGTAAAGAAAATGCTCTTTATAAACAAAATTAAGGCAGGATTTTTTAAAAATACATAGAGGATGTTAACTAATGGGTAAAAATTTTCATATTTTTTCTTTTTTTTTCATTTTCATATTTTTTAAATCAAATTACATTAAAAGTGTGCATCAGTCGTACCAATTAATAGGTGGAATTACAAGAGAGTTTTGAATTTGAGCCAAGGCAATGTTGAAATAACTACATTTGATCTGCAAAGGATCTTCTTCAGAAAGTTTTGGAAATAAATGTAGTTCAATGCCAAGTTTTCTTTTTCTACATGAAAATATAGAGACATAAAACCCCTTATTTATCTTAGCTCTATGCTTTGATATTTTAACTAAGTAGTGTGGCAGACACATCTTAAAAGCAAAATTATTATTTTGCTTTTCAATTATTTCTGTGTAAAAACCCAGAATAAGCTCCTTTATTTTCATTCTTTTGGTTCAGTTTCAAGACAATTCCATGACCTACTAAACAGTGACATAGGTGGGTATGACTGTTGCCAAGAGAAAATAGTCTGATTTCTTATTAATTTTCCCTATTTCTTTTTCAGAAATACAGAAAACCAGACTAGTTTAATGCAATGAGAGCAGTGATTAAGTCTGATGGTAATGTGAACTACGATCATTGTTTGTCAAACAGTAATGGATAACGAGAAGTTTCAAAATTTCCATTCATTAGGACTTTTAGAACATTAATATTAATCTAAGAATAAGAGCAGACAGGTGGCTTGAAATTAAATCCTTGATTTTATCAAACATGATGAAAGTACAAGATCTTTATTATGACAGATACGAACCCCACGATCCAAGCTTCCACAAGAAAATAATAAAAACCCTTACTTATTTGGTACTCAGCTCCTAAACCGTGAATAAGGGAAGTACATATTGAGAGAGAGGTATTTAAAACGTTTCCATGGATACAAGATGATGCCAATAAGGTCCATGTTCCTATCTGAAAGGGTGCCCCTGCAGAGACATAGAGCTTCATGAGTGGTTGTTTATACAAGTAAATAAATAGGAACCTTGTTTATCTTACAAAGAGCTCCTGGCCCACAATTTTTGTCTCATTTTTTAGAAGGAACATTTTGCTCCTTCTAAATAGCACATTACAGCAAAGCAGACACTATTGAAATTTTTTCTTTAAAGCCACTTGAGTTTATGGCATAGTTTTCAAGTAGAAAATGGAGTATCTAGGTATGTTGCTACCAATCCTGGTAAACCTATGTCAGTGACTCCTTTCTTTAACTCTGTGAGAAGACACACTGGTGCAAATTACACCTTTCTCTTTCAATTACCAGAAGTCATCTCCAGGAAGAAAAAAAAGAAAAAAAAGAAAAGCAAGGGGAAGATATAAATACCCCTATTATGAATAAATTATAAATACCCAATAAGGACAAGCATACCAAGTTTTGATCACTTCTCTCAAGAGCCTCCATTTACTTTAACTCCCATTTTAAAAGTGACTGGTTCCTAGATCACCACAGCATAAGTATTACAAACATATAATTTTGAAATTCAAACTCTCAATTCTGTATGCTTTCTAATTTTGGAAATGAGATTAATACCTTCTACGTGATACATTTTAGTTTTCTAATACTTCTCGGACAAAAAAAGCACATTGAGTTACGAAAAAGAAATACAATCAACTTTACCACTTAGCACAATTTAATAACCTGAATTGAAATTTCTGTGTGCTGTGTTCCCATTTTAAAAAAGTTTTCTTCCAGACACATTTAATAGAACAAAACCTCATCTTGTTCATAGATTCTGCTTGGAATAATGTAATTTTAACATCTATTTAAAGGAGGAAACTTTTTTGCCATATACGAGCCTCGTGGCCTTCTTTCTTCTTGAAAAAGCGATTCCTGGATACTGGATAAGACGACCGAGTAGATATTTTCCATTTGAACTTACAGGGTACTTTTGAAGGGGGATGGCAATGCTCTGTTCGTTTGCCAGCACTGACAAAGGTCTGCTTGTCAGTGATACCTTTTACAGCTAAATTTACTCAGGAGTGACAGAAGCAGGTGCGCCTTGGCCTGCCAGACACTTGTGCGCCCACATCACGCAGCCTACAGGTCAACATCCAAAGGAGAAAAAGCCCGGCTCTGCAGTGCAGAGGGTGAGTGAGGCAAACACAACCCAAACTGGGGGGCTTCTCTTCAAAGCCAGCTGGTCTGGCTTTATTCTACAGGAATTATTTTACCTGCCAGTTTGATCAACGAAGCCCCCAGCAGGTGCTGACGGGTACAACTTCCTGGAGAAGCAGAAGGGCACTGGTGAGTTTTAATAGAAAAAATTATTAAATAATTATTCTTATGTCTTTGGAATGCTCTGCTTGCCACAGTGATTCAGCTCCAGGCTCATGGTTACTCTCACAAAGCTTTCTTCAAGAGAAAGCAGATGAGCTTTGTAGTGTGCTTTGCATTTAACTTGATACAGTGCTTGATTTTAGCTTCTATTGCCAAGAAAAGTTTATTTAAACTGAGTGGATACTTACAGTCCCTTTCTTTCAAACTGTTTCTATGATTCTGAATGGAAAGAACATAGAGGATTACATGCAGGAACAGCAGAAGCCAGACGGTGCTGGCTGAGGGTGTACTCTGTACTCTCCACCTTCCTCCTTTAAAATAAATTAGTTATCCTGGTAATTCCCAAATAAATCAAAAGGATTTATTGTCTGTAGACTGCTTGGAGCTTCAACAGTCATTCTGAGCCTTAGAAATTCCTTCTGAACATCAACTAAGTTTCCTTTGTAATAAATGAGTGAAATTAACACTGTTTAGAGCATTTTATAAGACAATCAAAGGGTTATCACAAAAAACCATTGACTTATACTAAAGTGAAAATGTAAATTGTAAACTAGAGGCTTCATGAGAGCCCTGCTTGACATGGTACTTCTAAAAGATATCATGAATTTACACATTCCCTTGTTTTAAAACCACAAATTATGCCTCTGTGTGTATTCTTTAATTTGCATAAGAATTGGGAAACTAGATGATGGGGAAAAAAAGATTTTTTTTTTCCTAGAACAATAAGATTTCAATTAATGTGAAAATGCAGGAAAATCTGACCACATGTTAAAATAAATATTTTCAAGGGGAGAAAAGTATTTTTATTATTCTTTCTATTTCAAGAACTCATTCTTTTAACTGTGTTTCACAGTATTCATTACAAATTGTTGTGTTAAATTGAAAACATTTATTTAAGCAAGTAAACAGACAGAAAACCATATGAATCTTTTTCAGTGAACAGATTACATAGTCACAAGTCACTGCACAGCATAGAAGGCACTAATGGGGGAGAAAAAGGAGTCGCATGTCAACATACTGTTAGATTATTTCTGTAGTAGGTCTTCCCCATATATCAAAATAAATTATATATCAGCAAAGAGTAGTCTAAGATTAGGCTGAATAATATTATCTGAATAATAATGCCCTTTTAAATACCCATGATCTTTGATTTTGTTTCTGCTAGGCTGCTTGGTGTGGGACCCACACAGATGACAGGGAAGTCCTACGTCAGCAGAGGCAGATCAGGCATAGTTGTCATCCATTTTCTTCATTTTCGGAGACCGGGAAATGAAGAAGAGATTATTTCTGTTTCTGGAATGCCATATTAAAATAATCACAATTTTGTTTGCTGCAAAGATATCCTACTGTATGTGAGAATAAAAGGCCAATAGCATAAAACATTACTAGTCAAAGCATAAAGTAAACTTCTAAATATGAAAGATACATTTTAAGATCAAGTATGAAATATAGAGCCAAACAAAATCCCCAAAACTAGATCTGCCTTTAAAATGAGCAATGCCTGTAAAACTCTGCTGTTTCATGCATAACGTGTAGTGTATGGAAACCAAATCCCCTAAACAGTCATTAAAACCAAGCACTGTTAAATAGTAATAAAAAGTCAGTAAATAGTAATGGCAGTTCCTGGAGCTAACTAGGCTTTGTACATGCCACACTAAACAAGAAAAACATACAGCCTGTAGTTTAGAGCCTTTAGTTCTGTACACTCTAAGTTCATCAGCATTTTACTGTATTGATTTTAAAGGCTTAGAAACAGTAGTTAAAGTGACAAACTCCTGGATAATTTCATGAAATTCCAGGTAAGTTAGTCTGTATTTCACTGCACTGAAGGAAAAGAGTATTTTGTGAAATGAAAGTTAAGATGCTTTCCTTTTCTAGAAAAAGATTTTTTTAATGCTTCAAAAGGTGGGGATTATCACTAGAAAATTTAGACCATTATATTTAAATGAGTGCCCTTAATTAATCTTATTTCTGTCGTCAACAGATTTCAGCATATTAAGTGAAATTCTGAAAATTTTCTGTTATTAATGAAATACTAAAAGATTAAGTAATAGGAAAACGTAATTTAATGCACTGAAACTTTATAACTATTTCAGTTAGAAACAAAATCACCCCTGAAATGCCTGGTACATTCCTTTATTTTTTTACCAACTATTCCCTATTAACTAAGAGCTCTGTGGTCTGTTTTGTAAACTATGACAATTTATCCTACAACTATCTTTTTATCATTTTTATTTTGAAAAGCTACAGTGCAGCTCAGCTTTCAACCACATGTTTGTCTTTTCCAATAAATCCAAGTTTTAGTGGCAGGAGTATATCTGTATTAGTTTTTCCATAGTGCATGTAAATAAAAAGTGGGATTTGACCACAAAGCTTTGCCAAAAATCTCAGTTTAGGAGATCCACAATCTGGACTGTGTTCTTCAAAAGTTAATTCAAATCTTTTCATGTACTGTTATGTGGTATTTTAAAAGCATCTCATGACCTTCTACTTACACTGGTGAAAACTGGACACTTTCCACCAAAGGCAATGAAGTTCCATATAAAAGTTAGGTAAGATGAGATGCATGATAAAAAATCAGGGAGGGAGTAGAATGAATAGCTTTAATTACCTCTTTATACAAGAGTATTTTAAACATGAAAATTTTCCATTTTATGTTTCTGTTAAAAAGTGTATGTGCATATATATATATGTATACCTGTGCATATAAAATGTGTTTATGTACAAATATGTATATGAATGAATATACACTTTAAATTTATCATTATTTTCCCCTTGGTACAGTAAGCAAAATCTTATTCTAAAAAAGGCATATAACTTTCTTCTTGGACTTTCATTAATTAATGTTTTTGTTCAGAAATTAATTGGCTATTCGTCTGAGACAGTCACCATCGAAATCAAAGGATCAAACTACCATTAGGAATAGTGGAGAACTCTCCTCTTTGCCAGTCTGCTGGCAGCATAGGGAGTCACTTGGAGGCTTGCCTGAAGCCTCCATGCCCCTGACCTGTCCTGGTGGCTGCAAATGGATGGCTTTTCAGCTGCTCCCCACCCCTGCACCCCACTATGGCTCATTCCCAGGTGAAGATGCATTCACACACCACTCTCCGTGACTTCTTGGAGCTCCACCTTCCTATCCCATTTCAAAATGCTGTTGAACTCTACACTCACCACAAACTAGGTAATGAGGATAGGTCTCAAAGTATACCCCTTGTCACAATGTATAGGTACACAAACAGTTAATGGGAGTTGTCTTCTCCAGTTCAAGTACTGACAACTTATTACATAGTCAGATATGGGTTTGTTCCTTTGAAAGCAACTAAGCATTATGAGACAAGTTCTGAAAGCACCACTTAAGCAATCTTCAATAAAGACAAAAGCACAGTGCTTTCTACGCATAACCCTAAAGGTATACTGGATTCTAAATCAAGTTCAAATACAGCTTACAAAGAATAAACATCTAGATTTAAGATAACATACACAAGTTTACTGGAAGCCCATAAAATAACTGCACAGGAAACAATTTTAAAAATAATAAAATAATAGAATGAATAAAACAGCAATTACAGCATTGTTCTTAAATATAGCATTACTAGTCCTACATAGGTACTTAGAAGTTGTACTTATGGCATATGAAGTTCAATCTAATGTTAATGTAGCTGACACGCTGTATCCTGAAACACAGAATCATCTGTCAGGGCAAAAAAATTAAAAGCCGAATAGTATGATAACCAGTTGCTAAGGACTAATCCTGCAAAATAAACCATTCTGCTAATGGGTCGCTACATTTGATCTTCTGTTTTGGCTCTTAACAAAAACTCTCCCCCAATATTTTCATTTCTCTCTACTTTCTTTTATTGCTACAACAATAGCAATAGAGAAGTATACAAAATGGGTGCTTCCTATAGTTTTTGCTGTAGGTACCTGCAGCATTCATTCTTTTCCTTTACTTTTTAAAGCCCTATATAGCTATATGCAAATAGCCCTGTCCCTAGTATCAATCCATATCCTGAATTTAAAATTATTGTAGAAGGAATGCTTAGTAATAACAAATTATTTTTGTGTGTAATAATTATAAAAGAGTATATTAACGCTGAGAAAAATAGAAGAGACTGTGAAACAATCTACCGTCTATCAGGAGATTGTTCCTACCCTTGTAAAAATACATCTGGCCATTTAATTATATGTCCTTGCACTAAATCAATTCATTAGCCATTTAATACCCCACCTCAATCTCATTGGAATGAGATTTTGGGTTGTATTCTTCCACAGATATACAAGGGAACTGGGTCCCACTTAAGGCAAAGAAGCACTTGGTTCCTCTGTTCCTGGGAGAAACCACTCCTTAAACAGCTTCTAAACTGCTAGGTTTAATCTGCAAAAAAGAATGTGGGAACTCCTCATCCAAAAATTCTTAACCCGTCTATCCCCACTAGCAACAGTCCTCTTGAGTTACTTCTGCCTATATTCATTTTGTCTTATCTTCCCCTACATGAATATGTAGACTACAAAAAGACCCTTTGATCTCTCTTAGGAGCTAGAAAATTTTCTAAGCCCCCTCCAAACATGTACCTGCTCCCCAGCTCTTGCCCCTTTAGCTGAGCAACAGCAAAGAAAGCAATTCAGTCACATCCAGAGACAAAGAGGTTTTACAGCACAGACCTTCCAACTGCAGTAGATTTAAAATGTAAAGAGAGATACTAGTGCCACCATAATATACTTATTTGTTACTGAGAGTTTAAAACTAAAAAGGCTAACAATATATTAGGTCAGTTCAAGAAGTTTCAACACATATTTGAATGAAGTTAATTGAATTTTTAACAAAAAAAACCAAACCCTGAAGTTACCTGTGTATGGTTTTTAGTTTCCTGACAAAAATAATAATTTCCAGTTGAAGGAACTTCTTGGATTCAGTAATCAGGTTTCTTCTCCCTTAGCCATGTTAGGGCAGCTATCTGTAAAGTCATTGCTGAAATGAGATCTCGCTAGTGTGACTGGTGCAGGCTTTCAAGAACATAACAGACCAGAAATGGGAACTTAAATCTGTCTGCATCATACAGGAGCTGTACAAAGAAGCTCAAACTGGACCATATGGCAGCAACAGCAACTTCAGATGAAATAAATCCAAACCAAAGTACATATCCAAACATGACCTGAGGCTTCGTTTCCTTTTAACCTCAATAATATCAACTTTTAAAGTACTTCCATGGGAAGAGTTATAACCAATGGGTTCACAGCAGGGGACTTATGGAATTTTTAAAATTTGAACATAAGTGGCACAGTCACATCTAAAAGCTGACCCAACTATTGTGCAATTACATTTATGGTCACAGAAGTTACAAGTTCTTCTTCACTTATCAAGAAGAGCTGTCAACTTTCAAAATCTAGATCATCTCTAAATCTCTAAATCATCTAATAAAATTTTTGTATTAATTATCGTTTTTACAACAGAGATATTGGTATTACAGCAGCACTAAGAAGACATTTTAATAGATCAACACTTGGGTTTGGAGCTATTCAAATGCAAACAAAAACATGAATTTAGTACAGAAGAGTTTGAAAACACTTAAAACTAGTGTATTTTGTCAAAATATCAACAGAATAACCTATTAGTTCTTGATTTCTGCATGCAAGCATATCTGTAAAAAAAAAGTTTGAGACTAATACCTTCATACCCTCATTCCATGTACTAATCTATAGCTATTGTATTCTATATTCAATTTATGGTGTAAATATCTGTTAGAACAGGTCGGATCATTGACCATAAAAATTTGTGCATAATTTACTCTAATTTTGGTTCCAGAATGTGGTATGAAATCTGAAATAGAGGCAAATTGTCAGAGAAACAGAAAAAAAACTGGTCACTTATCTAAAATACAGCTCAAAGTATAATCTGGAAAACTCCTGAAAATTATTTTTTAGGGAAAAAATCAGAAGTTTTGAATATTGTAAGAGAAGTCTTTCATGTGTGACATTGGAATACACATCTAAAGCCAGAATGGGAAACCATAGTGGCTTTCAGGAGATGAAGTTGACCAACCTTTTTTTTTCCCCTAGAACATGTTTGATTCAGAATTTTGTTTGAATTGTGGCTAGGGGTCCATCCAAAACAAACCTCTATTTTGCTTGGCCCTCAAAATTACAATGAATTTCATTGTCTACACAGATGCTGATGCTGATCTAATTTGTAGCAGCTGCAGAATACTTAATTAAGCCCTTTCTGGGCATCTTTGGCTGTCTGCTTCTGTATCACATCATCACTCAGTGCAAGATACACAAAAGCTTGAGGGTCACACAATTAGCAAGGGAATGCAATCATATTTTTTGGTTTGGGTTGTGGATTTTTTGTCAAAATATCTGAAAATATCACAATACCTTAGTCAGGCGATTCCATTTCTGGAAAAGAGAAGGAATGTGCAGCCTAAAAAAAGCTTTTCCCCGTTCCCTCACAGCTTTTCCCAAAATGTGAATCACAGAGAGATTCTCCTTATTCAATGGCACGCAATCACATGGAAAATAAATGTGGTAGAAGGAATAAAAAGGGTGGTCCTTACTTAAATGCTAATTCTGAAACAATTTCTGACAGCCGTTCCCCTTAGAAATAAGTAGAAGGAACTGCCCCAGCAGGAACTTCTTTAGAAACACCCAGCTAATGGTGCAGAGGTTTAAGACTTCCAAAGCCGCATAAATTAACAATGAAACACAAAGTTATCTTCCTCTGCATCAATTCTAGAAGCTGTGAGAGATAGCTCTTCTATATTAGCAATCAAGTTGAATAGTAAAGATACTGTATTTCTTGGCTGAAGGCTGTTTAATCATCTACATAGACTTTAATCACAAAGTATTAAACCATAAAATATATTACAGTTCCACCTAATGCTTTGTTTTTGAAAAAAAATTCTGATGCTTCAGCATATGAAGATGCAGAATTATCAGACTGATGAACAGCAGTTCACGAAAATGACAACATTTCCAAAATTATTCTTCAAATATATTCCCGTACTTAAACCCTATTAAGATGGGGAATTGACTCCAAATTTCCACTCTAAGCTCATATTTGATCTATTTTTGTATTTTTGCATAGGAAAAAAGAAAGCCCAGTTAGCTTGAAATTTTACCTAATTAACTTTATGTCAGAAGAGATTGAGGTTACTGAGCTTTTGAATTTGTCTGAGACTAAAGTTTCGCTTGCCGATTTCTTACTAGCACTGAAAACTTCAAAGCCCTTGATAATTTTCTTTCAAGCAAGTCTAGACCCACATTTTTGGAGTCCCTACATCTCAGCAAGGGAGAAGCTAGTAGGTTAAATTCTACCTTTGTTTACACTTAAGTAAGATCATGGGCCACAAGAGTTGTGCCCCTAAAATGTATATGTGTATATATAAACTCTGCACATTTGGTGGAGCACTGTCATACCATGATAAGTACGTTTGAATGACTTACAGAGAGACAGTGGCCAGTACAGGAACTGGAGTTAGAACATACCCAAAGATTAATTTTGAGGCCTAAGAGGGATCTGGGTGGACAGTGACATAGGGCTAAGCTTCCATTTTAGTATCTCATCTCAGCCTGTCAGAGTACACTGGATTTCAACAGACTTCAGGGGACCTTTGGACACCACACTACATAAGCTCCACAGCATCCATGTTCCACACCACGCAGGAGATTCAGGATTTCTATAGACTTCCTTCAGATTGCAATTTCTTCCTTTAAACTTCCTTCAGATGCAATTTCAGTCTCATTTGGAAGAAAAATAAAAAAAGATACATAGCTTAAGTATTACCTATTTCTAAAATGCATGTGTGGCAAGAGTGGTTATCACTAGACCCAGATTTAATTCTAATATCAGTCTGTGTTGTCATTCAGAAAGTAATAAATACTATTTTTACACTCTTTAGGATAATTTTAGTAATGTCTAATCTTTGAAACAAAATGTATTTATCTATGAAGAAGTTATCTCCTATCTCTAGTCTGAAAACAGTTTTAAAAGAAATAACAATTTTAAAAAGTCTTGGATAAAAACTTCTGGGCAGCTGTTTATGAGGTATTTAAAGGACAATATCAACTTGCAAACTACAGTTTCAGAAACTGCCTTTAGTAACAATGAAACACTACTAGAGCAGGATCAATTTAGCAAAACAAACAAACCCCCTTTTCATTGTTGACTTAACGCATTTGGCAGCCTTTTCCCTTAAAATCAATCTCTTCCCTGCAAAGGTCCTTGAAAATACCAGCAAAGAAGCATAAAAAAATCTCTTTAAAAAAAAAAAAAAAGAAAAAAAGAGAAAAAAGAAAAAGACGGAGTGGAAGAGAGGGGGAGTTGAAAAAACATCTTTCCAAAAGGCTGGAAACTAACAAATAATGCCCAATATTAATTAGTCGACCTTCAAGCCCTCCATCCAACATCACTCCATAGCTTCAACACCGGCCTGCTGGACACCGACCTGTCCCCTTCCCAAGAGTGCCATATGCTGCTGGAGCTTCCCGAGCCTAGCGCTACGTGTTTGGCCACTTCAGCCCTCTCTGAAGCCCCGAGACCGCGGCTCCAACCACCCACCACCCATCACCGTGCGGCTGGCGGGCAGCAGCCCCTGCTCCAGCCTGGCCCTGAGCTGGCAGGATTGGCAACCCGGGTCCCGCTGGCACTGCAGAGCTGTGCTTAGGCCTCCCATAGCGGTAACACCCTCTTGTTCCAGAGGTCGGAGCCGTGGGCAAAGGTTCTGATCCGGCTCCGGAGGGGCCCGATGAGGGCAGTTCTGCCGGAGGGCACGGGGCAGGATTCAGCTTCCAGCCTTCCCCAGAGCCACACTTTGGTCAGGACTTCCCAACCCTTTGCTAATCCCGGCCAGTCCCGCACAGCCACAGCTGCAGTGGAACACTCCCGCTGCCCTCCCTCGCCGGGACCACCCGCTCTAGCGTCAGTCGGCGCCCGGCCGGCCTTACACCGCCCCCGCACCGCCCCAGCGTCTTCCCGTCGGAGCGGGGACGAGGAGAGGGCGGTGGCCGCAGCACCGGCAGCGCTGGCGCGACCCGGGACCCCCTGGCATTCGCTGCCCCGCCCGGCGCCGCCAGACCCGCGGTGCCGGAAGAGATGGGGTCGGGGACCGGTGTCGTACCTGCTCCTGCCGTGACTCCCGACCAACGCACCCGGAGGAACGCCCCAGCACCTAGAAATAATGAGTCAATAAATAAATTATGAGAAGCCCGGGGTAGTGAAGTGTGCAGGTGCGAAGGGTTGGCGCAGATGCCAGAAAGGTCGCCCCTCAAGACCAGTCGTCCTGGTTGGGACCCCCTCTCCACAACTACAAGTGCAGAGAAAAAGGAATATTTGAGGTAAAAAAAAGTTCTGCTGGTGCTACCTGGTGTTGGCTGCCTCAAAGCAGAGACGAGGAGACGCATGTCTGGTGTTGGCACCGCACATATCAGCCCCTGATAAAAGGAAAAAATTAATATGCTGAGCTTTACCACTTTATAATTCACCCTGGCCTTTTAAACAGGCATTTATTAAACAACGAGATGGTTGTGTTTTCCAAAATGCATGTCAAAGCATAAATACCAAATGGAGGATAAGTACAGCCTGTGATCAATAGCTTTGTAATTTTATTGATAGTGTAGCATCCCTAAGGTAGGATTTAGATGGAGTTTATAGCAGCTTCTGAAAACTTCAAGCTTCTTCCAAGTAAGATAGGCCTAAGTGCACATCAGCAAAGATTCGTATTCTTTTTATAGAAATCGTTTCATTAATCACCTTAAATATATTGAAGTACTATAGTTTTGCATTTTAATAATATGCTACTTTTGTGCTTTTAAACATCCAAGGTGCCGAACAAGAATTGTA
Organism: Dicrurus megarhynchus; assembly: GCA_013399195.1. NCBI lineage: Eukaryota > Metazoa > Chordata > Aves > Passeriformes > Dicruridae > Dicrurus > Dicrurus megarhynchus. Next base: position 281,697 of record VXAD01000131.1, on the reverse strand, counting down.
AACTGTGAAGTAACTACTATGGGAAAGATTAAGTAAAGCATTGGAGGCGGATCATCTTGACAGTAAAGAAGGTGTATGTGGTGAGTGTTTAATATTCCTTACATTTAATATTACCCAGTGCTATTTATTATTTTTAGATTTTTGTTCAAAGCAAAATCTGGAGAGCAAAACTTTACCGTATTATATACTTACAGATACACCTGTGACAAAGGCTTTCTGTAATCATTGCTTGACATGTATGACACCATTTTAGTAATGGCATGCCATTTTATTTAAAGTTAATATGTCAGCTGTGCCTACCTTGCAGGTTTTTTTGCAATTAAATGATTTTGCAAAGAATCATGTACATGTCGTCTCATTGCAGTGGTTTACAAAGCAATTAAATTATGCTCTTGGAATATATGCCCTATTAGCTTTGAAATTATCTGAGTTTATATATTTCTGTTCATTTTAAAAGCATATGGATTGAGGGAATATTCTGAATGAATGAAGAACAAATACAATACTGTTGAATAATCTTGTGGGGTAGATTAATCTATAGCCTCGATTTCTCTCAGGGTGGGTTGCTGTGGCAACCGCCCCAGCTCACTTTAAAATAATTTCATAAAGCTCACTTCAAGAGCTGCACCCAGCGTGGGCCAAGTTTAAAAGCAGCCAGACATGGGAAGAAGAGTTATACTGTGTTGCTCGTACAAATAGGGAGGTGGTGGAAGAGAGTGAGGTGTAGAATGGAATGGGTTTGAGCAGAACTTTAAACAGAAAATAGAAACAAAGCCAGCCCAGGGTAAAGATGCAAAGGAGGTGGATCATTTCATAGTAACCTCACTGCTTTTCAGTTTAAACACCATTAAAGGATTTAAGCTGGCAATCTCATTTCTCCTAAGGGAAAAATATGTTCTGCATCCACAAAAGAACAAAAACGGACTTTGATAATCATGTTGAAAGGAAATGTTACCTTGAGGTAATCACACTTGTAATGGAAAGAGATACTTGGATACACTCTTTAATAAACCTTTGGAGATCTGATTTTATAATTATTACATTTTGACTGATGTCTCATAGTTTAAAACACTGCATGCCTCAGGTGGTAGATTGGGAACAAAAAATTGTGAGCAGACCTACATCATGGACTGTGGACAGCAGAAAAGCCTGGATTTGAGTCTTGTGCCAGAAATTTGAAAAGGGTGCATTTGTGGAGAATCAGTACAAAGACATCAGAACAAAGTTTTTTTACTGTTTGAAATTATTCCAGATTTTTAAATTAAATGCAAAGAGAGGAAAAAAAAAAAACCCTAAACCCTTCAAATTATGCTGCACAAATTCATGCCTTATCTAACCCTGAGATGAGTGACAAATCCTGATCCCTCCCCTTATTTGTCCATCTAGCATCTGAATCCTGTTTTAAAAATCAAGATGTCCTTTACATGAATTTGATGAATTGTACTCATGACAAGAACTTGGCATGGCTTTAAGGTGCTCCAGTATGTGAAGGTCACAACTATAAAAAGATTAGACCACAAGTGCCCACACGGAGGTGTAGTTGATGTTCTAAACTGCTGTATACTTTTATTTTCTGAAATACTTGCCTACTATAATAATTACTTTCAAAATATGACAGTGCTCATGTTGTCTTGCCAGTTGAAGGGCTGTGTTACCAACTAACCAGAAACCAGAAAACTTACACATCCTGCACAAAATAAAGCAGATGACAGTAATTTTCAATTAGAGCACAAAAGTGCAAAGTTTTAACGCAATTTTCTATTTTTGCCACTAAGAATATACAAATATTATTGGATAGTTGGGTGCCACACTGAGACCAGAATTGTCTGCAGAACTTAGCAAGGGTACAACCTGTGTAACTGCTGTATTTCTTTCCTACTGTGCTTCACAGCAGACCTGAGCTGAGAAAGTATTTATTTCCCAATGTTTTTCAGGTTCTGCTGCCACTGCCAAGCATATGTGCCTCTCACCACCATGTACAATGTGCTTGGCTTGTATCTGGCTGCCTGGTGACTCTGGGCACATCCCTATCACTGTCATCATTGGTGTGGGTTTATTTGTAGCATGTCACTGCATGGAGAGTTGTGCACTCTCACCCAGACAGACCAGGACGTGATGAGACCCACAGTATTCTCTAGGGATTTGCATTGTGAGCAATTGCAGTGTGCTTGTTAGAACTACCTGAGCTTGGTTTTGTTTTGACCGTGCTTTGAGCATCCATGTTTTAAAAAGTACAGTGGAACTGAAAAGGTATTTATTCACTGTCAAATACTTTGGAAGTAGGTCAGTGGCCCAATGAGATGTTTCTAGGGGAAAAGACTGTAAGACCAAGGACTTGTATTAAAATAACCCAAATATATATTTCTCACTGTGTTTGAATTCAGTCGTTTGGTTTTATCACGTGCGCTGTTCCTATTTCCAGTACCTTAATCTATCATAAAAATAATACTCTGTGCCTTTACAAACTCCCCTGCTGCTCCCAAAGGACCACAAAAGTTGGCTATCTGCATAAAAATCAAAACACGTATGTGCAAGATCCAGTTTTACTCACGAATTACTGCATGTGCTTAATCTGGATTCAAACTCACATACAGTGCAGTCCTTTCAGTCCAGTTTTAGAAGCAGCTGAACCTATTAAAAAAATAAAGCCCTGTCCACACAGAGCATGCTGTCAATGATGCGTTTCTGCGGGTAAGTCTGACACGAGACTGTCTGCAGCAGCCGCCCGTGGCCGGGACCTGCTCGAGGAGGCGAGCGGGCCCCGGATCCGGCCGCTGCTCTCCGCAGGGAAAGCGCCGCTGCACCGGCGCTGCGCCGGGGCCGCTCCCCACGTCGCGGGACGCGGAGCCGGATGAGCTGGAGAAGTTGGGCTGCTCAGCAGGCTCAGGGCTCGGAAGGGGGAGCCCCGCCAAGGTGCGAGGGGCTGGGCAGGGGGGGGCGG